>VYZM01012867.1:183908-229874 GCA_013398915.1 Dromas ardeola | reverse complement strand
TCACCGCCCCTCCGCTCGCCTCCGCACCGCGCTCAGCGGCTGCAGCCCTGCCCCGGCCCCAGCGGCCACAGCAACCCCCGTCGTTCCCGCTCCCACTTCCGCTTCCGGCACCGCCCCGCCCCGCGCGGCCAGAGCGGCGCCGCCCCCGGGCCGCTCCCGCCGCCTCTCGCTGCCCCCGGAGGTCGCGGTTAACCCCTGCCGCGCCGGGCCGGCACCGGGCGGGGACGGGGAGATGGGGCCTGCCTCGTCATGGCCTTCCCCTCCGTGGCCTTCCTCGCCATGGCCTTCATCACCACGGCCATCCTCACCCTCAGCATGGCCTTCCTCCCTGTGGTCTGCCTCGCCATGGCCTTCCTCCCCCTCAGTGTGGCCTTCCTCCCCATGGCCTGCCTTGCCATGGCCTTCCTCACCATGGCCACCCTCACCATGCCTAACTTAACCATAACCTTCCTCACCGTTGGGCCTTCCTCGCCCTGAATGTGACCTTCTTCCCCATGGTCTGCCTTGCCATGGGCTTCATCACCATGTTTTACCCCACTGTGGCCATCCTCTCCTTCTCCATTGCCTTCCTCACCATGGCCATTCTTGCCAAGGCCTTCCACACCCTCAACATGGCCTTCGTCCCCGCAGCCATCCTCATCCTCACCCTCAATATGACCTTCCTCCCCACAGTCTGCCTCACCATGGCCTTCCTCACCATATTCTACTTCACTGTGGCCATCCTCACCTTCTCCATGGCCTTTCCTGCCATGGCGTCCTCACCACAACCCTCCTTGCCACGGCCATCCTCACCACAGCCATCCTCATCCTGGCCTTCCTTACCATGGCCATCCTTGCAATGACTATCCTTGCCATAGCCTTCCTCACCATTGAGCCTTCCTCACCATGGCCTTCCTCACCGTGGGCATCTTCACCACGGCCTTTGTTGCCATGGCCTACCTCACCGCAGCCACCCTTGCCCTCAGCATGGCCTTCCTCCTCATGGTCTGCTTCTCCATGGCCTTCCTCACTGTGTTCTGCCTCACTGTGGCCATCCTCACCCTTAACATGTCCTTCCTCGCCACGACCATCCTCACCCCAGGTTTCCTTGCCATGGCCTTCCTTACCATGATGATCCTTGCCATGATGACCCTTGCCATGGTCTGCATCACTGTGGCCCATGCACCTTCTCTCCCCATGGGCTCTGCAGACAATATTCTTCCAACAAACGGGGCTGAGAGCTGCCGTTGTCCCCATGGGGACCTGCCCTTGGGGCTGAAGATGGGTCATGGCCAGAGGGGTGAGGAACTGCTGGAAGAGGTTTTGTGTCTGGTTAATCTGTGTGGAGAAAGGGCCTCAGTCCTGTTTATGTAGTAATTAGCACCATACGGGGTTCCTCCCTCCTACCCCATGAGTAGGTGACCATCTCCTCCCACCCAGGCCACCACTCTGGAGGACAGTTCTTGATCCTAAAGCTAGACCATGGACGTTGCTGGCCCATGGCACAGCCAAGCAAAGAGCACCAGGATAGGAAAGAGCTTCGATGACTCCACACGTGCAATCATGCTCGACCCCTTTATTTATTTATCAACCACTCATTTGGGCCAGCAATTAATTAAAAATGCTGATGACCACCTTAGCACTGGTGCAGGGAGGGTTAGGGTGATATCGGTGGGTCCTTGCGTTTCTTCTCATGGGGGAGAAAACCAGGCCTGTGGGGATAGGGAAGGGTCTGGTGAAGGTCTTGGCTGCTGTGGGACTGGGTGGAAAGTGTGGGCTGGTCATGGCGGGTTAGAAGGGGCAGTAGATACCACCACCATGGGACTGGTCTCCTAGTTGGGTGATCTTCCCACCCATCTCCTACCACAGCCAAGGTTTCAGGTGCTGCAGGAACCGAGCAGGTGTCCAGTGGACAGAGCAGAGAATGGCACCTCTTCTCCTCTCCCCAAGGCTGAAGCCATCTCAGATGGGCTCATTCCCCTCCGTTCAGAAGAGGGGTTGTGCCAACCACCATCCATCTCCCGCCCTGGAGATGGAGCCCACAATGACATGCAGGCTGAGACCTCACCTCCCCAAGGCTTGGAGATCCCCCCTTCGCTTGCTCCCGTGGGTGCCTGAGTCCCAGGCAAGTCCTGCCCGTGGGCTGAGGGCAAGATCAGGATCTGAGGGCATTGGGCTGGATCTGATGCCATCGTGCCGACTCCAGCTGTCCCCGGCTGCACATCTCCTTCCAGTGCAGCAGCCCAGAACCGGGGGCACAGGGACCCACCTGCACGCAGCCCAGCGGGGAGCTGCGGGTGTAGATGCGAGCCTGTGGTGGGAGAGGGGTAGAAGCAGTGTGGGACATGGTTTATGGCTTTCACGCAGAGCTAGAAACAACCGTTGACTCCAGAAGAGCAATCCCACCCCAGCAGCCCCCTGTGGGCAGCAAGGAGTAGCTTCTCCCAGCTTGCCTGTACCCCTCCCACAACTGGGGATGAGAACCCTGGTTGCAGGAGCGTCTCCTGAGCATGGGCAATCCAGGCCACCTTCTTGGCTGTGGTCACCTTCGTTCTGCTCACCTGCATGACGGTGAACTCCAAGGACAGCTCTTGCTGCTGGATGTCCCCAGCAGGGACGTTGAAGAGGAACGGCATGTTCCAGACAGGGTTGTAGCCAGTGATGGACTTGGTCTCCTTGGTGTCGATGACATGGCCATTGTGGTAAAGATGGATGATGACATAGTGGCCTGGAAACAGAGACAGAGCCTTGGTGAGAGGGACCTGCTCTGGACACACACCAGGGAGGGAGGTGGGAGGTTTGCGAGACAGATTCCTGCACAGTGTGGGCAGCTAAAGTGGGGTGCCTGGGGGGCTACAAGATCCCCATGGGGCTCTGCGGAGCTGCGGGAAGAGGACGGAGACATGCTGTCCATCCTGATTGCACCTACTCCTCCCTGGTTGGGAGCAAGGACCTCCAAAGTCCTTGGCTCCCATCTATGCCTGCATCCCATGGGCTGAGGGAGCCAGAGATGACAACAGCCAGCAGGACAAAAAGCCACGTGCTTTTTTTTTTACAATAAATATGTGTATTTTGAGGATTTTGGGGACGTATTTGAGATATCTAGATCTTCGCTGTGCTACGTGTTGCTTAGAAAAGAGAAGTTCAAGAGGAAATAAGACTATCTGCCAAGCAAAAGGAGGGGAAGCCATTCCTTGTGCCCACCTGGGCATCTCCTTGCCCTCCTCCTACCTGGTGTGCCCGGCATGCGCGAGAGCCGGCCTAGGTCCTCTGCTTTGCGGACCAGCACCTTGATGCGGCTGGCCAGAGCTTGGTACTGGAGGAGAACGAAGAGCTGGCCGAGGGATTTGGGGGGCGAGGAGAGGACACTGTGGCTCAAGTTGTGGGCACTGAGACACTGCAATGAGATGAGAGCAGGAGACGCCGTGAAACCTTCTCTGACCTCATCCAGCCCCTCCAGCTCAGGGATGCTTGTCTCCCACCTACGCTATGGGTGGGTCAAGAAGAGGCAAAAATGAGTCAAGAAGGTGAATTTGATGCTTACCATCACCATAAGGATGGTAGCAGCTCTGTATTTAACCCTTCCACCCCCAGCACCCCCACCTTCAGCAAAGTCCCCAAGCAGAGATGCTGCCAGTCGTTATGGTTGATGGGTATTAATTGTGGGGCAGCTCATGAACCTGTACCAGAAGGGAGGACACCGCAGAGATGGGGAGGCTGCTGTCTCAGGACCTGCAGTCTCTCCTGCTGCCTCCCACCTTGGGGAAGAGGCTCTGGTTCTCACCATGAAGTTTTAGGGCTGAAACCAAGCGGACCTCAGCCAAAACATGAGGACAACCCCCTTGTTGGAGACTGCTGCCTTCCTGACCTTTCTGAGCTTGGTTTTGGTGCTTGACAGCTCCCAGCAGTAGCTAGAAGGCGCCTGGGGGTCCCACGTGGCCTTAGCACAGGGGAAGAGGACCTGTCCCATGAAGGAGTCCTTGAGGCTGCGAAATCTGATGTAGATGGCGAAGCGCAGGGTGAAGCTCCTCAGCTCCTCCAGGCTGTACCGACCAAACCGGCATGGCTCCCGGCAGGCAGGGTGAAGGCTGCCATGCTGCAATGCCACGCGCCGGGACGCTGGGAGCCGTGGCAGAAGGTACACCTTGACGTAGGAGCCCTGGCTGCCCCGCAGCCCTTTGGGCAGGTGGGAGAGGCCGAGGACCATCACGGTGAGCGTGGCCTCGGATGGTGAGTAGAACAAGTCACAGTGGAGCCGGGGACGCTGCTTGGGGACGCTGCCGGAGGACAGCAGGGTGGGGGGTCCCAAGACAGGGTGGTCCAGGAGGTCTTCCTCATTGCAGAGGAGGTTGGCACCGGAGATAGTGCAGCGGCACTGGCATGCTCCTGCCGTCTTTGGGGAGGAGGGGAGGCTGGGCAAGGAGGCTCTGCCATGGAGCAAACCCCCATGAGATGCCGGTGACGCCAGCGGACCCTTCTTGGCCCCGGCACCCAGCACCTGTCCTGCCACATCCTCATAGTGCTGCTGGATGGGCACCGGCACTGTCCCCACGGGCAGAGAGGGTCCCAGCCTCACTGTTGCCCACTTCCAGTCGAGGCGAGGGCCCAGGCGCCGGTGATGCCGCCAGCACACAGTGCAGCCCAGGAGGATGCTGAGGCAGAGCAGGGCCAGCCCCATGCCAAGGAAGACCTGGAAATGCACTGGAGAGAGAGAGTTGGGCACCATTAGCATGGCAGATGCGTGACGGACGGATGATGGAGAAGAGCAAGACCTGGGTGCCCACCTCCCCTGCCATGCCAATGACCCACCTCCCCACCTTTGCACGGTGGAATTGAACTGGAGCATCCCAAAGCCAGAAGGTGGGAGAGGAGCCGGCAGGGCCAGGGCCGTGCATGGGAGGCTTGGCTTCTGTGGGTGCGGGCAGCCTGACATCAGCTGGGCTCTGGCGAGGCTAAAACAAACCCAGCCTCAACCCGGGGATGATAAGGGTTATGGAAAAAGCGGCTTTTATCAGCCCCTGCTGCCGGGGCTGACGCAGGTAGGGCATGACCGACGATTAGCTGCTTGCTTGTCGGGGGCACGAAATGCGCAGGGAGGCACCGGTGCTGCTGGAGGCGAGCGGGGGCACCTTCAAAGGGGGGTGTCTGAGCTGCATTCAAAGGAGCAGTTGTCCCCAAGATGTTATATATACTCAAGCCTGGCCCCAAAAGAGGGGAAACCTCCTCCCCAAGCTTTGCCCAGAGGACCGGCATCCTGTGGGTGACGAGCTGGCCTTTATCCCTGCCAAGGGGGATGCCCGCAGGGTTTGGGGCTCTGTAGCAGCTGAGCAGGGTGACATTGCTGCACATTGGTCATTTAAGGACCAGGGAACCAAACTCCTGGATGTCAGGGCTGAATTTTCTTAGGAAACTTGGGCTTCAGAAATAGACAACAAGTGGCGATGCAAACGTCACTGTGCCAGTGCATAGCCTCCCTCCCCATGCCCAGAGCTGACTTCACCTCCAGCAGCGAGGGATTACAGAGAACAGGGTCTGGACAAAGCTCTGTCAGAGCCTGAGCCAGGTTCGATAAAGGGATCTTAATGTTTGGAAGAGAAACGCAAAGCAGTGTCTCACACCATGGGGCTGGGCTTTCCTACCCAGAGGCTTTAATCCGTGCTGGGCTCTCTTTCGCCCTTTGTTATTTGTTAGGGAAGGCAGGTTGGGGCTGGGAGGAGCGGTGAATGGCGGCATTTAGGGGAGGGATGGAGGGGAGGGCGTTGGGACGTGAATTTGCCTGGAGGATTAGATTCCAGCCCAAACAACGGCTGCCAATGCCTGGGAAAGCGAGTTGGGAGGGCTGGAGCGTGGCCACCCTGGGTGTGTGGACCTGCGCTGGTCTGTAGGGCTGGGGAGGAAGCGGGGAAGGTGCATCCCATCCCTTTGGGCGCCTGCTTTTGGGTGCTAGGGGCTGTAGGATGCTGCAACAAGCAGGTAACGGGGCTGGAGGCTGGAAGGGCTGCAGGGAGGTCCCCACCTCAGTGGTGAGGTCGGGGTGGCAACCACAGAGCCCTCCCTCACCTGAAACCAGGTCTCTGAGCACCCCTGGAGCTGGGGGGAGACCCCCCCTCCAGCCCAGCACCGGGGCCGGCACCTTCCCATCTCCAATTTTAAGTCTGCAGTGGATAAACTCCACGGTAGCATGCGCCAAGGGTATTTTCCCCTCCTCCATTGCCAGAACCCGCCTTACCTGCTTCAGGCATCTAGCTTTTAAGGTGAGTGGTGAGAGCAGGCAAGTCCTTGAGCTGTCTCGGCTGAGCTCAGGTGGGGAAAAGTCGGAGCTGGGAAAAGCCAAAGCTGCTGGTGGGGTGGAAACGCGAGGGGGAAAGGCTCTGCCTTCACTTGGATAGGCTGGGACCAGAGCCCAGGCGAGGCGAGAGGCTCCGCCAGCCCGCTTTCCTCTGATAACCGGGATCCTCGGGAGGGGGGCGGTCATGAAACATGGGCACGGCTCTTCTCGCACCGCATGCAGTGAAATCGGCAGCAAAATTCATCCGGCAGCTGAATTTTGCCACCCTGGTGATGGGCACCAGCCGGATCCCCTGCCTGCAGCAGAGACATCCAGCGGGCAGGACGCGTGGCGTGAGCTTGGGGGACTTTCCTGCCTTGCAAGGAGACGAGAACAAGCAGGTTCTCCGCATCTCCCTTCTCATGTCAGCTTTGGGGCCACCGCGGGGAGCTCCTCTGCACCCACCGAGCAGCGAGAGGCTGGTCCATCCTCCACAGAGGCAGCAGGGATGCTCAAAGCACCCTCAACTTGCCTCTTTACAGCATCCCGGCCAAGGGTTTCCCACTCCGCAGCGTGGGGATGCTGGGGATGGGGCGAGTTTGGTGGGATGGGGAAGCTCAAAGCACACGCTGGGCTCCATCCCAGCACCCTCAGATGGGCCGCCAGCCAAAACAAACACAGACACAGGGGCCTCGGAAACACTGGTATGAAAAGGGCTGGAAACCAGTTCCTCTCCAACTGCTGAACTGGTTCAATGACTGGAAAAATGACATCAGGCGCTATGTAAATAGCTAAACCACTGGGAAGCATTAAATGTCCTTTCTGCAGGGAGAAGGAGGTGACATAGGAGGGATGTGGCAGAGCAGCTCCTGCCCATGTAAGGGACACAGGGCAGGTACAGTGAGTGCCCTTCGCAGCCCCTGGGAAAGGAGATCCAGCGTCACTCATCTGTTTAATGACCATTCTGCCCACAGAGGACAAAACTGCATTACTCCAGACCAGGTTTCCAGCCCAGTTCTCCCCACGAAGCTACAAACGCAGAGCCTAAAGACCTGCAAGGACACGGAGCTCACCCAGGCTGAGCAACCACCGGGAATACCTTCCTGGGATGAAGAAGGGGACGGGAAATCTTCTAACTTGCACTTTAGCAAAACGGTGTGGCCACAAATCAGGCTGGTGGGGTCACCACGTGAAGAGGTAGAAGTTTATTGGAATATAAACATTCAGATAACGTGTAAGATAGAAAAAACCCAACAACAACATATACAGACACTTGTTGGAAGGAGACGTTGAGGTATTTATCCACCGCCTAGGCTATCACATTTCTTTTTTTTTTTTATTTCTTTATTTTATTTTTTTTTAAATAGGTAAGAAAACTAGTAGCAAGGCTGCTGCAGCTGTTTGGTGAAAACATCTGATCTAAATCCATTCGAAGCACACACGCAGTGGCTAAAAGGACTTGGTGTGACACGTTCACATTCACTTTGGGAGCCGAGCAGACATGCAGTCTCCCCCTTGCCTCTCCCCCCTTTGTGCCTTCCCAGCATAAACTGGGATCTGCTGGAAGAGGATGGAGCAGATTTGGTTTTGTTTTGTTTTTCCCCCACCCCCCAGGTGGGCATGGAACCCAGCTGGGAAATTTCTCCCCACAAAGCAGGAGGATGAAGGCTGCACAGAAGCAAGCTGGGGGCTTTTTAAAAATTTTTTGGCTGCTCGCTGCGAAACCTTGGCTGGTCTGGAGTTGAAAAGAGTATTAGCCACACTGCAAAGCGGAGCACTTCACACCAGGAACAGTCCTACCCGCAGTATCAAAACCCCTGAGTACTATACAATCGAACATGGTCGAGTGAAATGAAGCGGCGCCGGGGAGAAGGATGGGGGGAACCCATCACCCTTCCCCGGCTCCCAGTTCCTCCGCTCCCCCGCCTCTGCTGCTGGTTTCCATAACCCTGTCCCCAAAGCCTGGCAGCTCAGTAGGAGATATGGAGCTCGGCAAAAAACACCGCATTCAGCCACCTGCCAGTATCAAAGCCAGGCTTAGGGAAAGGGTTATTACTCTTCACAGTCTGAATAACCGGTCCTTGTCATCGGGTACTGAGAAAGGACCGGTTTATTGTTGCAGCTTATTTTTACTGAGGTATCTGTTACGCATCCCGACTTGATTCTTTCCCTGAATTGGATACAAAACAATCTGTTAGTCCCTGTCTAGATTTCCAGTCTAGTTGTGTAAAGCTTATAAACATTAATACTCTAGTAGTGTCAAAGCTGTTTAGCAGTTCAGTGACTCGAGTGCCTTTCTGTGCAAGAAAACACAATGTTAGCATGTGATACATAAGCAAAACCACCCATTACTAACCTCTGCTCCCCAGGACCAGAGAAGAAAGCAGAAGGTAAAGCAAAAAGTCCCCCAGTCCCACACATAGGAAACAGCCCCCAAACCCACCCCCAAATAAAATTAAAAAACCCCAAAACAAACAACCAAAAGAAAACAAACAACCAAAAGAAAACAAAAAAAAAAAAAAGGGAAAAAACCCCAGGCAGATTAAAAGAATTACATACAGGATCAAGACATATCTTAAGTNCCCCAACAATCTGAATGAGCCACAGAGGCTGGAAAAGCCTCTCCGAGCTGGTGAGGATGAAATATGGTGGAGACCTGCGGGATCCGCCAAGCAAAGGCCCTGCAGCCAGGGAGCGGCTTGGCTTCCCCGTGCCTGGCCCACGGTCCTCACCCCGGCCCAGAGCAGCCAGAGACGGGACATCGCCGAGCAGCATCGACCTCGGGACATGTGCATTCTCACCCGCTTCTCTTCCTCCCACCAAGCGCTCCCGATGTCGGGCAGCGGGATAACTCCAGCTATAGTGTATAAAGTAACATGTAGAGAGCACAGAGGCTCTTGCGACATGGAGGAACCGCCTGTGGTTTACTTGGCTCTCAAGGACAGAGCAGCAGCGCAGCCGAGTAGTGCCGGGGGATTAACAAGGAGAACCTGACATCTGAGAGTTTAAAGGAAGGATTATTCATTTCATTTTCTACCTACATTTTTAAACCCAATCCTCAGGCTGCTGATGGGGCTTTTCCTGGCTTTTTCCTGGTGGTTTTTAAAGCCCTGCTCTTTTCAGTAGTATAAAATAACAGATTCAGGGAGCAGGACATGCTGGAGCACAGGGACCATGCCACAGCCCACCAGAGGCATTATAGGAGGGCACCTCCCCTGGACTGGCTCTCCTAGAGCACCAGGACAGGCTCCAGTTGCGCAGAGCATGGCAGAAATGACCAGGCAGGGAAGGGACAGACACTTCCAGTGTGAGCTCGGGCTCAGCCTCTAACGGCAACAGCACCTCGAGCCTCCCATCCTGCAGAGCTACAGGCTCCTAAGAGCTCCAATAAGCTGTGGGAGCAGATAGGTGACATTCTCTTCTCATACCGGTATGACACATGGCAACTTGCCCACCATGTGCCAGGAAACTGCTTTTTAGGAGGGCTGAACCTCTGGAGGTATAACATGGTTTTCACTTGTATCGTAATATATCTACTGGCGCAGGCAGCTGTTACACAGGAAGCTACGTGCGGGTGAGAAACTAGAATAACTTCTTATTTTTGTGCCTCTTACAAAGGCTTCGTCTTGTACTGCAGCCAGAATTAGCTGTGTCTGGGCTAATGAAGTCCCAGCAGAGCTAAGGAGGTGGCTGGGTGCAGCACCACCAGACCAAGCTGGGCTTTCAGCTGCCAGAAGCCACTTTTCTGGGAGAAGCCTGGTCAATCTGTCATCTAAGCAGTGCTGTCACCTCTATCTTGGACCTTGAAAAAATAATAGGGACTTTGGAGACACCCTTTTGTCCAAAATAAAAGATCTTTTAAGTCAGCAGCCACTCTTGCCCTCTCTTCCCGTCTCTGCCTGTCCTCCTGTGTCATGCACATGTGCTGGGACAATGCTGTTGGGCTTGTCTCCCGCTAGCCTGAAGGACGGGGAAGCCACTGCTGCTTTGCTCAGCTTTTCTTTCTGTCTTTGGTGATACAATTAAAAATAAAAAAAATTATAAACACAATGTCAGCAAAACCACATATAAAAACAAGCAATAAGATATGCCAATACTTCCTGAAGAGGTTAAAAAAAAAAACCAACCCAAAACAAACAAAAAAACCCCAACAACAAGTACATATCTGAGGTATTTCATCTGCTCAAAAAAACCTGACTTGGGCCTGGAGGATGGGAAGGACGTCACCAAGGCAGGATGAAGGGTGCTTGGACCTGGGAAATCACATGTGGGAAAGGCCAGTGGGAGGAGAGGGGACAGAACAAGGCCACCTGAGCAGGAGCTGAGTTCGTGGAGTCACTAAGTCAGAGCCAGGACCGGCTGTTGTTTGCTTTCAACTGGAGGTTTGAGGAGAAAGGGCAAGGAAAGACTTGATTTCCCTTTCTCTGCTTCCACCCAGGAGAGCAAAAGGTCTTACTCAACTCAACTCACTGCTTCCTTTTTGCTCACATACTATTTGAAGGGGTCTGGGCATCTGTAGCCTTGTCCAGAGACCAAAAGACATGCCTTTAATGTTAACTGCAACACCTCCACAGACCCCACAGCCCCAGTCAATTACATTTCACATATCACCTCCTATTTTCTCAGCGCAGGGATGTGGAGAGCTTCCAGGGGCTACTAAAAGCCACCTTACGAGACGGAAGTGGCTCCAGGAAGCCCGGATCAACCTAAATGACAGCCCTTTTGTGTCACGGGGGCAGAGGATCAAAGCAGCAAACCAAAATAAGTTCAGGCTGTCAGGGTAAATGTTAGTGGGATGAGTTCCTCTAGGGGAGAGAGACAAGGTCAAGGTCATTTAAAACTTGGCTGAAAGCCTGAAGAAGGCAACAGTAGGGGAGAGGCCAGCACCGGCCAGGAGAAGGAAGCAGCTGATGAAGATGGTTCTTATGGGTCAAATGGAGCGGTGAGAAAGTCCTTCCCCCTCTTGTGAAGACCTCAGAGGGGAGGGAAGGCGGCTCACAAGCCAAGAGCGCGTGTTCTAGGGGAGGACATACCAACACTGGCCCATGATGGAGCCCTGAAGAAGAGCAAGGAAGCTCGCCTGCTCTGCAGCCGCACGGCCTTCTGCGGCACAAGCCATGGGAGGACAGGGGCAAGGCAGCCCACCAGCTCTCAGGATTGTCAATACACGGAGTTGTTTAGTGGAAAGAGTCCCTGTGGCAACTGGTTTGAGGAGAACCCCCTCCTTTTCCCTGCCCCAACTCCAGCTCCTTCCACCTGCCTTGGTGACGTCTCAGCCATCTCAACCTGCAGCTCCTAGAGACGATCCCTGATTGAAAAACGCCAGTCGTGCCCCTCCCCCCCCACCTCCCCTCCATGTCCCACCCCCCCAACAGGAACACAGCAAACCCTGGGAGGAGGAGGAGGAAGAAAACAAAAAGCAAAAGGGAGGAAGAAAGGGGAGAACAAAGAAAAAGGCTGGACAAACAGACGATGAAGAAAAAACTCGCTGGCATGGAAAGGTTTCATCATCGTCATCATCTTGCTGTTGGCCAACCACAAAAGCAGGTTCCTTGAGATGAGGTAAATCTGTGCGACTCCTTCCCGGCTCGCTCCCTGCAGAGAGGAAGAGGTGCCGGAAGCCAGTGTGAGAGACAGCAGGCTCGGCCGACCATCAGAGAGACCAGCTGGTGGAGGGCTCTGCGCTGGGGGTTCCCCGGGATGAGGTAGGGCTGGGAGAGCAGTGGGAGCTGCTGCTGCTGCTGCAGGAGCTTTGGGTGCTGGAGCCTGCAATGAGATGGACGACCGGCTTCTGGGCAAAGAGCACTCCTGCAAGACACAGAGATGTAAAGAGAAGGGTTACTGGGACTACAAGGTGGTACGGCTGAGAAGGCCAGAGCAACGAGCAGTCTATCCAACCCCAAAGAGCTCAGCCTAACAGAAAGAGGCTCAGTGGAAGACAAAAGCGGCTTGGAGACAGATCAGAGGGTCAATGACACCCAGGATATAAGAAGGGATCCCCCGGGACTTGTTCTGGCAGCCTCTGTGACAGAGATGTTTTGCTTACAAAAGATCCCATACGGCTTCAACACCTTTGGAGGAGAGAAGCAACTTTCATTGCCCTGCAGTGCCAGGTCCCCCACTCGGGCTTTGCCCAAGGATGCCCGCGTGTGACCTGCAGAAATGGAACGGCTCAAGCAGAGTACAAGGGACAATTCATGCTTCCCAGAGATGCACGAGGAAAAGCTGAGTGGAGCCACTCAGGAGAAGGGGGATAATACTCCTTCCTATTCACATTTCTATAGAAGCCCCTTCCCTTAGATTTTAAAAACACTAAAAAACACCACCTCCAGCAGGAAAGGGCATTCATCTTGCCCGCCTAGGACCAGAAAAAAGAGAAGAGAAATCATCTTCTCCTGAGCCTTCCAAGCCGGAGAGCTTGTGTGCGCTGTGCTTTGGCAAAGCCCACCCCTGGGAGCCCCCCACCCACTCCACGTCCCACTCTGCACCACCAGCCTGGCTCTCCACCCAGCCCCGGGAGCGGGTCCTTCTCACCAGCATAAATTGTGCCGTTAATCTCCACCGACATGTTAATACTCCCAATGCCATTTGGTGACAAATTCAGTGCTGCTGCCGCTGACGAGTCTGGTTTATCTTCTTTCAAGAAAGAAGAGATGCAGAGTTAGAGAGTAACCACCCTGTTTCCTGATCAGAGATGATCAAAAGTGTACACAGCCCACCTTTGGTCTCCTCTTTGGTGAGGAAATCCCCACACCATGTCCACTTCCAGTCTTATTTTAAGTTTACAAAGGTGTTTAAGTGCTTGGGTGTGAACTGAGGGTGGGCTGGGAGCCCCACTGGCATTTCCAAATCTCTCCCAGATATTTGGAGGGCCAAATTAACATCCCCTCCAAAGAACAAGCTGCCAGCAGGTGAGACAAGACCCTATGGAAATCGGCTGGACTGTGGCTGAGTTTGCAGCAGACCGGGAGCACACACAGAGTCCTCTCGTCCTTCGCTGAAGGGTGGCGGCTTCTCAGGGAGCTGGTGCGAGTCCCTGTGCTGGGCTCAGACTGCAGCAGCTCCAGTGGCCACTGGAGGGAGGGGACACAGCGCCGAGGACTCCAAACCAGGAGCAATATGCTTGGCTGCCCCTACAACGTGTAAAGTCTGCTTTTTTCCTGTGCCCTCAGCCTGGAGAGTCCTTTCTAAGCCCTGACAGGCAGCTCTGGAAGTGTCAGTGCAGAGCAGGGGTTCAGTTTGCACTAATGTTTAAAGGGGAAGCTGAACATCAAACTCTCCCAGAGACTTCTGAACCTCCAACCTAAGCAAGCCGTAACTGCGAGCCTGGGTCTCATGAATGCACGCTTAGAGCTTGCACAGCCGTATCATGGTTACCAGCCCACCCGGTGTTAGTTTTGGGGCACTGGGCTATTAAAACAGAGAGAGATTATGCAGACAGTCTGCTCAGGCTCGGACACTGCATGTAAAATGCATGTTTTTGGCTCCTTTCAAGTCTGCTAGGACAGTCCACTGTCCCTGTAAAGGATGCTACGGACATTGTTAACATTTAACCTAAATGTTGCTATCAAGCTACGATAAACTCAAGCGGTGCTGTTCAAAAGTGCCTCTTAAAAAGCACAATCTTATTTTTATTTTGCAATTGGGAAAATTAGGGCACAAAAGACAGGACAGACATGCCCACAGTCAACTAACAAAGATGGGAACAGAATCACTGAATCCTAAGGGCTCAGCCCTCAACCTGTTTCTATTTGTAGAGACTAAAATTGTTCCTAGCTTTTGATTTAGGAAGTTCAGGGCGGAGAGAAAAAAATATAAAGTGAGATGAAAGGGCATGGACATTACTTGATAAAACTTGTATTCCCATTTACTCACTATTTTCGGTCTTGTATTTAAATTTTGGTCTTTGTATTTAAATGTGAAATGTGGGTGGATGTTTAGCTGTCAGGAGCTGTGATGTGAAGTCCCAATCCCACTTAACTCCCAGCAAGCTGCTACTGCTGCAAAGGGGAACCTGCTTTGACCCTTTACCATATATATTTCTGGCAAAACATCTCAATAAAGCATTTACCAGTATTGCAAGCAAAGGCCTCAAGAACAACTCTCCCCTTTCTTCTAAGCCGTGCCAAACTTGCCTGGCCTTGTGCCTACATCCAAATGTACAATTAATAGGAGGTCTGAGACCTTTAATTTTAACGGATCAAAAGGTTTGGAGGAAGCAGCTGTTGGGACTGAAATTTTTTTTCTGAGGCTTTGCCGCCCAGTGAAGTGCAGCCCCCAGGACAGGTAAAGGAGCCACGGCACTTAATCAGCTTTTGAAGCCACTATATAACAGTATTGATTCTGACAATGTGACCTTTACAGGGTGACTCCCCTTTTACAAAGCATTTCAGGAGTGTATTTCCCAGGCCATGAATGCTGCTTAAACGTGACCTTCTAACCCAGCCTTGCCAGGAGTTCTTTGCCTGGAGGCTGCGCAGAGGGTTGCGGCAGATGTTGGTAGAAATCATCTGATTTGCTAAAAGCCCTGGGATGCGTTGGTCGCCCCTGCAGATACACAGGTCTTTGTGGCCTCCTCATCCCACCTGGATTCCTAAAAGCTGTGCATCTCTCTTCTGCAGGCTGCTATCCATACAGAAAAAGCTGTTACCTCCACAATCCTGCCTTGGTGAGGCCACACCTCGAGTACTGTGTCCAGTTCTGGGCTCCCCAGCTCAAGAAGGACAGGGAACTGCTGGAGAGGGTGCAGCATAGGGCTACCAAGATGATTAGAGGACTGGAACACCTCTCTTATGAGGAAAGGCTGAGGGAATTGGGTCTGTTTAGTCTGGAAAAGAGATGGCTGAGGGGTGACCTAATTAATGTGTACAAATACTTAAAGGGTGGGTGTCAGGAGGATGGGGCCAGGCTCTTTTCAATGGTGCCCGGCAATAGGACAAGAGGTAATGGGTACAAACTTGAGTGTAGGAAGTTCCATCTCAACATGAGGAGGAACTTCTTTACTTTGAGGGTGGCAGAGCATTGGAACAAGCTGCCCAGAGAGGTGGTTGAGTCTCCATCTCTGGAGACATTCAAAACCCGCCTGGACGCGTTCCTGTGTAACCTGCTCTAGGGTGGCCCTGCTCTGGCAGGGGGGTTGGACTAGATGATCTCCAGAGGTCCCTTCCAACCCTATGATTCTATGAATCAATTAAAACGGTTCCTGACCAGCAAAGGACAGAAAATCATTCCCTGCAGCACAAGGCTAGCATGAGGCTCAGGTGAGAGCAGGGCCGGGGAAAGCTGAGCCCAACATGATGGGCTTCCCCTCCAAAAGTCATCTTATTGAGTGCAGAACCACACGGCTGCCTTTGTCTAGGCTGAACCATGCTCTGGGATCTGAAGTATACGCCAGGTATTAAACATGATGGGGGCAGATATGTGGCCCAAAGCAATTTCAGCCAACCCATGTGCTTCCCATGAAGGAAGGAGCATGCTGACGGTATGCAACAGAGCACTGCTGCGAGGACAACTGAGCTAGCATCACCTGAAACTGGTAATTCCCCACAGCGCAAATTCTGGGGAGAAATAAAAGCTTGAGGGCTGAAGCAATCTCACTGGGGTCAACACAAGAGGTCATAAGCTCGGAGTGAGGGTCTTGTTGGGTTTTATCAGCTTCGATGCAGAGCTTTCTGAACACAGCTAGGGTGTTTCTGAATTCAGGCTGAGATTACACATCAGCAAGCACAGAACCAAACCAACAATGGTAAGTAAAACCTAACAAAATGTTGCTAGAGTTTAGTTTTGCAGTTCTTGTGCTCCATTTTAACAGCCTCTGGATGGTGACGTCTGCCTAGTAGCCAGAGAGATAACCAAGCCTGTGTTTAAAGAGGTGTTTGACGTCCTGTACTGGGAGCAGTTCCCTCCCTGCTACACTCTGCAAAGCCCTTTTGTGTACCGAGAGGTGTTGCTTACCCTTGCCATTGATTTTGATCTTCATGGGGATCTGCCGCGCCATGCTGAAGAGGTTGCGCTGAAGAGCCTGCTGGACAAGCCGCTGCTCCTCCTCTGTCATCCGTGAGACCTTCTTCTCTGGAGGCTCTCCTGACTCCAGTCTCTCCCTCAGCTGCTCCAGGGTGGCCGTTCTTGCTGCCACAGTTGCCTGCTGGCTAGCCAAGGTCACTGGCACGGCAATACGATTTGGCATAGACACAGTCAAGGGCACACCGTCACCTAGAAAAGGAAAGAGTTTAGTCCCTCCCACAGCCCTTCCTAAAGCAAAGGTCTAACCACTGGCAGAATATTCTACAAACCCTGAGCCACCCAAGTCCCACTACTCTCAAATCCAAACTAGTCTGGGTGAACAAAATGGAAAAATAATTGTGCTTCAGTGCCTGTACCTCTTAACCCAGCCACCCTCTCTGACCTTTTCTGACCACTGCTGCTGGAGACACCCGAGGATTGCTGGTCCCACTGCCCGGTGCGACGCCGATGATGGGGAAGCGGATCTTTGGGGGAGACAGGAGTGAAGGAGGCCCCGTGGTGGTGGGCGAGTAGCTGAACAAGGAGGAGCTGTAGCTGGGCCGCCTGCCTTCCCGCCTGTTGCCATCGATCGCAGCCTGGAGCTCAGCAGGAGAACTGAGGGATTTCTTCTCACATTCGTAGGCATATAGGTATTTCATATACCTGGGAGAGAGGCGAGCATAGGGAAACTCAGGCAGGTTTCTCAACAGAACATGAAATTATGGGCTACAGCAACAAGCATTGCATTCAGGGAGGCTTTCGGACTGAGGTCCTCTGCAGATCTGGAGTCTTTGTCTGCATATCGTGACCATCGCTGCGCTTGGTTTGATAGAGAAATGTTGCGCAGTCTGGGTGTGAAGGCCAGCCCTCTCAAAGAAACTCTAAATTTACTCAATATTTATAGGGAAGCACATAGTTACATACTACTCCACCCACAGGGGCAGAAAAGAATCATCCACAATTCCTTTACAAGTGAGATACCATCTAAAAATTCTAAGAATTAAGATCTTGGACTATAACGCTTAATGCAAGAAAAGAAGTTTGAGGAATTACCCATGTCCAAGCCATTCGGTGTTGGGCAGCACCAAACCTTTTGGCACTCACGTTTGCAGAAGACAGCCTGGTGATATCAAAAGCTGTAGAAATAGCAAGGAGCTTCCCTCTCTGGGACTCAGAGGCTCTAATAACTTCCCAGAAAACTCAGTCTGCAGAAGAGCTGGGTGTGGATTCCCAGAGCCCAGCCTTCCGTGCTCGAGTCACTGAAGTGCAGCTTCACCCTGTTGCTTAAATTTCACAGTAGGTTTACTTTAACCATTGTTTCCTCCCTGCTTATTCTGCTTTTTCTTCCTTTTTTTTTTTTTTGTTTTGTTTTGCTTGCCTCATCAACGTGAGATACCACAGGTCAGAAAAACAATCCTGACAGTAAGTAGGTGCTAAATACAAGTTTCCACAACTGAGTCGTGACAACAGGCATTAAATGATCAAGTTCATACTTGATGCCTGCAAGTCAGGAGGGCTCCCTCCCTCCTCGCTGTGCCAAGTACACTTCAGAGACAGAGCAAGAGCCTCCTTGCCCTGAGGAGTTTAAGCTCTGAAGAGGCAAGAAAGGCACAGGCTGGAGGGAGGCGCAGAGCACAGCAACCCAGGCGATGGCATATTACTGCTGGGATCGTAGGGATGTAAGGGGAATGAGTTCAGGAATTGTCCTGGTTTGAGCGACACGGGACTAATTTCTCTTCTTATGCTTGGGAAAACCACACTTTCAGATTACTCTAGTGTCTGAATTGGTGAAAATATTTACTTTATAGCCAGCTATGGGATGTGGGATTCAAGGTCTCTGTGTTTTCGAGCTCCCCAGGTGCAGGGATGAGGAAGAGCGAGACCCTGGCACTTGTCCCAAGCTGCCAGCAGGATTATTTCATACCATGAACATACCATTCAACAGAAATTAGAAAGTTTGCTGAGGAGTTCTCTCTCTTCCTTGATGGCTGCCATCCTGAGAACTCCTCGCCCCAGTGCCAGAGCCCTTCCCTTCCTCCCCTTGCAGTGTCCAACATTTGCTGTCCCCTGCTGGGAGTGCTTGGCTTCCTGCTGATGGAATGAGCCGAGTATAGTCCTTGTACACTTTATATTGGTATCAGGATCAGTATTGGTTCTTTAGTATTATTAATGTTAACTACTTGATCTTATCCTATTAATTCTATTTATATTTCAACCCTTGTGTTTCCTTGTTTTTCCCCAATTCTCCTCCCCGGGTGGGGAGGGGTCATCGGCTGATAGAATAATTGTCTAAATGAAAATAAATTGTTGTAGGTTTCTCAAACCATAACAGGAAGGATCACTGCTAAGAAAAACAAGAGGAGAAGGAATAGAAAAACTGCAAGCCTTGGGTGAGAGGAATAAATAAAGCAATTCATTAGCTCCTCTCTGGCCACAGAGTAGAATCTGGTCTCAGTTTTTCCACCCCAGTCCCTGCTTTGCCATCCCTAATCCGTGTTCACATCCACCTTCTAAGACTTACTGGGTTCGAAGCGTGAACGCGGCACTGGTGATGGAGGTGGGCAGATTAAGGCCTTTGGTGATCTCTCGCCAGATTTTCTTGTTGATGATTTCCACCAGCCCTCCTTTCTCAGTCACCAGCTTGTACAGCATGTAGAGATCCAGGATCTGCTTTGCCATGATGGGGATCCGATTGATGGGAGTTCCTGCAGGGAAACAGCAGGGAAGGAAGCATGGGAGTCAGAGCGAAAATGAGGGCAAGAAAACTGGCAGGTCGGGGCTATCGATCTTCTTCTAATAGGAAATTCAGGCAACTATTTGTAGCCTGACTTGAGGCCTCTCTCTGGGTGAGTAAATGAGCAAGAGAAGTGTAGCTACACGGCACGGCCTTTTCATGAAGAACTCCTTTCCTGTAGGCAAAAGCAATTACCAGACAAATAACAACCTGCAGCTACGAGCACCTTCTAAAATAGGAAGAGGGGAACTAGGGACCATTTGATGCTAGGGGTGAGGGAGCAGCAGAGCGGAATCATCTTTTATGAGCTCCCAGGGCAATCTCAGATAAAAAACTCTACCACTCATGCTCAGGAAGGGGCTAAGCAGCCAGGCAGCTGCTTGTACACCGGGATTCAGCTCCCTTGCTCCCCAGGATTTGAGAGAGAGAGAGATATACTCTTCTGCTCTCACAAAGCATTTTCACCCTCCCACTCCTTGTCCCTGAACATGCTCCCAAATGAGACGCCGATGGGGCCACACGAGTACCTTAGCAGCAACTCCAACCCAGCTGCCAGAGCAGTAACTGGTGCAAGAGAGTGAGAGAAATGGTGTTGGTGGTGAATAAACGAGCAGCGTAACGGAGCATCAGCATCCCTGCCTGCAAGGCACCGCAGAGCCAGGCATCCTCACGGCTGCTGCGGGAAGCACCAGCCATCCAAGCACTTTTTGGAACTCAAAACAAGGTCCTGCTCTATCCTTCCGAGGATAGACAGGGAAACAGCTCTATCCTTTCTGTTCAGTTTTGTCATCTTGTGGGTTAACAGCGGTAAGGAAAATTGGATTTTTAACCTGATAGCGCCCTTTTAGCTGTACCTTAAAGTGATAAAGCACGCAGGGTTTGAAAAGGTCAAACTAATGAGATTTAGGCAAGGAGAGGAAGATGGGGGGGGGAAAAATGCTGATGTAGCAAACCTTTTATTTTGCATAGGAAATATTGTCCTGGATCAAAGAGCCATCCATCTGAGGTCAGTATCCTGCCTACCACAATGGTCAGCACCAGCCTTTCCAGGAAAGCCTGCGAAGCGCTGTAATGGACAATTATGGAATACCCAACCCACAGGGGAGACTTCTGCCACCGCTCATCAGCCAGCGATTCGGTTAATGCCCTGAAGCAGAGCAGTTTATGGCCCTTATAAATGGGTTTTATTCTGTTTAGTGAAAAGGAGTTCAGCTCAGCTCTGCAGATGCCCTCATTATACATGTAAGTGTAATTTTTCCCCCCCCTCTTTTCTTTTTGAAGCCTGTTATGCATCAGCTTGTGGTACCGATTCCCACAGGTTAATGAGATGTTAGACAGAAAAAGTAAACTTCTTCAGCTTTAAAAGGGTTGCCTTCAATTTCACCAAGTTACTAACTCTTAAACTGTAAGAAAACATAACGAGCGACCTGATCAGGCTTGGTTTGCAGGCTCCATCATTTTATATCTATCACATCCTCTTTTCCTTGCCTTGTCTAAACAACCTCTTCCCTGGCCACAACAGAAAAAAACACAAAGCAGTAATTTCACAAACTGCATCAGATCCTTTTCCTGCATTTTCAGAGACAACAGTTCCCTCTGGGAGCAGAGACAGAGACATTTCCAAACTGTTTAAACTCCCTGCAGCTCCACGCATCCATCTCAGTCGGCCGCTCCAAGCTGGTCCCAACCTGCGTAAATGGAACCCTCGGTTTGCTTCGCTTTTTCCTCAGCCACCGTTTTGTTGTGGTGGTGTTATTGCAAAGATCAAGAGCGCACTAACAGCGTCATTTTAGACACACAGAGAACTGGGAGCGATCATGTTACCAGCCTTAAGTTATCATTCATCAGCTGAGCCACAGTAACCAGCGTCACACCCAGCCCTCTCCAAATGAAAAGCAGGGAAATATTCATCTTGGCATTCTCTAGAAAAAGCCAGGAGTGGGTTTTTCCACCCCAAAATGCCCCTTCATTAACAGTTCAGCATTTCTGCCCCAGCCGCAAGGAAAGCCGGGGTGTCCTAAGTGGTACCTTTGCTCCATGGGGGCAGGATGAAGACCCTCTCCCCATCTCCTCCAGCAACTCCATGCTGCTGAGAGCCACCCACTTCTCCCCAATCTAATTTAGGGAATGGCATTAACTCCTCCAGAAGGGACTTTCATCCAGCTCTCCTTGGACAGTGACCAGATGGGGAGTGAAAGGGAAGGGTCACGGGTAAGGCCCCTCAGGCAAATAAGCCGCTAATACAGAAGTATAAGGAAATATCTACTTTTTAATATACTGCATTTATCCTAAACACAGTTTCACTCTTCTCTAGATTCTCCCATCTCAGCGTTTGGAAAGGTACACAAGTATATTTAGCCAAATGCTCCTGTGAAAGGGACAAACATTATCTACATCAGTGGGAAATAAAGGCTTAAACATATTTCCAGAGAGCCCGCTCATAGCTGGGGCAGAAACAGCAATCAGACCTGACCTCCCTGCTCATGTTACTACCCCTTTGACAGCTTCCCTTCCTCAAGTTTGCTTTTAAACAAGACCCACAGACCAAAGTGCCCTGAAATTTAATTAGTAGCTTTATAAACTAAGCCAAAACCTATAGGTCCCCCCCCCCTTTAAATTTCTTTATGCAGGCTGAGAAACTTTACAGCAGGGATAAAACCACCTCCATCCTTCTACCCCTTGAGCACGGAGGTGCAATCATTTTTCTCCCACATTTTGTCCTAGTCCCACTCTCCAAGAATATCCCCCAGAGCTGGCAAAGAGCAATTTGGGTTCTGGACCTGGGAAATTAACTGTATTTTTGGAGCAAGCCAGGGCTCTGCATGTTTCACAGGAGCCGAGACACACGGAAAAGCTGCTCCCACTACCCTCTCCTCTCCTCCCCTGGCCCCCCTCCGAGGAAAAGCAAGGCGATAAAGTCTTTATTGGAAATCCCTGGCACTCCAACAGGAAAGGCTGAAAAACGAGTATCATGGGACGATTGGATACTGAAGCCGAGTGGATCCTTCCACAGGCGGCTGCGAGGCTTGTCAGGGGCCATGATGGATTACTGTCATCTGGCAGCATCAGGATTAATGATCTGGAGGTCAGAGGGGAGAATTCCAGAGGGAAAGGTCAGCAGCCAGGGGCACAGCATAAGACTTGTTGCCTTTTGATGGCAAACTCATTTTACTGTACTTTCAAGCCTCTCTATTCTGCCGGCTCTCAGAAATGCTGTATGTACCGTGCTTGCAAAGAGCCGGAAGCCTTGCAGGACTTGAGAAGAGGGCGAGGACGATGACTGGCTCCTCTCCTACTTTTCATGGTAAACAACTTTTCTTCCTTGTAGTATAACCCCAGCTACGCAAGTGCAAGCCAGTCCTGCAAGGAATCAGCCAAAGGCAGGGGGGACAAGGAGTCTGTTTCTACTGAAAAAGGGATGATGCAAAGTTGATGAGCACAGGAGACCTCAGGAAGACAAACTCTTGCTACTGAAAACCCAAGGGTGGGAGTATAGCCTAAGAGTAAAGCCATAAGACTTCAGACAATCTACCACCCCCTTTTATAAGTAGAAGGGCTACAAAGAGGACAAAAAGCCCAAGAATGACACTGGAAGGAGAAGGAAGAATCATCCCAGAGCCCATGCGCTCCTGGTTTTCTGAAGACAGCTGTAACTACAATTCAGATTTCTGGAATAAAGTTTTCCCTGAAGGAAGCCTGACTGTACCTATAAACATCTCTGCCTTTCAAGGGAAACAAGCAGCCCCCTCTGTCAAGCTGTTTCAACCCCCTCAAAAGCCTCTTCTGTTTCAGGCAGACACAACAGAAGCCTGAAGGGCTTATACAGATAGGGTTGAATGTCCCCTATGTCCCCTCCACTGGAGAGGCAGAAGGAGAAACTGTTTGATTTTCACACTTCGAGAGCTCTTTAAGAAGAGTCTGAGGAACCTGTAAACCCCAGATAATCTCGGAATGACTGTTTTTACATCTACTGGCAAGGAACTGGTATCTTGGGGGTGCTGGCTTTGCTCCTGCAACAGCTACTTGCTCAGTGCTGGGGCTCTGCCATCCTGCTCATTGAAAGGGACCGAAGCTTTACACCATCATAGCAGCCCTGTGGAAAAGGACTTGTGGGTACTAGTGGATGAAAAGCTGGACATGAGCCAACAGTGTGCGCTTGCAGCCCAGACGGCCAATCGCATCCTGTGTTGCATCAGAAGAACTGTGGCCAGCAGATCGAGGGAGGTGATTCTCCCCCTCTACTCTGCTCTTGCGAGACCCCACCTGGAGTACTGTGTCCAGCTCTGGAGCCCTCAGCACAAGAAGGACACGGACCTGTTGGAGCAGGGCCAGACGAGGGCCATGAAGATGATCAAAGGGCTGGAGCACCTCTCCTACGAAGACAGGCTGAGAGAGTTGGGGTTGTTCAGCCTGGAGAAGAGAACGCTCTGAGAAGACCTTATAGTGGCCTTCCAGTACCTGAAGGGGGCCTACAAGAAAGCTGAGGAGGGGCTGTTTGCAAGGCATGGAGCAATAGGACGAGGGGCAATGGTTTTAAATTAGAGCAGGGCAGGTTTAGATTAGACATTAGGAAGAAGTTCTTTACAATGAGGGTGGTGAGACACTGGCCCAGGTTGCCCAGAGAGGTGGCGGAGGCCCCATCCCTGGAGACATTCAAGGCCAGGCTTGGTGAGGCTCTGAGCAACCTGATCTAGTTAAAGATGTCCCTGCTTACTGGAGGGGGGCTGGACTAGGTGACCTTTAAAAGTCCCTTCCAACCCAACACATTCTATGATTCCTCACCCACCCAAGCATGTGGCCCAAGGTGGGCTTTTCCCTGTTCTTCATCCTTAGCCAGGCTTCAGATTTACACCTAATTCTGAAGAAGTAAAGAAAGAAAACTGCCCCTAAGACTGTTCTTAACCATAGAAAGTAGGTCCCCTCTCATTTTGCAGAGATTTGCCTGGCTTTGCAAGTCCTCCACGATGGGGATGCCCTGCCAAGGGCCACACTCCTCTCTCCCTGAGCCTTGCCCAGTGCAGGGAGTTCCCCACCAGCAAGGGGTCTAAGCCATGACTTGTCCTGCATGCAAGAGACAAAGAGCAGTTAATTATACCCAGCCTGGAGCACTACTTTTTCAATCACCTCCCATTTTCTCCCCTATCCAATTTACTTTCAGAAATGTCCATTTTTCAGTAAGGAACAAAGGAGGTGAGAATCCCAAACATTTATTCTGCAGAGCAACATTCAAAGTGCAATAAAGCATGCTCTGGAGTGAAAAATAGGTGGAGAGGGGGGATTTTTAAGCCACAACCTGTACAGGTAAAAAGAGCTGCTCTTTCCAGCTTCCACTCTAAATATATTCAGAAGACAAACAGCCAAAAGGAAGAGGTTTTCTCCAGGAGACTGGGGAACTCCATAGTGATTTAAAATAGATTTGAACCAAGCCTTGAAGAAGGCTTCATGTTTCTTTGAAGGGAGACAGTAATTACTCGGTATGATCTCCCCACTCTCTCAGGCTAAACAGAGGTAAAAATCAGTTCAACAGCAAATCAGCAGTGAAGGACAGAAGCAAATCAACTTGAACCCTGACCTTCAGATCCCAGTTTGCTTGAATTCCTCTCCCAGGACAAACCCTGGGAGGCTCCCCATGAAGCTGCCCCAGCTCTTGGCATGAAAGTTTTATTTGTTGATTTGATTTGAGTCCATCCCAAGTACTCAATGTTAAAACGAAAAGGAAAGGTATACAGAAGGGAAACAACCTCTCCCCTCGCCACAGCTGATCTAATCTCTCCCTACACATGGCACTTCCACAGCGGGCATTCTCACCTCCCAACAGGAATGTCACCACCTGATCCGCCAGCCTGCGGCCCATTAGACACTCCTATCAAAGCAGGAGCCAGGATAGAAGGTAATTAATCATGCTGTATTTGACAGGAGGCCCACTTCTTATCTGCACCCCTCGAAACGCCATCAGTTTCTGCTTCCCTCCTCAATAAGCGAGGCTGACAGCAGCCCCTTATCAGATTTCAGCTGCTGAACCGGAGGCAGCCTTAACTGGCATCCAGTGCCCCGGTTGTATTAGCCAAGGCTCCAGCCACATTAACCTTCCTGCACCGGCTGCTCCTCCATCCCTGCAATGGAGATCCCACGGAGATTTGCTCTCTTCTACCCAGCTCGACTACAGTCCAACTGTTTGGCTGCCACTGGAACAGCTGGATCCAATATATTTGCTATCACAAATTTCTTCACCAGATGTTGAACCCCCATGCAACTGGTGGTGGGTTTCCATACGTCTGACCTCTGAACCAAATGGATAAACTCTTCTTCTCTAGGCAGAGAGGTACAAATACAGAACGGAAAGCAGAAAAACAAGGGCAACTTGGTCAGGCAGACTGAACAATGTAAAAAATAGGAACATTTTAATGCCTTAATGCCACCTTCTTCCATCCACCTGGATATCTAGAGGGTCACCTCTTCAGTGTTGAGTCACCTCCACTGCTTGAGTGCAGCAGTTCCTTGATCATTTGAAAGATGCACTGTTAAAATTTAGGGGGGAAAGTCAAGAGCACCCATAGCAAAGAGGAAATACCAATATAAGAAAGAGCTTGAGACACAAACATCCAGTCTTTGAGATGCTGGAGAAATGTGACAATTTAAGATTTCAATCTTCAGGGAAAGTGAGGAAAAACCCCCTTTGACTCCATCACTCAATTCTGTATATCCAGGGAGGGGCACCTGGGCTTCAGAGATCCTCAGCTGGCAATCACTGGAGCAGACTGGTATCAGATGAATAAGCTACAGAAAGGTTCATGCAAAGCAAAACCAGCCCATCACTTCAAATTAATGTCTTTTGCATCCTGTCCAGTGACAACTCAGTTCATAACAAAACACCGAAGCTGCTCAAACGTTCTTCATGCTGGCTAAATTTAAAACAAGTCTCCTGTACACCAGAACAAGTAAACTCTTAATACTATTATCTCATTAATTACAACGGCAGCTTCCAATATGATTTTTCTTTGGAGCTAAAGTAATATTCACTCTAAACCACCATTTTTTCAGCAGGTTAAAAGCCAGGGATCTTAATTACTTGGACTGAAAAATTAACTGTGCTGAATATTTTCCCAGAAATTATTTCTTTAGATCTTTCCAAGGGGAAACTTCCAGGCATTTTCCAAATTAGAGAAAAAAATCTCCTGCCTCCATGACTGGAATGAATGTTTTGATTTATACAAAACAGAACAGGGAGAGAGTTTGTTTCTTATTGGAAGGACCTACTTTAAGTTATTCCAAATTGACCCAGGTAAACTCCTCCAGAATATCAACTTACATATCTGGTGAAGGCTTTTATTCACCTGGCACCTAACGCTGATGAGGAAGACACTCCCTGCACAAAAAAGATCCCAAGCACTTTTCTTTGCACCTGGTGTTATCCTAGCATCACTTACAAGTGTTTAAGAACATGGAGCAGGGCATTCCCTGTTTTGAAAGGCTCAAGCCACTCAAAGAATACAGAGGAATGTAAACCAGAATGCCAGTTCCCCCTAAAACTTAAGGAAAAGTCATTCTTTTTAACAATATAAAAGTGAAAGCCTAAAACATTTCACTAATCCCCACTGCTTACTGTTTGCAGAAGACACTAGTCACCATTTTTCCTGAGTCTAAGTCAGAACAGTTGACCAAAGAGGTTCTTTAAAGGAGGTACAAGAGGCAGAGATTTAGCTGCGTACAAATCCAAGGCTCTAACAGGGAAGAGGATGTTGCCTGGTTGATTTGGACCATCCAGAACAGACCTCCTGCAGTGCCTCGAGGGAGAATTTTCCACTGCAGAACATCTGCAGAACATCATCTGCTATTTAGGGAAGCATTTGCCGTGGCTCAGCATTCAGCAGGTAGCACGAGCAAAGGATGCTGAGAATTTATGTCTATGGATTTCTCATTTAGAGAACTACATTGCTTAATTCAGATTCAAAAATATCTCCAGAGGATCAAAAGAAGAAACCTGCAAAATTGAATCAGTAGAAGAATGGAGCACATTCCCCGGACAAACATTTCATAAACACCACTTGGCCTATAGATAAAAGAATCCATCAGTAAATGCTTTTGTCAATACCGTGCATTTGTTGTATTTCCACATCTAAAATGTGCAGGCAGAGCATACAACAGCAGGAAAACATTAAAACCACACGGTCAGATGTACAAAGCCCCTTCTATGTATATACACATAAAAAAACCAGAATGGTCAAGCCATCTGGGAAAACCAAGGTCACGCAGAAACCTTGAACAAAATTAGTAGAGCTGTACAATTGGAGACGTTTTATGAGGTCTTCACAAAGGCAGTACTTAAAATGAACAAAACAGCTTCCCTTGAAAGGCAGCCTTTCCTAATACACCATAGCACGCAGTTAGATCTCTTCCTCATCAAACCTTTTCTCAAGAGGAATGTCTCGCACGAACACTGCTGATCCTTCCAGGGGGTGAAACAGTCCCGCTACTCCGACTCACTCCTGACCAGCACTGGTGGAATACAATCAGCTCCATTATTGGTGGCTGTAAGAGTCATGCCACTAGCAGTCCTTCACTATCTGGGGACAAAAAGCAGTCTAGCTACGCTACCTAGGACACAGAATCATAGAATTGTGTAGGCTGGAAGGGACCTTTCAGATCATCTAGTCCAACCATCAACCTAACACTGACAAAAGCCATCACTAAACCATATCTCTAAGCACTATGTCTACCCACCTTTTAAATACCTCCAGGGATGGTGACTCAACCACTTCCCTGGGCAGCCTGTTCCAACGCTTAATAACCCTTTCACTGTAAAAATTTTTCCTAATATCCAATCCTACAGGGCGAACAGCTACATTTTTCTACTACTCATCATACCTATGCTTTCTATCACTCCCCAAAAAACGATGGAGTAAAAATTTAGCCTCAGGGTATGTTCACAGGGTGAGAAGGACCTGAAAAGAAGTGGAAGATATCATCATCTAACATTGAGTCTGATCTAAGTGAACTTGCCCATCTGGCTACATGCATTTCTGTAATAAAATGCTTTCTGGTAATACAAAAGATGGGGGAACACAAGATTACCCTGAGTTACTGTAATGGATGCAGCTCTAGCCTGGGCACTTAGAGAACTGCTCCTGCCTGCAGTGGCCTCAGCGACAGGCAGAGCAAATCCAGACCCTGTGCCTGCAGTGCACCCCACTCCACAGTGCACGAGCAGAGAAGCCTCAGCCCCTGCCCTTAAAAATGCCCTGAGCCACAAACTCGCCCATATATGCATCAGGAGGTTGAAAATCCGGCTTCTGGGAAACCAGACCATCAAGACATCAAGGCTCAGCTTGCCACAAGACACCAGGTCATCAATGGAGATGGAGGGAAGCCACCAAAGCTGCTTATCCCTGCTCTGTGTGACGAGGGACAACATTCGGTTTGAGACTGTGGAAGAGCTGAGAAAAGGGAAGGTGGAAACCGTAATACATCGTCCCTGGCGAGCTGCATCAGGTTGTAGGCCTGGTTTGAAGTTAGTCCTGCACGCTAATTGCTCTCATCAGCTGGTCTCCCCTCCTCTCCCCATCTGCCCCTTCAATCACAGCCATGGTGGGACCCATTCACCTAAAGACATACAAGGAATAAAACATCCAACAAAGGAAGAGTTACAGCTTTCCTCTCATCTACCTCTTCCATCATTATTGCCACTGAAGGGCCATTTTATCACTTGCAGCTGTGGTCATTCAGCGACAACCTGCTGTGCTCAGAGGCAGATGAGACCTGCACATTTGATCTGCATTAAGCCTGTTTCATGGCTTCACATTTCTAGGTACATTCCTAACAGCAGCACCAACCACCAAATCTTTTCATCCCTCCAACCACTCAGTAGCTCCTGGGAAATCTGTCATTTATCTTTCACATCAGGCTTTTTTTTTCTTTTGGTTTGGCATCAGTTAGCAATCTGTGCCCCAAATCCATCAGCCCCAATCAAGGGTCAGCACTTCTCCTGGACAACAGCAAAATCCCCATTTTTACACCAGCAATGTTTATTAGCAGAGCTGCTTTCCATTCCCTTCAGACAAGAGGTGCAAATTAACCAGCTCTTCACACATACTAGCTAAGAAACCCAGCACTTTGCTCTCAGGTGCAATGAGCCCTCAGTTGTATCCATCTTCAGGGGACTCTTTCAGAACAAGGCAGCTGTTTCAGCCTCCTTTGGTTTCCGATGCTCATTTGGCACATAAAGCAAATGAGAGGAGGGGAGGAGAAATAAAGGAGAAGAGGGGAGGAGAAACGAAAGCCTGAATGGTATCCTATGATAACTTTGCTGTAGAAGCTCCTAGATTTTTGAAGATCCCAGAAGAGGACACAGCAAGCAAGTCCATCTGCTCACTAGAAAACCAAAGTCCTGCTGTAGATAGCGGTGGGGAGGGCAGATGTGGGAAAAGTGGACAGTACACCTTCTGAAAAGTCAAAACATTTCCTTTGCATTAAGGCACAGCAGCTCAGATTAAGAACAGAAGAGATGCTGCCTCCCATAGCTCAACATGTGCTCTTCAGTTCTATCAACCTGAAGAACCTCAGCTCCCCAGAGTCCTTCTGCCTATTTCTTTTGGGGGGTGCCAAAACAGAAAGCAAGCCCCCAACTGCCTAGTACCCTGCAGTCAAGCCAGTTCCCCTCTGGCAGAGGGCTGTCAATTCACAGCATCTCTCCCTCATGGGCACTGGGCTCTTAAATTTCATTTTCAGCCTTCTGGCAAGCAAAAAAACAAGGGAGGCTCCAGAAAACAAATACACTTGGAAATGCCCAGATGATTAAAAGCTAAACTCCTACAGCAACCAGCTGGTGACCAGCTCAGCCCCTGCACTGGGAACGCGTCAATTATAAATAATTAAAAGGTAATAGGAAGGAGACACTGAAGTATTAAGCAGATTTCTCTCCAGGTATCTGGAGGTTTCTATTGCTGCCAATCACACCCTTCAGATTATTGTCTTGTCTGTCAGTCATCCCAGGCCTTACATTAACACGCGAGCTCAGGTTAACATTTGCAAGTAAACTAATTAAGCCCAGTTATGCCTCTGCACACAAAAGCCAAAAATATCAGCAAAACCCAGCTCTAATTTTTTTAACCAACTTGGAAGGATAACCTCAAACTGACAGAGAGTGAAAATTCCCACCAGTCAGCTGTCAGCTCAGGCCATGCCAGGAAAAACGGACACGGATACAAAGTGCAATTGGAAGAGCTGCATTTTGGATAGCCTTTCCTCTGCTTGTCATCCACAGAAGGGGATGCACCTGAAGATGCAGGGTTCAAAAGACCACTGGAAATAAGGCTCTCACTCCAAGGCAGCAAACATTTAATTTTTAAATAGATGAGACTGAGCTGTTGCATCTTTATTAGACTCTCAAGGCACAATATTGGTGACGCTAAGGCAGCCCCACTTCCAAATAAGCACAACCTGGTTTGTTTGGTCCAGCACACTCAGATCATTATGCCAACAGGGAGCAAAAGGTCCTTTTTATGTCTGCTCTTCACACCTACCTTCAGCAGACTTTTTTGAAACAATGAAAAGGTCTATAGCACAATTTAACACTTTTTGGCAGAAGTTTTTGTTGGAAGTCTGTCTGGCCTGGCGTGCTTGGAGGGGTAAAGGAAGAGAGCACCACAAAGGATTTACCACAAATGTTCAGACAGGTGTTTTATACAATACCACATACATGTACATTTTTTATTATTAATAGTTTGCAACGAGGCAACTGAACTTTGATAACCAGGGGAGAGAAAGAGACTTTTGTGACATCCCAGCTGAGCTACTTCACACATGCATCACTGTAACAAGGAGAGACACAAGTTGCTGACATCACAGGGAGGAACATGAGAAACCCCACGCTTCTGCACTCAGTTACACAAAATTACTAAAGGGAAAGCTGACACATTGTGAGAACCCACATGAAAACGTGGCTCGGGGTCTATCTTCCCAGTTGCCAGATCGTGTGCCACTACTCTGTGCAGACTGTGAAGGCATTCACACTCAGCTTCCACATGCCATTGATATAAAACACGAGAAGATGTGTGCTCATGCTACCTGAAGGGGAGACCAGAGAATTGCCGGTGGTACTCAGCCTTGGTTCAAAAATCTGTGGGGATCCAGGCCTCTTGAGCTCTTTGGTGCATGGACAACAGCAGTATTAGGTATGAGAGTAAAGAAATAGCATCTGAAATTAGGTTATAGGGCAGAAGAGTTCTTTCTTACTGGGCTCCTTATCTCCCAAAGCAAGTATCTCAAGTTTCACTGCTGCTCTTCCACCTGATCTGTCAGTTCAAGGGCTGGATCTGTTCCTTCAAACTCAGGAGGGAAGAATTCAAATGGCAGCAGCACCCCGCTGCCCCATTCTACCCTATCGAGTTCAAACAAGTGCTCACTCACCCCTCTTCTGCATGAAGATGAAGAGGTCATCCAGGAACTCTTTCCGTTCGGGGTCACTATCCAGTTCATAGAGCTGGGGGAAAAAATAAAAATGAAGGCACAATTCATAATGAGACGGAAAATAAATAATAGTAGCTTCTTCCAATGGGTGATCTGGTGTTTGTACTGGAGGGGTGAAAGGTAGCCATAGGCCGAGGGGCAAAAGAGGGAAGGATTCACGAGCAATTTTGGCAGACAAGGCTGCGGTGACAGTTTGAGGACCCTTATTCTGGCTTGCCTTGCACAGCCCCTCAGAAGCTCATCCAGGCACAGCAGAGACTGGCACCCTGAAGGGAACAGGATCCAACCCAGTTAACAGCACTGCTACAGAGCAGGGCTTGAAACCAGCTGGAAGCGAAGGGGAGAGAAACTATTAAAGACAAGCTGGAAAGAAAGATGAGACAACCAAAAGGAAGGTCCCAGTGGTTCGGGGCAGATTAGTGGTCTGTACCTTTGAGGCAACCAGGGAGGTACACTTCTCTGCAGCTTCTCCTAGCCTCATGATTCCCTCCTTCAGGGATTGTCACATAAGTGACAAGTCCCTTGAAGGACGAGATGAAAGGACAGAGCTTTCCTGTAACTACTAATGCCTGCCAGGAAAGGCTACTCCAAATTAAGCCAAAAAGCCTTCAAAAATATAAGAAACCAGCCTGGAACCAATTTGGTGCAGAAATCCTTTTACCAAAAGGCTTAAAAAACCCCAAGACTTTAAAATAAAGTTCCACAGGCAGCTTATTCCAAAGGAGAGGCACTGTATGGTAGCGTTACCCCCTGATTTTTCAGAAGGGACAGGCATGAGTGTCATCTTACAACAAACTCCTGGACAGAAAAATCTAATTTTCACCTATCAAGAACCCTGTGAGGCCACAAAGTGACCGACTGAAAGGGCTGAATGCCAGTCTCTCACTGAGATACAGGAGGTTATAGAACATGACAGAAGACAGCACTGTACATGAAGAATTCAGTTCCTTCTCTTGTTTGCATTGAAGGAAGAATCCTGCATCACTCCAGGGAATTTTTTTGCTGGCTGTAGCTACTCTTGTGGAGCAGCTCAACAGAAAAGCAAAGATTCACTGGGAAATAGGTATTTCAGCCTCTCCGTAAGTGCTGCTAGCTACTTGGTATTCATCCAGTCCAAAAAAAGAAGGGCTTTTTGGGCTCCCTTCCTGTGAAGCTCTGTGCTTTCTCACACCCTGAGCTCTGGGAAGAAAATGCACCAGTGTATTTGCAGAGCAATTAACCGCACCCTTTCAGAAAGAGCCACCTTACTTTAAAATGAATTCCTCCGGCTGATGTGACACACAGCTGCCACATTCAAATCCACGATCACAATGCTCATCAGGTTCAAGAAACAAAATACTCTTCTCCCAGCTGGAGAAACCATTGATGAAGATTTTAAATGTTAAAAGTCTGGTTATTAAGTCTTAGTTCAAACTATATTCCAGTGACCAAAAGCAACAAAATAGTCCTAAACAGCTCAACAAAATAACAGGTTTGTAGGCAGACGGCTGCGGGACAAAGCAGTTTTCTTACAAATTCACTACAGAGGAATAGCGAGGGGTCCGTAGTCACCCCCTGTCACAGATCAGGGGAAGAATTCCCCAAAGTTACCCCTTCCCCAAAATCCCCGTGACTAGACTGACCTTGGCAAAGTCTCGTGAAATTTCTCTTCCTCGGCACCCATCACCTTCATCACTCCAGGTCACGCTGCCGTTCTAGGGAGAGAGAAATGAAAGGGTGAAAGGATCGCCAGGGAAAGGGCTTTGTGGACAATTCCAGGAAGCTTGCAAATGTGCATTTTTGGGCACAAACACATGCAAAAGCAGCTGCTGGCTTAGACCAAGAAGACTTGAAAGATGGGGGACATTTGTACATTTGTCACAGCACACTTTCCTGCAATCTCTGACAAAATGGGACATGGCACTTCACCTTCCAGGCAACTTACTGAAGGTAGGGGAAGCTTTTCAGCTCCAAGATTTTTCTCGCAGAAATGTATCTCAAAAAAAAGTTGGGAAAACCATTCTAGAGGAAAATCCTCAACACCTTCAACAGCTGCCTGCCTTCACCTGCTAAAGAGAGGTATGCTAACCTCCCCGTAGCCAGTGCTTTGCTGTAATGAGGTCCAACACCTAAATAGAGAGGTCCATCTTTTTCCCAAGCACACATCTTGGAGCCCCTGGTGAAAGGTGCAGGTGTTAACCCAGGCATACTTCCTTTCTGTTTGCCCGATGATACCAAACACAGTTGGAAATGCCCTTCCATCCTCTCCCCGCCTGTCTACAAAATCAAAACCAGAGTATGCCAAAGAAAGAGGGAAATAATCCCACTGGAAAGCTTCTTGCCAACCCAGGACCCTTATTCCTGGAAGCTCACGGATCTGGATTTTCCTCGCAGAAATGGAAAGCTCAGCTTTGCTGGATTAAGGTTCATTCTTCTTAGGCATTAAAAGGATTACTCTAGTTAGGACTATTCTACTTGGTAAATCATCACTCTGAAACGATCACTGGGGCTGGAAACCAGCAGAGACAGCCTCCAGCTGTATGGCAGGACCAAGACAAGAAGAACGATTCTGAAAAACTGTTCGAGCATCTTTAAATCATAAACTTCACAAAACTCCGGTATAGCAAGTGCTCCAGAGCTACTCAAGGAAAGAGAACAGCCAAATCCACCCAGCGAGGTAGCTTGGATTACCCTATCCTGATAAACACACAGCAACCTAACACAGGTAGAAAAGCACTGAAGATAGCAAGAGGTTTCAGCACAAAAAATAAAAAAGCTTGCGAATTAGAGAGGTGGCCCAATATCTGAAATCTTGGAGTCATCTGGTTGTGACACGCACATTGAATTAGAAAGATGAATAGCTCTTGTCAAGGCCAGGCAAAGCTACATTTCCCCCTTTAAAAAACACTGCAGTGAGCTGCCCTAATGCCTGCTGATTTAGTTTGAGCCAGTAATTCCTGCTGGAAAGTCAATTATCCAGTGAGTCCCATCAACTGAAAGATATTTAATGGGGGATTATTGCCACTTCTGTTATGTCAGCTGTTTATTACAGCAGATCAATTCCCAGCCCTCTCTAGGAAGAGATCTGAAGACCGGTTTTGTTCACAGGAGGATTCATCTGGGTGTCCTTTGCTAGCAGAGATTAAAAACACAGGGTTTTTTGCTAATTATGGTAACATCCAGCTGCTCCTAAAACCCCACTGATGGTTAACTCAGATCAACAAACCCATGTGAACTGTCAGAATAAGAGACAGACCAGCTCTTCAGAAGGCTGCAGCTATTTCCCATCCACAACTTCACACATTCCAAGGCTGAGCTGCTTTCTTCCCAAGCTTGTACTTGGTTATAAATCCAGAGAGCAAAACTGCTCATGGTGTTAAACTGGGCACTCTAAGAAGCAAAACACTTGCTTTCATAGGGAACTTTGGTCATGCTGAGAGCTTATTCCGCTACATTTGAGGACAGGGACAGGAAAGAGAAGAGGGCTTAAAGGAGATACAATGCTCTACTGCCAGTGGGTTTGAACTTGATAGAGTTTCCAGGAACAAAACTTTCCATGGGATTAAAGATTCTTTAGAAATTATTTTACTTTTTTCTTTGAAGAAACAGAATAATTGGGAAAAATAAACAAGATTAAGGTTTGATACAGAGAAAAAACAGAATGGATGCACCCTACTTCCTGTCCCTACACCCCGAGATGCTGGAGAGCACAGAAGTAATGGTCCCCCACACCTGCTAGTGAAAAGGAGCTTAAAGCCAGCTGAAGCCATCAGTGTTTTGACATATGTCCAGAAAATTGGCAGAGCTGGCCATCACCTGGCATGACACGGAGTGATCCGAGGTGAGAGACAGCGGACAGCATTAGCATTTCCTCCTGCGATAGCTGGAAAGGTTTGAAGGCACTTACCCCTCCCCACGTTAAGCTATCAGAAGAGGTAAGGAGAGTGGTTCTCGCCCATCTCAGTGCAAGCAGCAGCCCCTGTGGTGTAAATCAACAAGGATTTACATGAGGACAGAGAACAGGTTTGTTTTGGGTAGTGGAGTTAGCAAAGTCTCAGAGTTAGCATGAAATGTCAGCTCAGCAGCCAGGGAATAAAGCCCTATTTATTCAGAGAACAGAGCACAGGCACTTTCCCAGGCCTCAGCTTTGATCTTGAGGGACTTATTCTGCTCACCAAAACCCTTTGGGTCTCCGCCAAGGCTACAACCAAAGATACCAAACATCGGCAGAACAGCGACTCGAGCACAAGTGGAACAGGTAAATCAGCTACCGAAGCAAGAGATGCTCCATATGCAGAATAAACTACATTTTGCACAGCAAGAGAGCTCAGTGGGAGCTTTGGTATCAAGCTTCCTTTCCATTCCTCCTAGGAAAACAAAGTTACCCTCTGCTGAGAAGCCCTCCTCCGTATGAACAGCAGGAACCTGAGAAATCAATATATCCTCACAAGTCATTAAAAGACCTTTGTATAAGTCAGGCAATAGTAGCAGGAAGGAAAAAACACTGTTCAGAGAGGCAGGTCATTCTCTGGGGAGAGTCCTGCCTCTCCCTCCACCCCTTTGTACCAAGAGAATTTGCTGATGTTTGACAAACAGCCCAGGCGTTACCACGGGTAAGAATTTATCTGGTTTCTTGCAGAAAAAAGTAGTAAAAGTGCTACTTTTAAGTGCTTGAGTCCCTGGTGCTTCCCTGAGCGGGAAGGCAGAGGTGTTGGGAAGGGCTAGCCACCTCCAGGAGCTGCTGGCGGAGCCAGGGAGCCTTCAGACACCTCGGAGGCCACCAGAGCCCACCCCGGATTGCCCCCTCCCCGAGAGGCTGCCGGCCTGGCTTCAGAAGCAATTATATCTGGAGTTATTTTAGGATTACTCCCTAACCACCTGGAATATCTTATTAGAGGGAAGCTCAGATGTCCAGAGCAATTTTGGTTTCCAATCCCACATTCAAAAGCCAGAGTTAACCCTGAGTTGCCAAGCAGACACAAAAGCAGATGACAAATGCTTTCCTGCTTCATCCAGACCAGTCTTTTCAGGAAAAAACCTTACAAACAAGCAACCTCAACCCCTCCCTGCAGGACACCTACCTCTCAAATATTCCCATCTCACATGTCTGTCCTTCCCAGAGACTACAGAACTAACCAAAACTCTTGTGCTCAATGAAAAAGTGAAGCATTAATGCAAAGAGAACAGCAGCTCATTGTCGTCTTCTCCAGTTTTGCCTGCACAAATTGCAGTTACTGTGCAAAGAGGGGCATTGATGAGAAATTGGAAATGCTCCTTTTCCAGATCTTTCCCTTCTCCTCCACCCCAGTTTCATACAGCCATTTGAGAGGGGCTCAGGGGTTTTACTGGACTAGAAAGTCGTACTCAAATGGCAAACTCTGAACTGAAGTGAACCCCAGAAAGCTTTAATATGTGAAAGAAAAGAGAAAAACCAACCTTCTGCAGTAGGGAAGTGCAGAACGATTTTGAGTTTCATGCCAGACCTGCAGTTTTGACAGAGGTTTTAGGCCAGAAATCTGAAATATCCTCTTAGGGACTAGCTTAAATGTTGCAGTGAAAAAGGCGGCCCCTCCCCTACCCCATGGGTTAACTGAAAGCACTGAGTCAATGAAAAGGTACAGGGGCAGCAATTTCAGGATTATCAGAGAATCCACAGAAATTCCTTTTGTGGGTAGAGTTAAGCCTTAGGAAGTGAAACAGATGCTATTTTAAAGAAAACTGTTGTACTACAAAACGCTGATAAGATCAGGACTACTGCCTTGAGCTGCAAGTTCTCAAGCATGGAGAACCAAGTTATAATTACAGCATGCACAAGCTGCCTGGTAAAGCTCTGCTGAAATTGGAATAAACCCTTCCCAGTCTTACTAATAACAGAGCACAATTCAATATCTACAAGCTTCAAAGATGGGTTTTGAAAACGTTTTAGTGATTTCAGGAATGGCAGGGAGGATGGGGAAGGAAAGAAAAAGAATGGACTGAAGTTAACAGATTAATTACCTTTTTTTATTAAGTTTCTTTTATGTGCTCCCATGACCTAGTGACTTCAGCACTAACACAATTCTTTGCAAAACAGGAATCTGCTTCCTTATCCTTAAGGAAAAGTTGCAGTCTTTGTGAATGACTCCTATTCACAAATACTCAGAGGAATTAACTCAAACATAAGTGACAAGAAGATTTGTTCGGTGCTATATGGCTGTGGGAAGAGAAATTCTCACTGCCACATGAGAGTCTCCGATTTACCCTGAAGTGAGAAAAACAGAAGTGTAAGAATACAACACATCCAAGCTCTTCCCACCTACCCTTCTCCAGCGTTAGCTATGATTTCTATAAGTTGGCACCGAAAGAGACAAGCTTCCTAAAGATAAATTTAGCACCCGCACAAATCCTAAAATGAGCCGTATCTTCCCTGGGATATAAATGAGCTCCTCGCTCTGCTCCTTTGCTCTGCGCCTCCAGATATAGCACAGTCACTTCAATGTAGTATAACCTTGATGAATTGCCCCTCGAGATGAAGATCTGGGGGAATTCTCTGCTGTCTATTACAAGTTGTTGGTACGCTGCTGACTACAGTCATTATCACAAGTGGCTTCTTGCTTCTCTTCTCGCATACATGATTTGTTATATTAAACAAAAAGGAGATTTTGTTACCAAGATCCTGCTCTCCTCCAGCCACTGATGCTATACTTTAAGTTACATATCGGCATGAACTCCTAGTTAGGTGTTACAGCAGAAGCAGACTGTCACAGGGATGAAGACTACATCAAAACAAACCCAAACCATGAAATCAGGAGAAGCAGCAACTGGCAAACGGAAAACAGCTTTCAGTAAGAGAGAAACCAAATATCTAACATCGGGTATTAATGAAGAATTCTCCTCCCACTACGTCATCAAAAGAAAAATTGCCTGTGACCTGCATAAGGAATTAAAAGTCTGAGCCCTGGATATCTGAAATAATTAGTAGGCAAAAAGTGCAGTGTGAAATGCTACTTTTTTATTCCTGGGACCTTCACCCCCCCTGGATTAATGAGTATCTCCTGAGCAATACCTCGATACACACACCACTTGAGGCACATACTTAAGGTTATGGAATTTCAGCCACTCATTCCTAGACCCTAGAGCAAAAGCAAAGTAATTATTTTAAGCTGACTTATCTTAATAAACACCATGACCTTTGTAAAAGTTTAGGTCAGGATTTTCAGGAGTGACTGGCGATTTCTGAGAATCTAACGCGAGACATCCCCCAAAAACCGGACCACAAACCACTCTCTGAAAGCCAGATAGCTGCTTTACAGAGACTTACCTTGCTGCGTTTAAGAAGGCATTAAGTATCAGCTGATGCCTGAAAACCTTGGCTTTATTTTTACATTCCATGTAGGAATGCACGTCCTAATGTGTGTGCTGTATTAACAGCCTGACAAAATCTCTCATGCTAGCGCTGTGCACTAGCGGTGTGCCTGCAGTGGAAAAGAAGCAAGCAACACCAGTAAGACAGCGGCTGTGGCCCTGCCTTTCCTACACGGCTCTCCCGGGTAACCAGAGTCATTGCCGAGCAATGCAAGAACCCACGAGACGAGGACCCACACCCCCAACCAGCTGCTAAAAGCAACATTTTTCACCCGCGGAATTAAAAACTCATTTTTCTTCAAAAGACAGGCAAAGCCCACAATGCCCTTTTTTCGAGGATGGCTGCGGGAGCCTTCGGCTGTTGGAGCTGTGACGGACTTTGCAGGGGATTCAAGCAAGTCCGAGGAGCGAGTTGAGCACACACACACACCCCCCAGCTCTTCTTTTGGGATTGCAACTAACTCCCCGACAAGCAACTCCACTCCCTTGTTGTTTTGTGCTGACAGGATTCCCACCGCCCCTGTGTCATAAGCTGAGCCAGCTCTTTTGTCTGCCGGCTTGTTCTACAATTATTTACTTGGCTGTCCGGGGACGAACAGAATGGGGCTTCATCTTGCTGGTAGTTTCCATCTTTCTGCCATCTTCACGCCACATACCTTCCAGGCAAACTAAGCCTTACGCTTGCAAGATGCATTTTTCTCCAAGGGCGTCACTTTCAGAACAATCCACACTTGAAAGAAGAAATAGAAGTGATTCCTCCCCCCCCCCCGCCTTCCACAAGCAACAGCCATTACGCATACCACAAATACTCCCAGAGCAGAGCTAGCTGGAAGCAGCGAATTCTGACCGGTTATTAACCTCCATCTCAACAGAAGCTAAAAAAGACAAGTTCAGGAATCATTTCAAAAACAAACTGGAGAACACAAGCACTTCTGCATTTCATCCTGGTTTTTCTGCTGAACACAACCATTTTAGACAAAGACAAAAGAAAAAGCCCAGCATCTTTAAAGCATGCCTTTGAAATGAAAAATTTCAAGCAAGGCACTGTGCTACCATTTAGCATACAGAATTACGTGGACAATCCACAGCTGCACACGTATTTCTCCCCCTTCGCTGTCATGCCAGCTAAATGATCTTGTCTGTCCCCCTCCAGTTTATTACTACCTCCACGCAGCCCCCCGCTCACCAGCTCTGAACTGGTACGCCGCAGTTAAATTTTTACTCCCTGGTATGCAGACTCCACTGGTGAATGCAAACAAGTTGCTCTGCAATATTTACCCTCCTCAAGGTGAATATACTGCACCACCATCACTAATATTGGGCACTTCGATACGGCCTTTTGAGCATGTCACAGCACCTTCATAACACCGCTGACCAGCATGGTTAGGAAGGTAAACCATGCCTTGCTGGGGCAGACCATCTAGCCCAGTACCCCATCTTCAATAACAGTGCCAGGACACAGTAGTTTGGGACAACACATGAACCCATCCACTTTGTGCCACACTTTCCCACCATCCAGAAGTGTTGTAGCACAGCACATCCCTGATACTCCTTTAGAATATCCATTCCTTAACCTGATGTCCATTAATTTCTCCAGTGTCTCTCTGTTTTTTTACTGTCTGCCTCCCCAGAAGTGAAACAGATTAACACAGCAGCAAGAGAGTTTTTCCTTTTAGTTTTGCTCCCCGGTGAAGCTTTGTGCACTTTGGCTTCCAGAATAAGTTGGCCTGAAATCAGGTTAAGCTGCAACCTACTACCAAAATACTTGATTACTGCTGAAATGGGCCAAAGTAACTGGATCAGTATTAGTGCACAGTATGCCTATTGTAAAACAGTATTTTTTTTTTTTGTTATTCTACATCAGCTAAGACCAGATCTGGCATGTTTACAGTCATTTGTCTTCCCAGAACAGGGCAAATGACCTAGGAATCAAGCCTATTAATTCAGTAAGATTCACAGGACTCTCACAAGATAAAAAAATATTGCAACGAAGCACAATGACATACTTGTTAGCACCAGCTGAGCTAGAAATAAAAACAGCCAAAGACTAATGCTAAGTTTATTGAGTTTTTTTTTTTTGAGAGTGATCCCCCCCAACACCAGAGTCCTGCCTATTATTCTCCACCCAGAGATCTGAAAGGGGAAGTTTTCGCCAGTTGCTCCAACCAGTAAATTCTGAAGCAATTTCTCAAGCGCCTGTCCCCTGACCGACATACCCACCTCATTTCCCTGCAACAGCTTGAGTAACTTTTTTTTTTTTCCAACGCAACACTTCTGGAGAAGCAAGTGCGGAGAAAACCCAGCGGCAACTGGTTGCCTGCTGCACCCCATGCACCCCAGCCACTTCACCAGCATGTTTCGTAGTACAAACGCCATTCACCTGGCAACTTAGAGGAGTTCCTGCCACATGCACTGGTGTAGAAACACCAAACTGGGATGGGTTTGCAGAAGCAGCTGGGCCAGGAGCCCAAATAATGGGAGAAGAAAGTAAGCTTGCTGAGATTTACCAGTTCCTCCTCAAACTGCTGCCTGTGAAAGCATAAAATGAATTATCTCCTGCATGCAACCAACAGCTACGGGGAGAGCCTGCCCTGAGCGCCCACAACAAGCTTTCAAACACCTCTGCTTCACCAGCCACCACCAAGCAGCTCCAGCTTTTTTACTTCATAGGGTTTGCAGGAGGGAACGAAAAAACAGCTGGTTTTGTCCATACAAGGTTTCTTAGCTCAAATAACTATCAGAAGCAAAACCTAACCCTCTTCACACTCAGGCTAACATCTGTAGAAATGGACAATTAAGTCCAACTCTTTTTCTTCTTTATTGAAACCATGTAGTCCTTTGGCTCAACTTCAATACACATAAATACTGTAAATGTCTCTGAAAGTCTGCTCAAGTCAGCTCTAACAAACTAGCACACGAGTGCTACATTAACTGAAATACCCACTTACAACAAAAAAGAATTCTTGCTCCTCTGGCATTTATCTACAAGGAGTACTAATTGTCCATTCAGAGAATTAACCTCCTACCAAAACCAAGCAGTAGCAAGTTAGGTCTTTACTTTCCACACATGAAATATAAAGTGGCTCTGCTGACTCACAGGATCAGTGGCAGGACACATACTCTTCCCCGTCCGCGCCACCAACCAGAAATCCAGCCACAGTCACTGCATCCTGAAGGTCTTACACAAAGGGGTTATAGATGCTGTAGGTGAAATAACTCGAGTGAGACATTAGCAGGCAAGTGTCTGCACCAAAAATAAATATAACACCAGCCTGTTCCATTCTGAATGGCATAGCAGCAGTGAGATAGAAGATAAATAAGCCAAAGATCAAACCTCTACATCCCCACAAAGGTCTTACAGATTGGACTTTCTACATTAGCTGGAAATCAGTATCTGTAAAGCAAATCTCTTTATAAAAGTATAAAACTTGAAGAGCAAACCAGGGAAGCATTGCTCTGCATATGCCCGGTTCTTGCACTCTTTCCAAAGCACTTGCAAACTGCCAACACTTGTAAGAGAACAAAGGGCTAAAGAAATCCTGGGTCTGACTGAATATGGTCATTCTTATTCAGAAGGAAGCGATGTTAACACTGACCTGTTTGAGCTGCTCGTCCAACCGCCAGTTCTGGCGTCCAGACGGGGAACCGGAATATTGTTGCTTAGTAGTGTCTTTACCCTGTTCTTCTTTGCTCTGCTGTCCCCGCTGGTGCCCTGAAGCTGGCAGAGGATTAGAGGTAGAGGCCACTCTTTGGTTGTGATGGGCAACTTTGGGAGCATGAAAATATTTCAGAGCACAGCAGGTTTCTTTTCCAGTCACATCAGCTCCATCCTCAAGATCACCACCTTCCAAACCCCCTTCTTCCTCCTCATCCTCTTCGTCCTCTTCTTCTTCATCCTCCTCTTCCTCTTCTGGCTCGGAATTCATGCTGCTCTGATCAAAAGCCCGCGTAGCTCCGGCTGCAGGTGGGCCTCTGGCCAAGGGACCAACAGTGGAGCCACCTGAAGCCCTGCCAGATGTGGCTGCTAGGACAGCCTGCTGCACAGCCAGCTGCTGAGTGTAGAGCAGCTGGGCTTCTCTCATCTGCCTCTGCTGTCTCTCCCTGGAATCCATCTGCAGAGGCAGCTGCTGCTTCTGCTGCTGCTTCTGCAGCTGCTCGACCACAGCTTCCAGCTTCATCCCGCCGTTTGCATGGCTGGGAAAAAGAGGGGGGCGGTTTTTGACTTTATCTGGCAGGGTTCAAGCCCCGACCTTGGGAGATTGGTAGAATCTGAAAGATAGACAAATATTTGTCTGTATGAATATAAAATGCTTTCATCTTTTCCCCAGGAAGAGGATAAATAGAGTGCAAAGCCAATACTCTTTCCTGTGCAGGAGACCGTGAAACAATCAGCTTCATGTTTAACAGCCTCAGGCTCAAACTTGCATTCAATTTTCAGACTGTTTAATTGTATTTTCAAGCTGAACACATTTGCTATAACCTCAGTTTCATATACTCCAAAGACAGCATCTGAAATGCCTTTGTCCACTGTCCCAGCAGTTCTTTTTTTTTTGTCATTAGAATCCTTCCACACTTCCTAAATAATTACTTTTGAAATGTTAGGTTTAACATCGAGGGGTTTGGTGCTTCTGAAACCACTACCTTAAAAGGAAACAGCCGGGATGATAAGCTTGACCATATTTCTATTAAAAAAAGGGCAGGAATTTATTGCACGTCAGTTATGTCTCAATTCTTTTTTGCTTTCATTACGTTACTAAATTCTTTACGCTTTATATTTAGCCATTATTTTTCCAAAGAGAGCGAGACGAGAGTAAAGCAAAGGCCACTCTAGCCTGAAAGGGACTGCTGAGCACCGAACAACTCCCACCTCTGCCTCCCAGAGTTGCGAGTGCATCTCCAGCCCCGGCAGTGGCCTCCCTGCGATTTTCCCAGCCCAGGGACCTGAGAGCTTTCATGGTTCTCCATTCTGACCTGCAGCAAGCCCACACTGAGCCAGCAGTAGCCTACTCTTGAGCAAAGACCACCAGAACAGACCACAGTCGGAAACACCGCTCGGATCTACAGTAAACCCTAGAAAGATGACTATGCCTTTAATCCCCAACCATTAAAAACACCATTTGCATTTTAGACTGTGTCACAAATTGGACCTGCTGACAAAGCCGGTCCTTCTCAGCTTTTTTTTTTTTTTAAATGTAAAAAGATGCTTAAACCAATCTCACTTGCTGCCCTTCAAGGTTCATTGATACCAAACTACAGAGAAACAAAGGAAAGGCCAACTACAAACAAGCTACAGAATCTCCTGGACACCTCCCACCACCCTGTTTACAACCAGCACTGTGCTATTTGAGCCACAGACTTGAAAAAAAGAGACTATTTTGCTAACAGACATTTTCAAAACAGACACAGTTCTGCTATAAAACAACAAATAGCCTACCAGATACTGGTTTTAAAAGTGGAAAGACAACCTCCAGTGTCCCTAGTGCAACTCCGAGTCTTCCTCTAAGGTGGTCAGAGCCTGTCTCTCGTACAAAGTGCCTGTGAGCTACGACGCCCAACTAATTTTTCCTCTGCAAACTCTTCCGCGCACTAAATAACAGCCCATCACCAAAATGAAAAGCCGGGCCGGTGCATTTGCATTTTTATCTAGCCAGCAGTGGCATAGCTTTAGCTTGCAAATGAAACGATATAAAGTGGATTAGCGGTTTGAATGTCAGGAGCAATAATGCATTACCTGCCAGCTGAAAAGAGTCTTAGGCTCGTTGGGAAGGCACAATACACCATCTGGCCCAGCTCCACACACACACACACACTCTCCCAGTAAAGCAACAATGAACTGGTGCGGGTGTTGCACACACAGAGAGAGAACCTCCAGCCCACACCTGGCTGAATATTGTCGCACCTGAGGCGGGGTGAGGTGTCACCTCCCCTGCCTGGGGGATATTCAGCAGGGCGTGCAGTTAATACACGCCTCGGGTACGGTAACGAGAAGAAATAAATGACCTGATACTTGGTTAACATGCCAAGCAAACACACCTCGGGTGCAGCAACACCCTGGTATGTGAGCGCCTGCGTATTTCCCAGAGTTCAGGTACAAAAAGTGTGTGACAGGTTACAGCAGGATTTATGCGAGGCTGCAGAGGAGGGGCAGCAAAGCCCGGCAAAAACCTCCCGAACCCTCCAAAACCATGGATTTTTGGAGACAGCAAACACGCCCTCACATTATCATGGAGAGGCAGCCAACTTTCCAGCGAGCTTTAAGTCAATGAGGAGACACAGTGCAAAAAATTAAGTCACGATATCACAACAGATTTTGAGAACTGCAACGAGACTGATACCATGAAACCATTTCAGGTTTTAACATCCATTTTGCCCTCAGTGTGGATATTTGCTTACTTTTTGTGTCTCTCCCGACCAAGGCAGTGGAAGGATTTGGTTTAACCTTCAGTTCCTCCCGCACCAGCCTTTGTGCGGCTTTTAATCCCTGGGAGCACAGTCTAATTAAAAAGCCCCCCCAGTTTGAATTTTTAACTAGCTCTGCGTGCAGCTTAATTAGGCAAACGCCTGCCTGCGCCCCAACAGCGCTTAGAAAGAGTTTTTTTCCAAGTGGAAATCACCTGAAAGAGTTAAAGCAGAAGAGGAAAAGCCCCGAGGAGATGAGAGGTCTCCCGGGGTGGTAAACAACCCTCCCCACCAGGTTCTACCGGAGCCCTCCCGTACCCCATAACCACCGACCCTCCCTACAAGGGGACCTCCCCGGAGAAGGGCGGCTGTTCCCGGCGGCCAGCCCGACTCTCCCGGGCCCCCAAACCGGGTCTCACCCACTGAAGCAGCCGGTGAGCTGCTTCACCCCCTCCCCGCTTCGGTACCGGCTCCCGGTGCAGGCCTGGGCCCAGCNCCCCCCCCCCAGCGAAGCCGTTACCTCCCACAGGCCCCAGGAGCGGGTCGCTGCCGGCCCGTGCGCGGCCTCCTCAGCTCCGCCCGTAGCACAACCTCTTCCCTTTTTGCCCCCCCCTCCCTCAACTCCTTCCCCGCACCGCCCCTCCTCAGCCCGGAAACGGGACGGCGGAGGTGGTGCCCAGCACCAGAAGTGCCCGCCCCGCTTCTGGGTGCGGCCCCGGCAACGGAAGCACGACCTCCCCACACCCCGGAAATAGATACAGGGAGAGCAAAGGGGCGGGGACCAGGCGGCCAGCAG
>VYZM01012867.1:127251-180904 GCA_013398915.1 Dromas ardeola | reverse complement strand
ACATCCCCCTCTTCTCCACCGTCTCTGTGCCTGGAAACGGGGGTTCCAGGGGCTGGGGCCTGGCCGGGGGGCTGTGCGTGCCGGGAGAACCGGGCTGAGCCTTGCTCTTGGCTTCTCTTCTCCCTCGGCTGCGTGGTGAGGCCGGCAGAGGTGTTCCTGCCATCCCAGGTACGGCTCCAGGCTGAGGTAGGAACCTAAAAAGCATAGTTGTGCGTTGGTCAGGCCACCTGTGAGTTTCCTGCGCACTTCCCAGCAAATTTATAAGGTTTTATTGTCTGCTTGGGGGAGAATCTCACTTTGATTTGTTTTCCTCCATTTCCAGAGCTTTCTGGGTCTTAGGCTGCGTTCAGTGCGAAGGCTGCATGTCCCTGCCGGAGTGGCACATCGCGGTGAAGCTGGCGGATCAGCCGCTGGCTCCCAAATCCATCTTACGGTTGCCGGAAACGGAGCTGGGAGAATGCCCGCTCGGTGGGTGCAGCATCTCCTACCTCAAGCAGCTCATCAGTGGCAAACTGCAGGAGTCTGTCCCAGACCCTGAGCTCATCGGTAGGTGCCCTGCGTGGGTCGTGTCAAAGTCCTGCCACTTGGGGCCGCCCTCTTCCTCTCCTTGCTGCAGCTGGGACACAAACATCCTACTGTTAGTGGTGCTGGGCTGGTGGGGAGACTTGGTGCAACCAGATAGCGCAGTGTGGAGGTTCAAAGCTTGCTCCAGAGACTCTGCTGTGCTGCGGCAGTGTTAGTACCTTGTGATTTGTATAGTTTGTTCTGCATTTGCTTGGAATCACAGTGCTTCTGCAGTGTCAGTGCCCTTGTTAAGAAATTTGACTTGCCAATGCCAATGTGTCCTTGTGAGACCTCTTATGAGAACCATGAGAGATATCAGCCCTTCTGGTGTCCTGGGGTGCCTTAAGAAGTGCGTGGCCAGCAGGTCGAGGGAGGTCATCCTCACATGCTACTCTGCCCTGGTGAGGCCACATCTGGAGCAATGTGTCCAATTCTGTGCTCCCCAGTTCAAGAAAAACAGGGAACTGCTGGAGAGAGTCCAGAGGAGGCTATGAAGGTGATCAGGGGACTGGAGCACCTGTCTGCTGAGGAAAGGCTGAGAGCCCTGGGTCTGTTTAGCCTGGAGAAGACTGAGAGGGGACCTCATCAATGCTGATCAATATCTAAAGGGCAGGTGGCAAGAGGATGGGGCCAGACTCTTCTCAGTGGTGCCCAGTGATAGGACAAGGGGCAACGGGCACAAACTGAAACATGGGAAATTCCATCTGAACATGAGGAAAAAACTTCTTTCCTTTGAGGGTGCCAGAGCCCTGGCACAGGCTGCCCAGAGTGGTTGCGGAGTCTCCTTCTCTGGAGATATTCCAAACCCACCTGGACACATTCCTGTTCAACCTGCTCTGGGTGACCCTGCTCTGGCAGGGTGGTTGGACTAGATGATCTCCAGAGTTCCCTTCCAACCCCAACTGTTCTGTGATTCTAAAGGAGGTGGCAAAGTCATGTTCTGTGAGTCTCAACTCCGTGATTTCCTCCCTGAATCTCAGCTTCATGATTTCCCTGTGCTAAAGCTTCCCTGTGCTGCTGACCAGAAGAAGCAGCTACATGGGCAGAGCAATAACCCCCAGTCTGCCCTCAGTTCTTAAAGACCCCCATCCCTTTCTGAATGTGTAGTAGATACATATCTTTAGATGCTTCTCTCTGCTAGATCTGATCTACTGTGGCCGTAAGCTGAGGGATGACCAGACGCTTGATTTTTATGGCATCCAGTCTGGCTCCACTGTTCATGTCCTGCGCAAGTCCTGGCCTGAGCCTGATCAGAAACCAGGTGAGGCAGTGTGGGTTACCACTTAGGTCTCCTCAGGCTGTATTTGGTGTGGGTGGCTGGTGACTGAGGAACAGCTTCTCTTGTAATTTGTTTGTGGGAGGCTGATGTGGGGTTTGGAGGAGGAACTGATCCATATGTTTGTGGGGGAACTCTCCACCTTTAAGAGCAGCAAATGGGCATTCTATTTTCTTGCTGATGGGAGAGTTAAGGAATGAGCTATATGAATGAGTGAATATCCCATAATTGACTGTGACCACTTTTAGGGTGTTGCCGGAGAATTGGGAACAACATGACTGGTTACTGAGCTCGAGGGATGAGCAGGCTTGTGTGTGTTCCTAGTCTGCCTGAGTTAGTTTAGAGTTGTTACTTTTAATACAGCTCCTTTTGTATGTATACAGCTCCTTTTGTATGTGTAGGAGGATATATCTATATACTTTTATATGTCTGGAAGTGCAGTTCCCTGTTATGCTGTGGTAAATGTACTGAGACATTTGCAATTGTTAGTCTGTGCCCTTTTTCTCTTGGTCAGTCAAATCCAGGGGAATGAAAGAATCACCACTGCTATTGCAGCATGGAAGTCCCAGTGGCATGTAAAATGGCTAGTAAAGCTGACAGAGGGAGAACCATGTTTTGTTCTGTTATTTTTCCTCCCTCAGAGCCTGTGGATAAGGTGGCAGCAGTACGAGAGTTCCGGGTACTTCACACTGCGCTGCACAGCAGTCCTGCCTACAGAGATGCAGTGAGTGGGGCTTCATACTTTGCCGTCTGGGTGTCTTTTGGTCTGTCCCCACTCTGTGAAGAGAGTCCTTGAGTGGAGCCTTGTTGTGTGACGCTGCTGATGTGCTTCGATTTCTCTCGCAGGTCTTCAAAATGCTGGGGAACAAGGAGTCACTGGATCAGATCATCGTAGCTACTCCTGGCCTCAGCAGTGACCCTATTGCTTTGGGTGAGCGCAGATGTGATCCAGAGGATCTGAGGAAAGCCAAATACAAATAGTCAGTGTTTGTTTAATTCCTGACATGGGGGAGGGAGTTCTCCTTCTCTGAAGAAAGTGTCTTTTTTGGTTCCTTTGTGGACCATAAGAGGAAGCGTCGGAGTTGTGCTCTGTTGGTAATGTTTGGGGATGAACGCTGGCTTCTAAAGGATTAGGGAACATGGAGCCCAAGGGAGAGCAGTGGGGATAGATGCTTTTTCCCTGCTGTGTTACAAAAATGTTCACTAAATCTAGCTTGCTGTTTCTGTCCCAGGATGTTACTAGCTCTTTTGGCATGTTGCTATGAGGCAGGTGGAATATGGGATGCAGCTGCAACCTCTCACAGCGAGCACCTGGCTGGGTTTAGTTGGGTGCCAGATTCAATCCTGCCCTTAGGGTGGAGCTGTTGGAGCTGGAGCACAATCTGTGCTGGGAAAGCCCTACCCCTTAGGTGTGCGTGTCTGTGATCGAGTCGCTCCAGGAAGACGTAAAAGGCTTCAGAGAGAACAATAATAGAGTATTTATGGTGACTCAGTTCCTGAAAAACAATTAATTCTTTTGGTTTTTCCCTTGGTTCTTGTTTGACCGGCTCCTGTTTCTGGTATCCTGTCTTTTACTCGTTGTGTTTCCTGGTCCGTCCCAGGAGTCCTACAGGACAAGGATCTCTTTTCAGTGTTTGCAGACCCCAACATGCTGGACACGTAAGTTCACACAGGCTGAGGCAGTGACTAAGCAATGCCTTTGTCGCGTTATTGTATAAGACCACTTCTCTCTGGGTGGGAGAGAGAGTTCTGCTTCTGCCAGTACAGATACACCAGGCCAGACATTCAGGATGGGACTCTTTATTCCTCAGCAGCAGGAAAGAGGGAACTAATACTTTGATACACATCTGCCTCCACTGTTGGATTAGACCAGAGGATATTTAGTGGGAGACAGGGCCATAATCGCTGCCAGGTTGTGGGTTCACATCCCAATCTGGTTGCTCATAGCAGGGAGTTGCTCCTGTGAGAGCATACAGTAGATGTATGCAATGGGATCATGAAGGAGCCCCAGTTTCTCTGCCTGTGTTGAGCATAGCGGGGAGATATTTGTTGCTGGACAGCCAAAGCAAGTGTCCAAGGTGGTGCTGGCGCAACCAGCGAGGATGGTTCTGCCATTCCTCACATAAGTTTTTTGCTGTTATTGAGCTGCTGATTTCTTAGTTTCAGTGTGTACGTGGTTTATTCTTCTACTCTTTCTTTCCAGGCTGATCCCAGCCCACCCCGCGCTTGTGAATGCCATTGTCCTTGTTCTGCACTCAGTGGCTGGCAGCACCCCGCTCCCAGCCCCAGAGACGTCCTCCCGAGGCATGTCCTCTGGCTCCTACCGGGACATGCCAGGTATGTTCAGCTGCACAGATGAGTGGGGAGCCCTGCAGAGATGATGTGCTGTGGGATTTGCAGACAAATCTGTGCTGTACTGACACAGTCTCGTCAGGCTGGAAGGAAAAGATGTTTGGGTTCCTGAGCTAGGAACATGCGCTGTGGTTTGGTAGATTTTTGTGCTGTGTGAAATTCATCTGGGACACCTCAGCCTCTGGGTCTCTCCCAACCAGGTGTGTATAATGATTGTTGGTAGCAGAGTGCTGTGGCCTCTGTTTTGTGCCAATGATGAGCCTGACCTGTCTTCCACTGACCTGCTGCACATGGACTTGTTGGTGCTGAGGCCTCTGTCCTAACCAGGGTGCTAGCTGTGGCTGAGCCTGGTTGCTGGGCAGTCCAGGAATCCACAGGATTCTTGTGTGGTGCCTAACTCCTCCCAGCACCCGGTTTTCTGCAACTGTTGATTCCCCTTTCTCTTGCAGGTGGCTTTCTCTTTGAAGGTCTCTCTGATGATGAAGATGACTTCCACCAGGTAAGCGGCCAGGTTGGGTGGAATGGCTGTTTTGGACTGGCAATATGGGTTTAATTTGTAGCCCTTAAAGACCCCAAAGGTTTTCTCTCTTCCCGTTTCATGAGCAGCATGAGCTACTCTGGCTCCTAGGGATATTGTGGAGACAAACGTATTGGCGTCCTTGCATGCTGCTCATGTTAGGATTTTCTTGAATGCTGAGGTAGGGTAACAACAGAAGAATGCAGAAGGACCACTCACAACAGCACTTGTCCTCAGAGTAAACACCTTCATAATCAAATTGATGCAGAGCCAAAGTTGTGTGCAGATAAGCATGGCTGAGAAGCATGGGAGTGTTGGTCCCTGCCCTTCTGTAATGTAAAAAGGTTTTCCTCTCCAAAGGACAAAGTATTTTGTAAAGACAAATTATATGCTTAGGCAAAAAAAAATGCCTGTCAATGGTTAATTGCTTTTTTATAGGCTAATAACGCTTTGTTTTTAAGCTGATAGATGGTATATTAAAAGGTTTACTGCAAATTTCTGCAGCATCATAATAGCTAAGTTTGTGGGGGAAAAAAGCAGATCCCATTCTGTCATGTTTATTTTTTAAAAGTTCCGCACTTGTGAGTTTCAATGAAAGGCATCCCTGGGAATGGGCATATGAGCCAGCTCACACCAACATCAGAGGAGTTTTTTTTTTTTTGTTCCCTCCATGCAGAGCACAAGATCTACACCATCCAGCAGCACTTCTGGTTCCCGCCCAGCTTCCCTTGGCTATGCTGGGGCTGCTGGACCCCGACCTATCACCCAGAGCGAGCTGGCGACCGCGCTGGCACTGGCGAGCACACCAGAGAGCAGCTCCCACACGCCTACCCCTGGCACCCAGGTACAATGGCAGCCCAGCAGCTAGGGGCCATCTCTGGGCCATAAAATCAGTGCTTGGCCGAGCACAAGCCCTGCTCAGGTCTGGAAGTCCTCGCTGGTTTATTTTCATATACAGGGTCTTCATACAGGCTTGGGGAGGTGTGGTAGTGGGGGTGCAGCAAACGTTGCCCTGTGCTGGCTCTGGTTCCTGTGACACGTGTTCTTCTGATCCATACATGATTTAAATCCTCCTAGGGTCACTCCTCTGGGACCTCCCCAATGTCCTCCAGCGTCCAGTCAGGAACACCCATCACCAATGACCTCTTCAGCCAGGCCTTACAGCATGCACTGCAGGCCTCAGGGCAGCCCAGCCTGCAGGTCAGTGTTGCAGCCTCTTCCTTCAGGAGCCCATGAAAGCCCCATATCGCATCGAGTGTTGCAGGGTTGAGGTGGTTCTTTCAGCTGCCTCCTGTGGCAGGACATTAAGTTGAAAGGGGCATCGCTGGAGAAGTGATGTCTGCAGAAGGCATGGTAGACCGATGCAAAAGTACTGTGTGGAAGCGGGAGGGGTGGGCTGGTGGATCTGGGGAGTTTGCAGCAAGACTTTGAGCTTTCAAGATCTGTTTGTGCACTTAGCATTGTACTTGTGAGCTAGAGAGAGGTGGCAGAATCCAGCATGGAAGAGCGAACTGTGGAGAAGGCTGTTTTGTTTCTGCTTGGTATCTCACGCCTACCCTCAGCTTCTTTTGTTTTCTGTCTGTAGAGCCAGTGGCAACCACAGCTTCAGCAGCTGCGAGACATGGGCATACACGATGATGAGCTAAGTCTCCGGGCCCTGCAAGCCACTGGAGGGGACATTCAGGCTGCCCTAGAGCTCATCTTTGCTGGTGGGGCTCCCTAGCTTTTTGGACAGGAGAAGCTGGACTGGTGAGTTGCACTGAGGCAGCTGTGATATTCCTCAGTCTGGGACTCAGCCCTGAAACTCTACTCTGCACTGGGGTTCCTGCATGGAGCCGTTGGAGTGGCTGCTCCTTTCTTTGCAGGGGGGCAGTGTGCTCCTATTTGAGAGCCCTGCCCATGCTGAGGGCATCTCCTCCAGCTCCACATTCCTCTCTCCAGCCTCCACCTGGCCACCAGTGACGAGACCTCAGAACTTTGTCCAGCATGGAAAAAGAGGTGGCTGTGTGTGTTGGGGAGATGTGGCACCTACGGTTCTGCAGTCTTAGATCTGTCAACACGTTCTCCTACCTGTTGTTTCATTCCTGCCCACCTGACATGCCTCAGTCTAGTTTGTTTTGCTGTTGTGGTCCCTCTGTGTTTGACTGTATTAAATGGACTGTATTCACTTGCCTGTTGTTTGGGTTGTGATGTCTCCCGGGTTGTGTTCCAGACCTGCGAGCCAACGTGCTCATTGCATGAAAGGAACCGGAGAAAATACTTTGCCTGTTGTAGGACTGTTATTATTCAGCAGATGGCACTCCTCATACAGAGCAAAGCTGTATCTGTTGGGAGAGCGGTGTTCGGCGTGTAGCTGACCTGCCTAGCCATCCTTCCTGGAGTTAGGCCAATACAAAAGAACTATTTGTGTTGCAGATATTCTGTGAGAAGGTGCTGCAGAGAACCATCATGTCTCCTTCTTAGCAGAAGCCTGTTCTCAGTTGTGTCGGCGGAAGCTGGTAGAGTCCTGCAAGCTGACAAGAACAAGGGTACAGGTGCAGGAGTTCATAGCCACCACAGGGTGACAGTAAATAAAATGACAAGCATAAGGGTTGAGGCAGTTGCCAGAGGGTGTGAGGTGTTGCCAAATGACTTGGGAGAAACACCTTTTCTCTGCCACAGGTTAGTCTGGCTGCAGCCAGAGTTTTGCAAAGTGTCTTCTAATCCTGGGTGCCACGTTTGAGGTGCGTAAGACCTGAGCTGCAAAGGCAATCAAAGGCATTTGCCTGTAATTACTGTCAGCGGGAGCTGCGAGAAGCAAGAACCAGAACTGGGCTTGGCTTCACTCTGATTGTACCATTGAGATTAAAAAGGCATGAAAATGGGAGCCGGTTTGCCTGAAATGCCACCATGTGTTAGTAGGAAAGCTAAAAGCAGAAAATGCTTTCCTACCTTTAGGCTGCCTGTGCTCCTCTCTAATTCCTCTCCAAGGGCTAGGATCATTTTCTGATACGATCTCGGCTATCATCAAGCAAATGCTGGATTGTTCTCTCCAGGGTAGCCCATTGACTGATAGACTTTAATCCTGTCTAGAGGATTAAGTCTGTCAGGAGGGGAGGGTCTGTTTTTATTTTTCAATATGTAGCAGATAAGATGTGATGGACATAACCGTCTTTCCTGACTTGATACACCCTTCCGGGTTACTGCCCTCATTAACTGCTTTGGAAACCAAGTCCAGATGATGGCCATGATTTTATTTGTATGAGAACTGATTTATTTGTTCCTGTTCCTTGTGCCTTCACTCTTTGCTGGGGGAGTGGGTAGCATATGCACAGCATCCTCCCTCCCTTCCTCACTGTGGAGACAAGCCCTGCTGTCAGCCCTCAATCCTCCCTGGGCTAACCGAGGATTAGCTGTATCACAGATGCTGCTGCCCAAAGCCAGAAAGCATTTGCAGGCACTCACAGACCTGCTCAGGGCGAGCAGGACTTCCTTTGAGACCGGGTGACTAGTGTGCTTTGCTGTACCACGTCAATTCTCAGCTTAGGCCAGCTTGGGGTTCTTGGTGTCCCAAAATGGTATTCCTTTTCTGTCCTGACCTTGCTCTTATGATTTCATCGCTTTGTTGACCCATGTTTTGTATTAAGTAATTTCTTCTGTTATAATGGCTATTTCTGCTTCTCCATGTGTCCCTAGATAATTGAGAATTGCCTGGCTGTTTCGTACGGAAAGAACTTTTTTCTGATTTCTTTCACAGACTATGTTACTTGGCTTGGAGTACTGCATCAGACACGTTCTTTCTCTGAACTGGCTCTAACAGAGAATAACTTGGTGCCAATGTTCACGACGCAACTGATGCGTGCGCTTCGCTTCCCTCATCTCGCCTGCCTTTGGCTGCCTAGAATAGACGTGCTCAGCAACCAGACAAATTTAGAGCTGCAGGGTTGGGAAGAGAGGCTCTGCCTGGCACCTGCAGGGCTGGTGATGGAGGAGGAGGAGGAAGGAAAACTTTGATGCAGGAGCTCTTGTAGGAAAGAGGAAAGCTCAGAGTTCCTCAGAACCGGCTCTGCAGCAGCCAGAGCATTGCCTTCTCTAATGGCTGAGTGCCTCCCGGCTCTGAGATGAGTGATGCTGGCAGCCACCTCTGTGTGCAGAGAAAGCTCAGCCGGCACAGCCTCTGCCCAGGGGGAGAAACTGGCTGGAGGGAGGCTGCAGGAGGCACATGCTCGTTTGGAGAGGCCCTTTGCCTGGGGTTAGCAGCCTAAATGTGGCTTGTGGGGGTGTAGCTTGAGGACTCTTGTCCAAGCCAGTTTTCCTGACTTCCACAGTCATTGGAGGAGCCTAAATTCCAAGAGAGATATCGAACAAAACTGGAATGACTTGTGGAGATGCTGGTAGCCGTTGCTTGCTGAGAAAGCAGTTAAGTCCAGGCACTAACTTGTCAGTGGCTGAACACAACAGATTCTGCTCTTTGAGAGGAAATTGCAATGCCCTATCTCCCACCTGCCTGTTCCCTGTGGTCCATCTTTGGTGCCACTGCCCAGACACCTTCCCCTCCTCCTCGCGACTTCCATGCCGGGGTTAGAGTTGCGTCCTCTAGCTGAGGATGATCCTGGCTCAGTTCACCAGCATCTGTGGCCTGACAGCTTCACCGGTGCTGCTGCAGACTGGGAGGTGCTTGGCTGACCTTCTGGAAGAGGTGGAGGTCAAAGCATGGTTCCCCAACGTAAGCGCTTTCAGCAGGGACTTTCTGGTTCTGACATCAAAGAGAAATGTTTGCTTCAGTTCCTTCTTTGCCTGCAGTGGAGCTGACAAGGGAAGCAGTAACAGTGGGTTGTTTTCAGTAGTAATGAGAGCAGCTGTTTGTACTGCTGTATTTTTCGTTAATCTTATTATTTATTCTGGTGCTTGACCGTCAATGCTGGTGCATTGCGGACACCTGCAGAGGGCTGGCAATTTGGCTAGGATCTAGGCTTCTTGACATATGGGCCCTGCTTTTCTACTTTGGCCGCTTTGATGGCTTTTTCACCGTGTCCGCCTCATCCCTTTTTCCCCTAAGACAGTCCTGAGCTGACTGTCTGCATGAGGAGCAAAGCGGTGTTGTGGGGGTGTAATTTCCCAGCAAAACAGTGAAATGGAGACGGAGCAAAAATTTCCCAGGCTTCACATCCCTGATGGCTTTTGCAGTACCGCAGCCTGTGTGACTGCCCGCCTCTGTCTTCGTCTGCTTTCACAATGATGCTGGAGCTTCCCCATGTGTGAAGTGAACGCAACCAGCAAGATCTATCCCAGGAGGAGATGTTGATGTTTGAGATATTAGCTGTTCATGTGCAGGCACGGTCTCTCTGGTGTGGGCATGCTTGGGTGATTTATTGGAGCAGATCATAAACCACCGTCCTTGCCCTCATCCTCGCACGTCTCCTGTATTTCAGAATAAATGTTTGTTCCTTCCCCCCCCGCCAGCCAAACAAAGGCTCTGAGTGTCACCTGCTTGCAGGACCCTGGCACAGGAGCTTGTTCCCTGTCTAGGCAAGGGAGCAGAGGACCTTAAACCAGTGTTGCTGTTTTGCCCGGCTCCATCCACAAACGAAAACATGCAGGAGCCAGAGGACTGACCATCCCGATGGCCCCGCTCATCATGGACCGTCTGTACTGAGCTGGGGAAACATTGTTCTCCTCCCCAGTGCAGTGTGGGGACACACACCTTGGCCCCCCAGCTCTTCTCTGCAACGTTAATTCAGAAGTCTGGTGAAGGTGACTTTCTCCAGTGCTCCAGGATGCTCAGCATCTCCCCTGGGTTTTGGTAGGGCAGGAGTAAGCTTGGGCAGCCCGGACAGATAAATCCCTGTTGTGAACAGGAGCAGGGCAGTGGCCTGGCAGAACTCTTGTCCATCGGTTTGCTTTGTTCACAAAGGACTCGGTGGTTTCCTGTCTGCTTTCAGCTTTGTCCTTGTGGGGAATGCCAAAGTATCAGGAAACATAATCACTTTTATTTTCTCTTCTTAAATGAGCTTTGTGCTGGTTCAGTGAGCTGAACGCTCTCACTGTGGGGGACAGGCTAGTGCCAGGGCAAAGGGAAGAAGGGGCAGCGGGGCCTGGTGGGGTTTCCTTGTCAATAATGAAATCCTGGTCTTACTTTTTCTCAGGCAAACTTTCTAGGAAGGAGGAAAGAGTTTTACTGATGCTGGGGCACTGATCAGGAATAAGGTGAGAGCCCAAAGATCAGGGCAGGTGTTACAGCACAGCTTCCCAGTAGCCCGTGTCCTGTGGGACTCAGTCCCTTTCCTAGCATGAATCAACGTTTTTCTTAGAAGTGACAAAAAGGGAACTCTGTGACTTCAGTCACCAAAGCATCCTTTTAAGGAACTGTGCTTTGCACAGCTAAGAGTCCGTGTGATGTTAACTGGAGAGCAGCACAATAAAACCATGCAGTTTTAAGGCAACTGACTGTATTTTAACTTGGTGAAAGCAGAGATGTACTGAAAATGTCACACTGTGAAAGTATTTCTATTTCCTAATACTTTCTTCTATATTTATAGTATTCTAATATTTATAAATCACAGTGTTTATGAATAATCCTTTGATTTATAGTAATGCATGTAGTTCTGCCTTACAAGGATGCTTATTTAAGAGTACAGTAAGCAAAAGGAAAGTTCAGAGGGAAGAAGTTAAACATCCCCTGAAGTCAAGACAATGGCTGAGCCGAGAGCTTTGAACATGAAGCTTCCTGGCTTTAGTCCCCTTGAACTGAATCTGGAAACTTTAAATAAAGCAAAAACAACCACCCAACCAATGGTCTTAAGATGAAATCAGGGATTTTGGGGAGCATTTCTGACCACACAGTCTCCCTAGCTGACTTCTGGGTATTCCAGGCTGCCAGCAAGCAGAAGGGTTGTCCCAAAATCACTTTGAGACTTTCTTTTTTTCCCCTACCACTGAGATAAATACCGTGCTGATTTAGGAATGTGGTCCACTTGTTCAGAAAGGTGTGTTAGTTTAGGTGTTTGAGGGAGAAGCTGGAGAGCTGTGGGTTTCTACTCCAGGAGTGATAAAAGCATCAAATGGGTTATGTAGAATCAGAGCTAGAGTCCCCTGTCTTCCTGCAGTAGCCAATAATAGATACTGCAGAAAAACCTCAAGAAAAAGAGGAAGTTCCATCTCTAATAGTTTTCCAGCATCCAACGGTGTGAGGTTTAGGGACTTCTAGAGCTAGAAATTGTGTGTTAACTATTAATGGGCCCCATAGGATTTTTTTGTCTTTGAACACAGATAAATTTGTCACCTCTGTGCCACCCCGCAGCAAGGAGTCCTGCAGTTTACCCACAGGTTCAAAGTCCGTGACCCACAAGAGTGTTTAGCCGCTGGAAGGAGGGGATGAGTTGCAGCCTTGGGACTGTGGCACAGGTAACTTCTGGGCTGTCACACTCTAAAAGGGTGGTGGTGTTCCCAGTAGAGCTCTGATGTTTAATTTTTGGGTGCTGGGGTTGCTGTTGGCCACTGAAGGCAGCAACAGTTGACAAAGATAGCTAGGGGAGTTGGGCAGTCAGGTAGAAAATTGTCACTTAATCTCGCTAAAGCAGAAAAGGTTGGTAATGACAGCAGAGCTCCGTAATCCCCCAGCAATGCTCAGCACGCTGCCCTGACATTCCACACAGCAGACTCCAAACTGTTTACCTTTGTCTGGATTGCTGTGTGTACGGCCCCATTCCTGGGAAGGCAAGGAGTGCTGACTGTCCTGAGCATTCCTTTCCAAGGTGTAGTTCCCTGGAATTAAATGCTTTGATCCCAAAGGATCCTCTGTTACACATAATTAAATCATCCCATGGATCCTGCCAGCTGGTGTCTGGTCACATGAGTTCATGTCCATTTATTCTTCCTTCACCTCATTTTTTATTCTTCTTTTCCTCCCCTCCCAAGAGCCTGTGACCTGGTTGCTTATGGCTTCCTGCAGTCGCTGTCCCAAAGGAGCCATGTGGGAGCTTATCTGGACACATAATGACCAGGAAGCAGGTGACAGGCATGGAGCCTGAATAAAGCAAGGGCAGATGGGAGGCAGGAAGAAAGAGAAGAGCTCTTCCCTGCCCAGGCTGGTGTCCCTTTGAAGCGTTTTGACAGGTCACAGAGAAAAATAAGTCAAATGGGTCCAGCACATGGTGAGATCCTGAGCTGTTCCCACTCTCCTGCTGGAAGAGATGGCGGGCTTCCCATGTCTGATGGAAAGAGAAACCGGTGCATCTGTGATGCCGAGCCTTTGTGTCGCCAGGCAGGCTCTGAATTTAGAGCCAAGGACAGCACTGAACTACAGATACTTACCTTCTGCGTCATTTGGCCCAGGGTTGGCTAGCAGGGGCCAAAACAGGAAGGAGGAGCAGGAGATAGACCACTTCTTAAATGTCTCTCCCTTCCTGGCGAGACAGATATCACTGCTGGAAGTACTTGAACACTACAAGGTCAACTTAGTTTCTTTAAATTAGTTTACTTTCCTGAGCAGCTACCACTTAACCTTATGTGCCTGTCCAGCTTGTAGGAGATTGTGTTGGCTTTTTTCCCCAGCAGCTGTTTGAAGTGGCTTCTTGGGGACCAGGTGACTTGCTTTGATTCCCTAGAGGAAAACGTGGACTGAAATTTCAACCCACACTATGGCAGGGAATGGGAGAACAGATTGCAGAGAGTGAACCTTAATTTGTGTATTACCAGGAGGACTTGTGGGTTTACGGAGCTGATACAGGGGGCTTATAAGCTTGTGTATGGGATGGTGGGTGCTGGACCTTTCTTAGTACTGTTCAAAGATGTGGGAACTTGGTATCGCTGAGGAGGCTTTGCCCACTGCTGAAATGTAGCCATTCCCGCAGGAGAGCATGGTAGCTGCTTGGCAGCACGTGGCGATGCTGCTCTGAAATCCAGGCCCAGGAAGCGGGAGGAGCACAGCGGTCAAGAAAAGAAGCACAAGGAATTTCAGGTAAGCAAAACCCAGCGTGGCCTGCTGGGCCCTCGTAGGAAGAGGGAGCTGATGTGCTGTGCAGCATTAATATATCAATATGCAGCTCTCATGGTGGGAGCGTGGCAGATCAATCTCAACAAAGCAGTTTATTTCTGTTCTTTTTTCATTTTAACTTTCTTTTAATTGGGTGTGACTCTGCACTGGGTTTTATTTACTCTACCTAAAGCCTTTGGCACCCGTGTCTGGGGGGTGCGCATGCTCTTGACAGTCTGTCACCGATGTGTGTCTGTTTTACTTCCTTTCCTGCTCTGCCAGTGAGTTCTTGCTGAAATCACTAGTGGCAGTGTTGCCTGTTAATGTGATGGGCATTCAGGTGAAACTCATTTGCCAACCAAATGGATGTTTGCAATGGAAAGGGTGAGGTGTGGTTTGGGGTCATCTAGATGAGCCAAGTTTGGGGCTAGTCCTTGGGCAGGACCTCTGGAAGCTACTGGGACCAGTGAATAGTGTCATGAACCTCTGGTCTGGGAGGTCCTACCTGAGGGGTGAGCCCCGGGGGTTTCCTCAGCAGCAGAGGGGAAAGCACTGAAGGAGTCCTAGCTTGGGGTTTTGTGCTGCTTTCCGAGGAGTTGAGTGCGAGACGACTCTGGCACAGGCCTCCTTTGGTAAGTCAAAGGGGTTGACCTACTAGAAAAAGATGTTCTGGGGAATGTGGTTCCTTCTTCCCTTCCCTGATTCATTTTTAAAGCCCTGGAAGTGGCATTTAGCACACGGGGGCTTCTGACCCCTTTGGTTGACCCTTCCTGGGGTAGTAGATTTACTGTGCTTCAGCATCATGGAAGAACTGGGAGGGGGACTCATACCAACTGATCAGCCTCCCCCAGGCTCAGTCCAGCTTACAACAGCTGATGGAGATGGCCTTGCACAAAACCAACATTCCTGGAGAGGCTGAAGGGTTGACAGCCAGGGCTGTGGCTTTAGGAGGGGATGGCTGAGGTTGCAGTACCTGTCTGTGAGGAATGTGAGTTTTGGGGAGGATTGGTGTGTTGAAAGCAGAATGCAGCAGTTTGCTGATAAAAGATCCGCTTTGCTTCCCTCCCACCTCACTTTGTCATCCGAGGACTGAATGACCTGTTGGTCAGTGCCAAAAGAAACGTGAGTGGAATTTCAGGTTTTTCCTCCCAAAGTCCATGCTTGTGAGTCTACTTGCTCCCAAAGGCAAAATGCAAGGGCTAAGAAATAGAAGCGCTGGTCTTCCAAAGCTCTGTCATTTATACTTGTGTCCCAGCCTCATTGAGACATCAATCCACCCTGCAGCAGGGTTCCCCACACAGGCAGGGTTTAACAGAGGATTTCCTATGCTCTGTGCCAAAACATGCAGGCTCTCAGTCTCATACTGGGGAGGGACTGTGGAAACATGTGCATACGTGTGGCATGACAGACCTGGTGAGCGTCCACAGCCCTCTGTGCCATGTTCAAAAAGGTCCCTCTTTGTACTGTTCTAAAACTGCTATGGCTGATAACAGCCAGAGATTGAGATGTGCTTGTCAGGTTTCTGGAAGAGATGGCACAACAGAGAAAAGATCTCGCCTGGCTTTCGTCAGGGATAAGTATGTTTGTGGTGTTAATTTTTTCCATGGAATATTTGCCTGCGTTCAAACCCATCATACCTACTGTATGTTTCCCAAGGTCATGTTCCTGGCCTGGGGTTACGAGAAGTTAAACTGTTGTTCACAAGAACACGTGAATTAACACACCTGCTCTTCTCCAATGAAAAGATACCAGCTAGAACAGGGGGTTTCATAATAGTTAGACTGCCTGGCCACAAACACTCGAGCAGTCTGTCTCCTCTGCAATGGTGAATAAACTGTTCCTCTTAAGGAAAATATGTGCTTGATTTTAATTTATTTTTTTTTTATTTAACAAGATAGGGGGTAGCTGCCTTCTGATCCACGTTGGAACCGAGTAGCATGATCTGGAAAAAAACTGCACATAATTTGCGCTGTGGAAGTTCTGATACTTGAGTGAAGCAGACGGAAGCATTTGCAGGAGGGGGCTGAGCAGGATTCGTGCCTGGAATCCGATGGCTTGTGCACACATTTTTTTATGAGTTGAGGAGGACATGGCATGTGGCTGAGCAGGTCCTCAGCAAACTCTCACAGAAGAGCTTGCCTGCTTTGGGATGGGGGTGTGTGTGTACTTAATGCATAGTGGGTTTTCTGGCTGTATTCAGGGCACTGTTCTGTGTTCAACACACCCTGCAAACTGGTACAGGGTTGGAGCAACCTTGAAATCAGCTCTACACTCCTCCCAAGAGTACAAACTGGGCTGCTCCTTGATCAAATGTGTCCGGCATTGCTCTGTGCTGCTTTGTATGTCTCCGTGGGACAGCCCTGCCTGGGGGGGACTGGTGGTGGGATTATTTTCCCCATTGTGCAGAGTGTGTCATGCCACTCCCTTGACCCTCCGGATCTTGCCCGTGTGTTGAAGTCACCTTCACAGTGTTGTCCTGTGCAATGGTCCGATGTTTCTGCATCGGAGGGAGTAAGGCTCACCCTGGCTGATCAGTCACGCTGCTGCCCCGAAGGAGCTTGTGGAGAGGAGAAAGGATGCGAAGGGGAACTGTAGCTTCTGGAGGGAGCAAAGGCATTTGGGTGAAAGCTCTGTTTTAATGAAGACTATTCATTTGGAGAGTTGTAACCAGCATTTTGGGTGTCATGCTTGGGTATACTTGCCTGTTCTACCACTCTCACTTTTTTTCTCCTCTGCTGCAGGCTTTTTTGCTGGTGAGCTGGCATGCAGCGATCTCACACAGCTTTCTATTTAATTGATACACACCAAGCTGTCTGCTGAGTCTCTTGCTTAGCAAAAGCAAAACATGCTACAGCATCATTCTGAATCAAGGACCACAATACAGTCATGTTCACGGGGTGGCTCAGCTCATGGTCTATGAGATGGAGTGGGATCATGTGTTGAGGCAGAAAGAGCCAGAGCTGAACACTTCCAAAGTCTTGGGGGAGTTTGGAGCTGAATTTTGTACACAGGAGCATTGTATTTAGCTGTAGGTGGAAAAAGGCCTGAAAGCTAACCATGCAGAGTCCCCAGCTGTGTGTTAGGGGCCAGGAAAAGGGAAAAGCAAAGGATTTACTGTTCTAATAAGGCAGAAACTCTGTTTCCAATGGGCAACTCTGTCAAGAGTGGGAGTTGAAAGCCAGTTTCCCAGGCCACCAGCTGCGTCATGTCATAAAAGGCAAAGCAGATAATAATGTGTGCAGCTCTCATGGTGTAGCCCAAATTTGGGATGGATGCAAAATGCCAAGTCCCCATGTTTACTAAGGAACCAGCATCGTATGGCTTAGGCTGTTGATTTACAAACGATGTTTCTTTTTCACTCCTGACTGTGTGAAAGAACCTTAATGAATTAGATGTTTTTCAGGAAGGTTTCTCTGCAAGAAAACAAGTGATAACAGGGTTTAGCACCTCTGAGAGCAATGGGGTGGGTAGAGAAATACGGCTGCCTCTAGGTGGGGAATGGACAGTTGTTTTGAGGCGAGCAGCAGTGCAAAATGCTTCAAGGCTGGGAATCACCATGTCCAAAAGTGAAAAACCAGAATGATCTGTATGTTATCACACTGTAATTACCCAAGCAGATATTTGGTTAAAGAGAAAGATGAACTTCCATGCTTAGAGTTGGTGGGAAATTCCTGTGGGGCCTTAAAATTTACTATTAGCCATCTCATTAATTTTTTTTGCTTCCTCCAAAATGCCCCTCCTTGCCCCGACACTGTTCATCTCCTGCAGGAGCAGAGCAGTCCTGGGCCTAGCTTCAATACCAACTTTAAAGAGCGCAGCTGCGTCTCTCATCCTTGTGAGTTCCCCGTGGGGCTCTCCTATTCTGGTCACGTCTGACCTCGCTTTCCTTGCACGTAATGCCCTGCTCTTCTCATTAACAAACCTCATAGCGCTTCACAAAGACCCGTCAGCCTTTCCTGGCCTCCCGATGGGAAACTGGGAGGATGGAGAGGTTTGGTAAAGCAAAGTGACTTTCCAAAGGTTTGTGCCACAGCTCCTGTGGCAGGGTGTACTCAGCATGCCGTCCTTTTGGAGGACATTAGCATCACAAAAGTTAGAATGGGATCTTAGGGAAGGGAGTATTTCTCCACCCCAGCTCCCAGTGGATTTTGCACATACACTCCCACACTCGCACCGTGATGTGAGTTCGACTGGTCTGACGAGGCGGTGTGCGACACAGGAGAAGGGACACTGCCGAGTCGTCATCATGTCTGTGGTATTTGTCTCATAGTCTTCCTGACTTGTAATGAAGAATGAATTTTTGGGCAGTATTCTATTTTTTAGGAGCGGCCCTTTTATTATGTAATTGTAGCACTGGTAGGAAGAGGGCTGGCACGTGAGAGATGCTGCAGCCTTGCTGCATCCTCCTGATGGTAGAGTGGGGTCTTCTGTCCTGCTGCTGCGTTATCCCAGCACGGCTTTCTGGCCTCCACACATGCCTCTGTTTACGCAACGGGGGGTGGCATCCTTTGTTATCGGTCTCTGCACCCTTGGTCTGCTCTTGCTTCATGTGTGTTCTTACGCAGACATATTTTCATTCTTATTTCATTCCTATCAACCTTAGTATTCCTCTTACGAGCCTCTGTGATAAGTTGATTGCAAGGCTCGGGTTGGCTGCAGCTTTGAAGGTGAACAAAGCCATCAGACTCCCACCTTCCAGAAAGAGGGGGTAAAAAAAGAAAGAAGGACCAAAAACGCCCAGCAAAGCCTGCAGGTACCAAATGAAGTGCTAAATACAGTCGATTTTGACTTTTTTTTTTTTAATAAGGTTTGCTTCCTAGGGAGTTAAACATAGTCCCACCCTCCGTTTCAGTCATTGGCTGCCCTGGATGCGCCCTCTTTTGTATAAGGCAAGCGGTGCAGCTGTCACCCTCACAGGCTCCCGATCCCTGCTCCATAAAGAAGTCGAAATGGGCAGGAGGTCGCCCGTTGCCCTCTTCGTGGCCCTGTGGGCCAGCCAGCTGGGCATGTGGGCAGCGGGGCGCTCCAAGGTGAACCCCAGGATCATCACAGCTCCGCAAGGTAAGTCCCGGGGCTGCAGTGGGCTGTAACCTTGCGATGCAGCATTGCCTGCAGCTGACAGCTACTCCCTGCACCGGGTATTTTCTACCTATGTCGTGTCTTTTCCCAAGAGTTGGTCTTTTTTTTCTTTCTTTTGTCTCTTTGGGGAGACTTTTGGCTCTCATTAAAACGAGCTAAAATGCCTGTGATCTCAGGAAAGGGCTCCTGGCTTCCTTGATTGCTTTTAATTGAATTTTTAGATCCCTGTTCTTGCCAAGTCCTTTCTTCTATATGTTCTAAAAACATTTTCCTACAAGCTGGCTATATTAAAGCCTGTTAAAAAGCCCTGAAACAGACACAGTAACCATTTCCCTAACTTGCAAGGGGAAATGGAGAAGTGTGTTTGCATAATACAGTTAATTTTCTTATTCAGCTGATGTACTTACCCTGTTAGCTGCAAATGAGGTCTGTGAGTAAATATTTGCAGAGGATCTCTGAGAAAATAGATACATCTGAAATGACACACAAGGACTTATAATCAGACCCAATCTTAGCAGAAACTGAACAAAGAAATGTTTTCAAGGAGCAAGCTTAGAGCACAGCCCAAGCTTCGTGTGTTGAAAAGAGCAGACTAAACGTTTACTGGTTTTTATCATGCATCTTCCAAGCTTTTTGATTAATACCCTCCAGGGAAGCTTTAACAAAAGACCCCGTCTTGTCCCCGATGGTTCTGGTGTTTGGCTGAGCCGGCGGGTTCAGCTGAGCTGCGGATCTCATGCTGCTCTGCAGTACAACAGCTCCTCTGTCTTCCCTATTTGCCGACAACTTCAGAGGACATGAATTTCCCATGGTTTATTCTGCGCCATCTGTTATTCTTCTGCCGTTAATTTATGATGCCCTTCTGCCTGTGGATGAAGGGCCCAAGAGCGGAGGGAAAGGGCGGTGGGTGTGTGGTTCGGAGGTGGCCTCTGCCTGCCACCTCCATTGCACAAAGGGGAGACACACCGGCAGGGAGGGCAGCCAAAGGTTGTTCCTAGTGTTGCGTCATTTATTTTATTCACTGAGAAAAGAAGTGGCTCAGAAAAATGGGATGCAAGAGGGGCAGAAGAGCCTGAGAATGAACAGAGGATGGGAGTCACATACTCTCCATAGATGCTTCCCCTGTGCTGCTTGAGGGGGGTGAAAGTTGAGTTACAGGGGTCTGGTGTGTTTGGAAATGCCTGTTCTGGAGTAAAACTGTGCTAAGAGGGAGAAAGAACAAGCCTGGGTGGTTGGTTTCCACCTGTCTCCATGGGCTGTGCTTGGCATGCACACACGGTACGGTCATCCGGCCTTTGCCTGCATCCGTGTCAGACCGTGGCTTTCCCAGCATTGAGCACAGCAAGGATCTGTCACCGAGAAACACTGAAGCCAATTAATGTTAGGACACTTCCCGGTAAGGGGATCAGCTTATACTTAACTCTGTTTCTCTCTCTCTCTTTTTTTTTTTTTTTTTTTGAGTGAGAACTTAGCTGGACGCAGGCCGAGAGGGATTTCAATTGGGGAGGTATCAGAGGTGTGGAACACTCATTAAGTCACTCGTGTGTCCTATTTAACAAATTGCATTTTGTAACCTCTACCCTTTAGGAAGTGGGTCTGTGGGCGAGGAGGAGGGTGGAGAGGAGGCTCTGGAGGCGGGTGAAGAAATGGGACAGGGGCAAAAGGGATGTGCAGTGGGTGGCAGGGATCTCTCGAACTTCCCCAGTGCCCCAGGCGCAGTGAAAGGCAAGCGCAGCATTTTTAGCAAAACCTGCAGCTCAGCACACTGCTGCTGTTTGCATCCACGCACAGAGACATATCCCTCACCATGGGGGTGATGGTGCTGCAGGGCTCAGTTTGTGGATCAAGCCCTGGTCCTGGAGGCTGGGAGCAGGATGAGGAGCAGCAAAGTGGGACATTTTGATGGGTATTTGTGCCGGGGCTGGGCCTGGTGTGCTGCGTTTGCCATGGTGCAGCACTGGCCTCAGCCCTGGGCTCTGTGGGAGCTGGCAGCTCTTCACATAATTAAATTTCTTACACACCACAGCCCATCACTAGCACCAGGTATGGCAGCCTCAGCAAAAACACCTAGAGACATTGCAGCCCTGCGGGTGAAGGGAGATATTCCTGGTGGTGGCCAGAGTCCAGGTCTCTCCAGGAGGGAAGGGTACGTGTGTAGGATCCCTCCCTGGGCTGCAGTGCTGACGGAGAGGAGGAAACTGGTGTTGGGCAAAGCTGCAGCTGCCCTTCCATCTCTCAGTCTTGCTCCCCTCACCAGCACCACGCCAGACCCATGGAGAGAGCCCTGGCCTCGCTGAACTACTCTGCTGTTTCGCCCCATGGTCCCTCATGATCCGGTTTCATAGCAAGAAATAGGTGAGGGGACATTGTGAGCTGTGAAAAAAAAAAAAGTAGCTGGGCTTAGGTGGCATGGTCCCGAGCTCAGATCTGAAGACAAAGAAACCAAGTTGGCCTGTCGTGGTGCTTGGAGCTGCTTGGGTTTAAGTCATTTCGCAGTCCTGGGGACTTAGACTTGCGGCGGTGGGTGGCTGAAGCACCATGCTCTGCAGATCTGCCTTTCTCTGCATGCCATGCATATAAAGCCAGCCCTGGGGCATCGGCCGTGGATGCTTGTTCTGCCTGTATTTTGCCTCCCCAATGCCGCGGTGCAGGAGAGGGTGAGGAAAGGGGATGATTTTCCCCAGCATCAACGCATGCTTGGGAGCGTTTGCCACCAGAGGCATGGTGAGGGACCCCTGGAGCTCTCCCAGCAGCCGGCACAGGTGGCTGGTCTCGGGTCTGGCTGGGTAAGCAGTTATTTGAAAGCACGTCTGACTCTGCAGGATTTCTTCCTCTTAGGAGAGAGACAGACGGAGCAAAGGGCTGAGGTCAGCTCCGGACCACTGGTCATATCTAAAGTGCTTAAGATCCTTTTTACTGACAAGGACTTTGTCCCCCTTCCCTTTTGCAGCTGATCCAGCACACAGATGAATCGGGGTCTCTTTTGACTGTTACCCTTCCCGGTGTACTAACGAAGGAAGATTGTAAATGGCAAGTTCCCTATCTGTTGAGATTTGCAGAGTGGGAGTGAGTTCAGCCTTAGCAGCCTGGGCTGGCGCAGAAGCAAGTGCTTCAACCTTGCACACTGTGTTCTTGCTTATCTTCCCTTTTATTGCCATCCTCCCCTTCCCTCCATATATTTTTCTAAGTAAACGCTGACCAGCTGGGCTTTCCTTTGAAAAAGGTGCATTCCCATCCCACACTGAGCTTTTTGCTTGTCAGCACAGATATTGTGTTTGCTCCTCTGATCTGTCTGCGGAGATGGAGCCCGCTGTGTCCCAGGGCTGGGCAGAGCTGTCCGGGTGACAGAGTGGGCAGATACAGCCCCTCTCTATGGAGCGGGAAGGGTGGCATCCCAGGCTGACTGTCTCATGACCGGAAAGTCACCGAGCATCGGGAGAGCAGAGTGCAGCGAGGACAACAAGGAGCCCCAGGGCTGGCTCCGGCTCCTATAGCCTGGGGCCTTTGGTGCAGGATTGGAATAATTTTTAACAGCTACCATGCTTAAGATGGTTTTATCCCTGCATAGATCTGGGACGAACTTACAGCCTGTCTGTGGTTGCTTGTGCATTCACACCTTGGGGTGGGATGGGTCTGATGGTTTAATTATTCCCCTCTTTCTCATTAACAGATGAGGCTGGAAGCTGGAGGGGACTGGTTCTGAGCTGGTGTGTAGTTTTCTGCAGGGGGAAGGAAAGACAATACGCTTGACCTTTGTCTGCCTTGACTGGGTGATCTGGCTGTAGCCTGCCCTGGATCATGGGGGGAAAACTGAAACAGCAGTTCCTGGAAATTGCCCGTGCTGCCCGTAGCAGCTCCTGGGCTTTTCCAAGCTCAGCTGCCTCTTCTTGCCATGGGAAAACTGTGCCAACAAGCACAGACGGTGCTGTAAGAGCTCTTCTAGGAGCTCTTCATGCAACGGGGCTGCATTCAGCTAGCAAAGGAAGAGGAGAGCTGACCCAGAGGTGAGGCCAAACTCGTACTGTTGGGGAGCAGTGGCAAAATGAGAGATTGTGCTGCTGATGCCAGCTTTTACTCCTCAGTGACAGTGGCACTATTTTCTTAGGAGCCACGGCCCCATAAGTGTGAAACATCTTTGTAGGACAGTTTCACATAAAGGTCTCAGAGCATCAACATTTCCAGGAGAAAGCTTCTCACTTTCCCAGCAAGTCTATTTTCTGCAGACGGATCATTTTCACAGGGTGGGTGATGCTGGTATCATAAAATGTTGGTTGAAAATATTTTTTGCTCTGCGCAGATTGAAAAAGAAAAACAAACCAAACAAACCAAGCGAGTGAATCACAACCACCTCCTGTTGCAAGAGCGTGACACAAAAACAACAGGCATGGGCGAACTAATAAAACTTGTGGCTGCTTCACTGAAATGCGCAGGGCTGGGAAAGGGAGCCAGATGCAAATTGCTGACCCACTGCCCAGCTCTGTACCAGCCCTCGGGCTGAATCGGGGTCAGAATTGCAGAAAATTGGCCTGGGAAGGTTTTCTGTAGTTGATGTAGTCCGGCTTGGTGCCTTAAAGCAGAATAAACTAAATCTAAGCCTGAGTACTTGAGTACAAACTAAATCTAAGTACTGAGTACAAGATGCTTTTTAAAGCAGCTTGTATCCAGAAAAAGAGCTGGAAGGTGAGTTGGAGGGAGGAAATGGCTTGTTTTGAAGCCAGGTCTCTCCTGTTGAGCTACATCCTATGGTGTGTGGCTATTCCTGGTTGCTCCAAGAATAGGACTTGTTCCTCCTGTTGGGCGCTGTTTTCTTTTCAATCCCAACTCCACCCGGTGTTAGTAGGCTGTGTCTCGCTGCGCCCAGTGTCTGGTGTGACAGAGAAATGCTGTAAGAGTGCCATAGGAGCTGGATGCGGAAGCATTTCCTACTATCTCTACTAATTTCAGAGCAGCTTAAGTCTGGAGCAACAGGCTTTGTATAATAAACCTAATATTGCCCTTAATGACAGCTCTGGTTCTGTAGTGCTATAAATATCCCGTCCCCAGTTTGAACCCTGTTCACTGGTGTCAGCATCCTCCTGCAGCAATGACCCCACATCTATGTATGCACTTGTGTTAAATTATTCTCCTTTATTGGGCATGTGTGTACTGGGAGGGACAGGGCATCGCAATTTTGAGGAGTTGTTGGAGTTGCCTTGGGGAATGCATGGGCAGTCCTAGCCAGATGCTTGGGCTGCTCACAGCAACGGTGGCCGTGGGTTTGCTCGTGTCTTGGATAACGTGAGTTTTGGAAAGTCTGATCGGAGCATCTGGTTTCAAATGACTGACTGGAACATGGTGGTTTGGCTTTCCAGTTTGAGTAATGCGGCACTGCAGCCAAAGATGGATGTGAGAAGAATGGATATTGCTTGTTCCTGACGGTGGGTGTCAAGCAGGCAGAAAGGGGACGCTCTGCATGGCCTTCCCCGGCACAAACCCAGGAGGAGGAGGCTGCAGGGCTGAGACCTAGCTGATACTCATTACAGGGTGGGAAGCCTATAGGAACAGGTAGGAGGGCTGCAAAGAGCATGACGGGGCCCTTCCGAGTTTAATGAGAAAGTCCCTTTGCTACGTGCATAATCTTATCTATTTTCTGTAGGGAACTGAAACTTCATCCTCGCTCCAGAACCACACATCTTTCTTCCCACCTTTAAACCTCTGCAGAGGCCAGAGGCTCTACAGGGGACTGTGCAGGTCCCCTTAGCCCATGTCCTGGCTGTCCCTCACTGGGCTGGGAGAAGAGGGCATGCGCCTGGGAAGGGTTTCTTGGCTGCCCTGCCCTCACCAGCAGCAGGGAGGTAGGAGATGGCTGCCAATTAAGCTAAAAGGTAAAGCGGCTGTTTTGCTGGTGGATGCTTGTAGAGGTGCTCGGGGCAATTTTTATTCTGGAAGGCTTTTTAAGATAAATCAGTCTCTGGAAAGTGATCTTCCTAGTGGGAGGGGTAGCCATGCTCTCCAGATAGCAGCTCTCCTGCTAAAAGCGTCCTTTTGTTGTTCTGCCGTTGTTCCAGTGACCGTACAATAAAATACTATAATCACAGGCCAAAGTTCCACAGCTTCCAGCAGGAACATGGCACAGCTCAGGACTGTCATTAAAGAGAACTTTTTTTTTTTTGAAAGTGACAAAACCTGGCTCTAAATTTAGCACCTGCAAATCCGTAGGGTGCAGCCAGCAGCTCGGCTTCGGGGCTGGTCGGGGAAAAAACGTAGTTGCTGGATGACAAGCTTTGCTGCTATCTGCACGTGAAATCAAAGCTCTGGACTCATCTTGCAGTGGTACAGGCTTCAGTGCTGCATAATTTTGGGGGGGTGAGCATGCAGAGGTGGGCAGGGGATAGCAGTAATGCATTAGCATGCATAGAAAACACTGCCATGCCTGTCTAGTAGTCATTGTGTGTTTAAAAAGGAGAAACCCATCCTTCCTGGAGCGCGAAGCACTCGGGTTCAAGCCTTCAGAGGGTAAGCGGAGCCCTGCAGCGCTGCCCGTGTTCGTGAGGCCCTGCTTGATGGCAGAGGCTTTGAATTCAAGGCTTGTTCCTTCCCAGCTGCAGGTTAGGGGGCTCTTTTGTTGCTTGCTGAGTGGGCGTTTGGGATTGCTGCCGGCTCTGGCTCCGGCTTGGAGGCCCCTCGCGAAGGGGTACAGGCTGTATAGCTCTCAGAAGAGCTTTTGAGCAGGCATGCCCATGCCCAGCAGCGGGGCTACTAAGCCCACAGGGTTTCTTTCCCCCTCTTTCTTCTTGCTCTTGCTCGCCTGTGTGCTGAATACTGCTGCCAAGACACTCCAGAGCTTACCAGAAATAGAGTGGAAATCATTAATGCGCCAGAATATTTGCCTTTTGTAGCGTAACTCTAAAAACCCATATTTATCTAGTTAGAGTGTACTCTGCAAGCTCGAGCCTTTCCTCTGTGCTAGCGCAGCCCTTCTGGGCATTTGGATTGCACATGGGCTGAGAGCTTTTGTAGGATATATCCCTGATAATGCAGGCTGAATTGTTTCCTCTGCTCTGGAGCATTTTGCTATTGATGGCAGGGATCTCTCGAGGGCAGGGTCTTTAGAAGCAATTGGGGAAGAAGCCAAAGAAAAGGCAAGCAGCATCGTATGGTGGCAGCCGGGAACGAAGCTTGGCCGAGGGTGGAAAAGTCCCACTGCGGGGAAGATGTAGGTGTTACTAATATATCCATGGCCTTGCTCTTTCCTTTGGAGGGGTGCTCCGAGGGAGCAGTCAGGGAGGGGTGTGAGAAAAGATAGTGTGAGGTTTCTTGGCAGATGATTAAATGCTGCTTGTCTCCCAACTGGCTTGGGGGAGAGACAGGATGAGAAATACCAAGCAAATTAAAGCCATTGCTCTGACTTGCTGCAAACTTAAAATAAGAAAGAGGAGTGAAATGTGTAAGGCGATCAGGTCTGGGTTTGAGTAACGTGGGCTTCCCAGTTGCACGTCACCCCTCCGTGCTTTCACACCTCTTTCTCCTGGGTTTCCCACAAGTGCACAGCCACCTTTGCAAGGGTTCAGGGTTACATGTCCCCCTGATGCTCTCCAGCCTCCTGTGGGTTGCCTGTGCTGCTCAGTACTGGGCTTACTGGTTCTCTGCATGAAGGATGGTGGTCACAGATAGAAAAGGACAAAAAGGACAAACGAGCGCAGTGCGCAGCCCAGGCCCTCACTCTCAGCTGTGCTGCTTTCGGGAACCGAACTGCAATGTTTCCTACAGGATGGAGAGCATGGGAAGATTGCGGTCGGGGCTTTCACCTGTCCTGGGCTGATGGAAAAGCACTTTGCCTTCTCTTGGGAAACCATTTTACTTGCTCTATCCTTTCTGGGCACACACATGCTCTTGGGATCCATCTGTGGGATTGTCTGGATAAAGAAAAGGCGACTGCTCTGACCTCAGCGTTGCTGCCCTACCTGGCCAGTGCCCTTCCCTGCCCCAGCAGGAGAGGCCATGTAGGTTTTGAAATACGTAGGAAATGACTCCTGCAATAGGGCTTGTTTGATCTGTTTTACAGACCCTGCCCTTTCCAGAGCTGCTGCCCACAGACGGTGACTGCTCTTGGATTCCGGCAGTCGGTACTGGAAATGAGTGTACCTGTGTTTCATCAGTGGTTTTCCTGCTCAGGGCAGGGAAAGGAGACATTTAAACAGCCTGGCTGCTGTGTAAGGCTCTCGGGGTGGGCACGGGCATGAGCTGGGGGTCTCTGCATGGTCCTTAGGAGAGCATGGAGGGCTATAAGGAGCAGGAAACGTGTGTGTCTGTGTCTGGTCCCACTTCAGCAAGAGACATTTTTATCACTCTTTCTCGTTGTCTGGTTTCTGCTGCTACTTCCCAGTGTCTTTTTGGCCTGCGGCAGACTAATACTGCAGAGGAGTTTTGGGGGGGTCCCTGCAAGCAGCCTGAAAAGAAGGCAGGGGAGCAGGGAGACTGGGAGGGGAAGGCACAAACCCCTTCTGAGACGTGCCAGGCACCGGGCTAATGGCCATGCTCCCAGCCTGCTACGTCGTGCCGAGCTGAATAGGGGACAGGGATGATATTTGGCCCTGGGAGGGCTCTGGAGGGAGCTCTTAGGGATCCAGGATAGAAATCTATAGGGGATGGGGCTGTATGGGTTCTGGTCTTTTTCATTTTGCTTTCTTTGAGAAACGACTGATTTTGGAGCATAGGTTGAACCAAAATGGTGCGGAGCTGCCCCATGCGCCGACTGATGTTCCCCGAGGGGTGATCCTTCAGCCCGTGCCTCTGCTTCCCCAGCGCCCAGAGGATCCCAGCTCCCAGGATCTGCCCAGAGGATCCCAGCTAAATCCCTCGGCAGCGTGCTGGTGGTGTAAGCTGGGGAGAGGGGGGAATGACGGGCCAGGTTTTTTTGTGAGCAATGAGAAGGAAGTGGTTTCCCACATTGTATTGCCTTTTCACCCTTCTCAGAAACCCTCCCGCAAAAGCGTATCATTTTCGATGAGGCGTGTTGGAGACCTCGCAACTCCCAGCCCTTCAATTACTCCGAGGCAGGTCAGAACAAACCTTCTCGGCGTGTCCCTCTTGGGTCGTGCCATTTAGAGGGCAAATTGTTCCTATAAAAGAACCTCTGTTTCTGCAGGATTTTCTGGGTCCCAGGAGCCTGTGAGACTGCTCAAGGCGTCTGTCCCCTGGGAAGGGGGTGGCTGGTGGGTGAGCGGGGCTCTGGTGAGCACCTCCCTGGCCCGACTGTGGTTTCCTTGTGTCACATTGCTGCCTTGGGGCAAAGTCACGGGGGAAGGAAAACCTAGCCACTCGGTGAGCACAGCAGCTCCCCGGAGGCATACTTCCTCCTTCTGAAATGTCTCAGCTTGGGAATTTATAGATCATCTAAAATAAAACGCAACTTGGCTTCTTGCCGGCATCCGTGGTGGAGCTGGGGAGACAGACGGCGTGTGGCTCTTGGATGGGAGCAGTGTGGTTCGGTCCAGTCCTTCTACCAGGGATGGAGGGGACCCGTGGCAGCCCCATGGGGTGTCTGCATCCGTCTGGAGCGGGTGCTGTGACTTCCTGTGGTCCCCTTCGAGTTGACCATCTGCTGATGGGGCTCCCAGGGCTGGTATCTGGCCAAGCAGGGGGTTGTTCTCCTTGTCTCGCCAGGGAGGGGAATAGTGAAACTGGAACCTCACTGTGGAGTGATGACTAAGCTGGGACCGGGAGTTCTGACCCTAAAGTGGTCCCTTAAGCAGTGGACCTGAATCACATTCCCAGCCCTTAAAGGAAAGCAGTCCGTCTGCCCATGCTGGGCTGCTTGTCATGCATCCTGCACGTGCTGGGGAAGTAGGAGTGGAAGAGGGATTGATGTAATGGAGCTTTCATGTTCCCAAAAGCGGGGTGATGATGTGCAGGAGCCTGGAGCACATCAATCAGCCCTGACTCATGGCCAGGCCTGCATTGCTGGGAGATGAGGGTGCATCATTAGCACAGGTGTAGAGGACGAGACCGGGGGGGACTCCCCTGCGTGTCTGTGAGTCAGCATTGGTAAGGCAGCCTTTCCTTCTGCTGTCGGAGCCAATCCCAGTCGGATTGCAGCAGAGACGTGCCGCTATCAAGGTCGTAATCTGTTCAGTCTATTAAAAAAGGAAGGAAGAAATAATAAACCTGGGAAATGACAAATTGTTTGGAAAAGGAGTAAACCAGGAAAGGATCTGACCAGTGCCATGATTCAGACAGGAGTGTGCTCACTGTCAGACCTACAGGCAGCAGAGCAGGTGGCGGTGTCATCGGCGTCGTGCTGGGGAGGGTAGGGATGTGTGACAGTGCTGACTGCCAGCGTTATAATGTGTTATAGCGAGAAGAGTTCCCAGGGCTGCTGGGTGGATTTGCCTGGGCGTCGGGGAGCATGGCAGTCCCGGAGACTTGGCTGCGTTCGTGGTGAGCTTCGGCACTGTACCAACGTAAATCCCATTTTGTCACTTTGCGATCCTGGCAGGTGGCCCAGCCCCGTGTCCCTGTCCCACGGCAGCAGTGGGAGAGCTTGCGAGAGTGCAGGCAGCTTAGCAAAAGCTGAGCTTCCCCAGCTCAGGGCAGCACAGCGTGAAAGGGGGTAATGCCAGGGAGCCGGTAAACCCCATACCCTGCCTGGTTTCCCTTCCTATTCCAAGGGGTGTCTCACTTAACAAGGGTTATATGAGCAGCAAGTAAAGGACTTGCATCAGTGCTGCTCCCAAGAACCAGCAGGTTCTTATCTCATCCTCCTTCCTGTATTTTTTCCAAGCTTTATTTCAGTTCCTTATTTTAAAATCCTGGCACCAGAGCAGATTCGAACCATCACCTCCATTTTTGGGAGACGCAGTCCTCTCCCAGCACCAGTAAATCATAAACCCGCAAAGACTTGCCCACTACCAGTGCTGGGAGCCATGCAAGCCGGTGACTAAGCCGAGTGTCTGGGATGCCGGAGCTGGCTGCCAAATCGGGGAGCAATTGAGTGTGGAGTGGAGAAGGACTGCCGTAGCTGAGACAGCCCTCCAACCAGGATGAGAAACTGGGTTGTTGAGTTTGCCTGCAACACGGCTGCATGCCCACGCCGCTTCTCTATAGTTGGGCATGTGTTCTGGAGGTGGGGGGCACACGCTTCCCTCCTGTACAAAGCTCTGGGATGCTCTGGGAATCCAAACTCGCCGTGATACTGGGAAGTGCGAGGTCTGCCCAGGGTCTTGGTGCCTTTCTGAAGGGAGTTCCTGGACCCAAAGGGAGCCAGAAAGCCCTTCAGCATGTCGTTAAAGCTGGATTTGCCTAGGGATGTGGCCCATTTCATCCTATGCCCAGATCAGATGGGAAGCAGGATTGCTCTGTCTGTTATCCGTGTTGCTCTGTGTGTTTAGGATGGGCCTCCCTGCCCTCATCTCATCCAGAGCATCTCCCTCTTCCTTTCCCTCCTCCTCCATTACCTCACCCTACAGGCATCCTTCTGAGATGCACCGGACTCCCTCCTTCTCCCGCATTTAATATGATTCTTCTTCAATCTGGTGTGCATCTCGCCTGCAAAGCACAAAGCCGCTCTTTCTCCCATTCATTCCTCCGAACCCAGGGTTAGCATTTCAATTGACAATTGTGCCATTGATTTGTGCGCTGATGGTGGGGTTTGCAGTAAATGCCAGGCAAAGGGACTTGGCGGGGTTAGCCAGGCGCTGGAAATGAGCCCAGCGTTTTCTGAAGCTCCGGACTCGATTTCAGAGGTAGGGTCGTGGCAGAGCCATGCCTTCCCCCTTCCAAGGGGGCAGGCCTTTCTTTGCACTGTGCGAGCCTTGGGCTTGCTAGGAGAGGCATGTCCCCTCCTTCGAGGACATTGTGTGGGCCGTTAGGTGCCCTCTGCCACATCATCCCTGGCTCTTGAAGCCCTTTATAACCCAGGCTCCCAGTTTGGGGGTGCAGGGCTGCTCCCCCTGATCCTGCAAGATGAGAAGCAGAGGCGAAGGGGATCAAACAGCTTGCCTAAGCCAAGCTGTTTGAGGCAGAGCTTCAGGGGCTGAAGGCCAGCTTTGCAGGTCAGCCAGAGGGATGATGGGGGGCAGAGGGCCCCCAGCACCTGCTCACGGAAACACCTTTAAAAGGCTCCCTTCCGGATCGAGTTAAATCAGTGCTGTAGCCGTAAACACGCTTCTGGGCCCTGGCTAGTGAGCTGTTTACTCTCAGCTTAGTGATTCAGTGTGGTCCCCGGGGAGCAGTAGGATAAATAATACGTTGGCGCCAACCAAATTATTGTTTTGGGCTTGTTTGTTTCTGGCTGTTTGAAGAGAAGTGTGTCCTTGCAGGTTGGCACGGCTCTCGAAGCTGAGCTGAAGAAAGAGGCGGTGTTGTGCAAAAGCCTCAAAATGAAACCAAAGGTAACAGGAGCTCGGGGGCTGAAGCGTGCAAAAGAGTGAGGGTGGAGAAAGAGGAATGGGGAATCACAGAATCATCATAGAATGGTTTTGGTATGAAGGGACCTTCAAGATCATCCAGTTCCAACCCCGCCTGCCCTGGGCAGGGACCCCTCCCACTAGACCAGGTTGCTCCAAGCCCGCCCCATCCAGCCTGGTCTTGAACCCCTCCAGGGATGGGGCAGCCACAGCTTCTCTGGGCAACCTGGGCCAGGAGCTCACCACCCTCACAGCCAAGAATTGCTTCCTAATATCTCATCTAAATCTCCCCTCTTCCAGTTTAAAACCATTCCCCCTCCTCCCATGGCTCCCCTCCCTGACCCAGAGTCCCTCCCCAGATTTCCTGGAGCCCCTTTAGGGATTGGAAGGGGCTCGAAGGTCTCCCCGGAGCCTTCTCTTCTCCAGGCTGAACCCCCCCAGCTCTCTCAGCCTGTCCTCACAGCAGAGGGGCTCCAGCCCTCCCAGCATCTCCAGGGCCTCCTCTGGCCCCGCTCCAACAGCTCCATGTCCTTCTGCTGTTGGTGCCCCAGCGCTGGAGGCAGCACTGCATGGGGGTCTCCCCGGAGCGGAGCAGAGGGGCAGAATCCCCCCCCTCACCCTGCTGCCCACGCTGCTGGGGATGCAGCCCAGGGTGCTTTCTGGGCTGCCAGCGCACGTTGCCTACTCATGTTGAGCTTCTCCACCAACACCTCTGAGTCCTTCTCAGGGTTGCTCTCAATCCATTCTCTCTGAATGGCTGCAGGTGTATGTTTTCCTGGACCAGCAGCAAGTTTAGGGGCTGGGCTGGAGGTTTGACAACAAGAGCAAAGTCTGCTGAAGTCCAGCCAGACCTGCTGGTGGGGCATTGGTGATGATGGGTGTGCTGGCAGTGGTATCTGGATCTGGGAGAAGGGCTTTCAGGGCTCCGGTGTGCATGCGCTGTTGCCTGCCGGCTTTGCAGGTTGGGACGAGAGGGGGATTTTGAGGACTGCTGGGAAGAGGGGTGGTGAAAAGCGGGTTAGTCCTCTCCTCCTCGGCAAGCATAGACTGAATCTGTGGCTTCTGAGATTCCTTGGGCTAGCTGGCATGCCCTGCTGGCTTCCCACTGTAGGGCCACTTAGGCAAATGAATTGCACAGTCACTCTGAAAAGACTCGATGCCAGCTTCTCCAGCAGGCAAAGCACATGCTCGGGAGTTTCTCCAAGTCCTTGGACAGAGGAGAAAGACGGTAGGGCTGAGGAGAGGACAGGGAGTGGGCAGGGACCGTCATCCAGCTGGTCTTTCCTAGCTGCAGGGTCCCAGCTGAGCCCGGTGGCCTCTGTCCCACGATGCAGGGGAAGGGCAGCCCCGGAGGTGTTGCGTTAGCGAGAAGCTGTGATGGTTTCTGTGCTGCAACACACCTCCACCCTCTCTCTTTGCGGCTGAAGTGCCCTTGTGAAACAGCAGCCTGTGGGTCTGGCAGGGTCTCCCATCACGAGGTGATGGCTGGCAGCATCCCCATTAGCCAAACTGGTGATGGGAAAGCCTTGCTGGCTGGGTGCCACAGGGATTAGAGACCCCGAGAAGGTGCGACCGGTGTAGTGAAGTGGAGAAAAAAGCCACGAATCAAGCAGACCTCTATTAAGTCTTTTTTTTTACTTTTGGCTCTGCGGAGCCTTGGCAAGACCCCTGCGCAGTGTGCTCCGGGCAGAGGGGGAGTGCTGGACTGTGCAAAGATTGTCCTTTGTCTGTCCTGCCAAGTGCCCCTATAAATAGAGAGCGACACGTGCCACTGATTAATTGCCTGTCTGTGCAGGCAGCCAGCTCCTGAGGCAGACACAGCCTTTGTCTGCTGGGAGCAGCAGCACTTGCCAGGAGAGAAGTCCCCTCTTCTTTGGAAAAAGGAAAAAGAGGGAGAGATGAAAATGGATTGCCCTGTCGCGCTAAGCAGAGGTCAGTCCTGACTGGAGATTTTTTTCCCCTTGGAGGAGCAATCTCTCTCGTGTTATTGCTGCAAGCTGTGACAGGGGACGGGGTGGTGTATGGTAGTGCATGTGGCATGTGCGTTGCACCATGCCATGGAGCTGGGACCTGGCACGGCTGCTCAAAGCTGCCCAGATGTGGCTGCACCGTCCCAGCGAGGGATGCAGGACCTGCGGACCCCATGGAGGGCCAGCAAAAGCCCCAGGGGAGGGCCAGCGTCCCACACCTGAGCTGGAAACACAGAGAGGAAGGGAGGATGCTTTTAGGAAAGAGGAGCTGGAAAAGCCAGAAGGTGAAAGAGGAAGGAAAGAGGGGAGGACAGGCAGTTCTTCCTCCCAGCTGGGCCTTGAAAACTTCCCATCTGCAGCAACTGCTTCTGACGTGGGTCCTGGGTCTTGCAAGCTCACTTCTTGTTCATGTCTGGGGCGTGGAGCCCATGAGTTGTGGCTTTACCTGCACCCTTCCCCTGTCACATGTGGGGAAGCCCCAGAGCCCTTGGGGGGGCTCCAAACCCAGTCTATCCCTCCTGGACGGGAGGATGCCGACGGTGCAGATGGAGGCTGGTGAGGAGGGGTGTGATGCTGGGCTGTGCCTGGTAGATGATGCACCCCATGGGCATGGGGAGGTTGACCTCCCAGCTGCAAGGCAGCACAGCAGCTCCTCTCCCATTCAGCTGGATGACAACTCCCAGCTCCAATTAAGCATGTAAGAGGTCCCAAGGCACAAAAAGCTGCAGGCACATCAAGTGCAAGAGGGTGCGGGAGCGAAATCTACGAGGCAGTTGCCTGGAGTGGTTGTCGGAGGATGGCCAGAGAGGGGAAGGAACACTTCATCTGAAACCTGGGAGGCACTCGGCCGTTACAGCAGGCAGGCAGCGCTCACCTGGCTGCTGCAGAGCCACTTCTAAGTCACTTTGAGCTTCTGCTCTCCTACAAAAGCTCCTGCGGCAAAGTTTCCCTTCCTCCTCCTCCACCACCAGCCCTGCAGGGGCCAGGCGGGGCGGCTCCATTGTGCAGCTCTCCTGTCCCCTGGGGCCAAGGGGACAATAGCTCAGCTCTGCGCCTGGGAACTGCCTTTCCCTGCCTGCCTGGCGCTGGGCCAGCCTACCCAGAGGGCCCCCAGCCCCCTGCCTTGTTTTTCTCATCACTGGAACCAAGGACATGTGAAAGGGAGTTGATCAGCCTGAGCCTGCTGCAGGTGCTCTCCGCAGTCAGCTGCGGTTCCTCTGACGAGTGTCCCCTCTTTGCTGTTCCTAGGTGCAAAAGAGTATGTGTTTCCCAGGAGCGAGAAGTACCCAGTCTTCTATCATAAAGAAAACAGCTCGGCCATCTACATCGGGGGAGAAGGAAAGCTGTATTACTACGACTTTGCAACCTATGAGACCTACACGGTAAGGATGCTCTGCTAACAAGTTTGGCCCCGCAGCCTTATAAGAAGGTGACCAGCATCTGTCTCACAGCCCAAACGCTAGGTACCTTGCTCAGTGTCTTTGCCAGCAGTGAAGTCAGGCCTGGAAGGGTTTGGTCTCTGCCCAGCCTGCCCCATCCATCTGAGAAGCTGCAACATCAGTATGATGAATGGCTGCAGCAAGGGGGAAGTCTCCTACACTAGTTGTGGGTGGGTTCTTCCCAGGCTGTGGTCCTCTGGGACTTCCTTGCTGCCCCAGAGGAAGGAATTTTCCAGTGGAGGACCCTTTTTTTAGCGTGAGAAGGGATGCTCAGAAGCTATGTTCCCATCCCTTTCCATTGTCGGAGCCCAGGCTGCTTTTCCTCAAAGTTCTGGATTGTCTGGGCACTGAGTTAATACAGCAGGAAAACATCCAGGATACTTGGCTTTCTCGTGACCCCTTCTTAAACAAGTCGGTTGCTGAAATTTGGGCCCAGAAACTTCCCTTCTTGTTGCCAGGAATAGTGTAGCTCATATGTTCCAGTCCTTGAACCACCGCTCACTATTGAACACCCATTCCCCTCAATGACGGATCCTTTCCCAAAATCCTTTGGAGAGCAGCCCAAGCTGGCTGCCAGTCATGCCTGCTGCTTTGGCCCTGCATCCCCGCTTCTCCTCATCATCTTGAGGGCCTGAGAGATCCAGCCCAGCTTCCCCAAGGGTTTTCAAATGCTGAGGTGGGGAAAAGGGCTGCGTTGCAGTGTTTAATGACCTTGACGATGTTCTTGCTTTGCTTCTTGTGAAGAGTGACTAGCATGTAGTGCGTGGGCCTGAGCCCATATCAATTGGCTTTTAGAGGGAAGGAATTAAAGCATATCTCTTTCTCTTTTAACCTAGGAAGACTTCCCGGTGAAAAGTGAAGGACAGTGCATGATGCCTGGGAGTTTGGTAGGTCCTAGCTATGGTGGAACAGCTGGATGGTTGAGGGTTGGAGGAGGAGTTGGGTTGGAGGGCTGCTGGGGAAGGAACTGTGTGTGCTCCTCACGTGCTCTCTCTGGGTGAAGACCTCCAGTGCTTATGGAGCAGGAGGCCATATGAGATGATCCTAGTTTCCTCCTCTGGCTTTAAGACCCATGAAGAAGTCTGGAAGCTGTATAGTAGTGTGCTTGGTGGTGCTGTGGGCTTGGAACTGTGAGGCTGTGCTCTGCCATTCACAGCCGCTCATGCTCCTCCTCTTTCTCTTGCAGGAGGACAATAAAAATTACCTCACGTTAGTGGAGAAGTATGGAGATGGGATGTTAGTGTGTGGGACCGGCGCCTGCACTCCCACTTGCTGGAACTTGGTATGTTATGGCCACCTGTGACGGGACAGAGCAAAGCACTTGCTGTTTTGTTTTGTGCTATCTCCATCTGTAAAATGGTACCCTGATTTGTATCCCCCTCTTTCTCAGAGTGCACTGTAATGCCCAAATGCCAGCTCCCTTGGGCTGCTTACCATGACAGCATGGGACAGCCCCTATGAGCAGAGGTCTATATGTGCCACCTTTCATAGCCCTGCTTTCCTCACCTCCTACCTCCAGGAGTGGCTCTGGAGTGGGCTTAATCCTTCCCTAATTTGGGCTATGCCAGCCGAGGAGAGTTCCTTTCCTCCTACCCCGGGGGTGGATATGGGCACCTGGCTCCCCTGCACTTACCACACTTCTATCCTTCCCCAGACGCAGAGGAAGGAGAGCACTTCGTGGGATGGGAGAGGCATTGCTCCTTTCACCCCTGACTCGAATGCCCTTGTCGTCGTTGATGGTAAGTCCGACTGCCTCACCTATTTTCAAGGCTGGGCTCTCTCTAATAAAAAGAGGCACCTTGAGGCTGCTCCAAGGGCTTTGTCTGCTCTAGCTGGCAATTTGCCTTAGCGCTTCTTGCTTTTGCCTCATCGAAATGCTCATTGTTCTAGGACAGAGCATGGCACAAGTTTGTTTATTCCTGTCCAGGGCATGGGGGGTTGAGTCTTTGTGTGAGAGGGTGGAGTGCAATGGAAACAGTGGGGAAGGTGGGTCCTGCAGTAACTCCACTGCTCTGGACCTGGCAGAGGGACAGATGAGGATCCTTCCCAGAGGTAGAGCAAGAATCTGCCCCTGCTGCTCTTTAAGGAAAAGGACTGGGGGAGTCCTGCCAGGCCTGCTCAGTCCTAGGCAGTGAGGACTGGATTTCTTGACTTACATCTACCATCTCTGTGAGTTCATGTGCCCAGAGAGTTCTTGGTTCTTTGTTTTCTTCTCACAAACCCTTCTGTCCCCTCCGGAAACAGCCTGCTGCAAATGAGCCTTCCTATCCCACAGGTCATGACATCTACTCCACCATCAAGAAGAGCCAGCAGAATGGCAAGATACCCCGTTTCCGACGAGTGAGAGGTGGTGGGGAGCTCTACACAAGCGACACAGTGATGCAGAGTGAGTATGGGGGGGTGATCCTGAAGGCGTGGGACCTACCAGGTAGATAAATTGGACTCTTTGTCAGTCCACAACTGTGGGCCATAAGTACACAGGACAGTGTGGAGGGGTACATCCTCTCTGCCCAACTGGGGTGTAGCTCCAGAGCTTCTCGCTTGGGTTTGGTCACCCCTAGAGCTTCAGAGAGGGCTGGTCTGGTCCCCATCTGCAACCACAGAATCACAGAATGGTTTGAGTTGGAAGGGACCTTAAAAATAATGTAGTTCCAACCCCCCTGCCATGTGCAGGGATACCTCCCACTAGACCCCACCAATGCCAGTGAGGAGGGACCCAGCAGCTCCCTGCAGCTTTTTTGCTGCCAGCTGGGGGAATTTCACCTCTTTGCTTCTGGGACAAACCAACTGAACGAGTGAATTCCTCTTGCTCGGGGTGAGGAGATGGGGAAATGGAGAGAAATGGGTGGCAAGTCCCCTGTCAGATGCTGGAAGTAAATATGGTTGTGTAAAGGTGCCCATCAGCTGCCATGTGGTAGAAACAGGAAGAATAACTTCCACTCCGGGCAGTGACTCTTTCCAAATCCCCAGCTAGGGTGAGACCCTGGGGCAGGAACACATTGGGCTGTGCATGGGACAGGGTGGGGAATAGAAAGGACCCTCCTCAATTTCCATGAGCTTATTATGTTGCCTTCCCCCGAGCCTCCCCAGTGACACTGGGGAATGGGAGATTATTGAAACCCTGGCCAAAGAAAAAATCACGTCAAAATGACACCAGGCAAAACCCAGACTTGTTCATGCAGGGCAGTGGATGGCAGCAGCCAGGGCACTGGCAAAGAAGCCTGATAGACCCAGAGCCATGAGGCCAATCCCACACTTACACAGAACTCCAGAAATCCCTGCCTCGGGGATACCAACTAACGATGCTCAGAGGGACCCTGCTGCTGATGGGGATGCCCGTTGTGGCAGCGGTGTATTAATAGGAAGAGCATCATTGGGTTTTCCATAGCGAACACAAACAACAATGCAGCTTGTTTCCACTGAGAAAGCCTTCCAGTATGATTATAGCTCCGCTGCGTGAGAAGGGAGAATGGGTTTCCTTTGCTGCTAAGCAACTGAGGCTTTACCCGAGGCTTCACTGGGCTCTGGGGACTTGGCCTTCAAGGGAATGGGTGCATGGAGTTGGGCAGGAGGGAGAGGAAGGGGAACCCCCTGGGAAGGTGGCACATGAAGAGCGGTTGTTAGTGCGATGCACCAGTCAGGTGTAGAGGATGGGCTCAGACCTGTCCTTTGCCTGGAGCACAGATGGTGTTTGCATTCCCTCATCTTGTCTGAGAGTGAGTGGTTTGTTCCCCACCGGTGGCTTTTCAGATGAAATGTGTGTGTTCAGGCCAAGGTTTTCTGACAGCTCACTTCCCTTTTCAGACCCTCAGTTTGTCAAAGCCACCACATTAAGGCATGAAGAGCCTCACCAGGACAAGATTTACTACTTCTTTCGTGAAGACAACCCAGACAAGAGTCCTGAGGCCCCAAGAAACATCTCCCGAGTGGCCCAGCTGTGTAAGGTACCATGGGAACAGTGTATGGTGGGGAGGCAAGAGTGTTACAGGGGTGGCAAATGGATGTGCTAGCTCACCTGGTGTAATCAGCATATGATTTGGCCCCTCTGGCTCAATTCTTTCCTCTGCCACAGAGGCTAAGGCCACGTCCTTTGGCCTTCCCAGCCTCTGGCTCCCAATTTGCCTGTAGAGCAGAGAAAGCCCTGTTCTGTCTTTCTGGGATGTTAGAGAGGGTACATCATTGTTGCAGTGACCAACATCAAATACATCTCCAAAGTATCCCCCAGTTGTCCATCCAAGATGCTGGACAGGGTGGGACTGTGTGTTCTTCTCTGCCAAACCCTGACTCCTTGCTTTCCCTCTCCCCCAGGAAGATAAAGGGGGAACCAGTTCACTCTCTGCTTCCAAGTGGACCACCTTCCTGAAGGCCAGCTTGATTTGTGTCGACCCGGTCACCAAGGGCAACTTCAACTGGTTGCAAGATGTCTTCTTTGTCCCTGCGAGTAACTGGCGGCACTCCAAAGTCTACGGGCTCTTCACAAACACCTGGTGAGGATATTTGCAAAACGGGGGGATGTCCTGTCCCACGGGCCAAATCCTTTCTTTCAGCCCTTTAGTCTCTCTGGCAGGCACGTGGGTGGAAAACAGCCTGAGTAGAGATGGTCAGCAAAGGCACAATGCACACAGCCATGCCCCAGCTGTAGAGGCGATGGCCAATGTCTCCGTGACCCTCTCTTTGTCTTGTTGTCTGCAGGGGAAGCTCTGCCGTTTGTGTCTATTCCTTTGGAGACATTGACAATGTGTTTCGGACATCCAAACTCAAAGGTTATAATGGTCCCAACCCAGAGATCAAGCCTGGGCAGGTGAGTGAGCGATAAAGGATGCCCACATGCTCCTGAGGCCAGGAGAGCTGGTCCCTGCTCTGCCACTGCCGTTGTCAGTGTAGCTGGATCAGGTGAGGGGACTGTCCCCGCATTGAGCAACCAGGTGGGGGCTGGGGCAGTGAGGAAGGTTGTAGGCACTGCAGGAAGGATCTGAGCTTTGTTGCTGGAAACAAAAAGAGGCTGGATAAGGTCCAAGACCTTCATAGAAAGCAAGGGGAGATGGGCTTTTACATGCCTGGGCAAATGGATCTGTGAGCTCTCGTGTGTGAAGCTGGAGGAACAATGTCTGGCCTGTGTTTGCTCACCCCGCGGGTTTCACCGAGCCAACCTGCAGCCCAGCCCTGCTGTTAGGGGTGCACCTAACAAACAGCAGGGTGCGGAGAGGCTCCCCTAAGCCTCTGTGGGGGTGACAGGGCGTGAGTCTCCTCAACTGCGACTTCTGCAGGGGAGATCACTGGTAGGACCTGGCCTGAGCACAACCACAGCACCCCCAGGGCTTGTGTTTACCCCCAGGGCAGGCTTGTGCACCATGCCTGGTGGGCATCCTCCTCCGGGATAGGGTATCTGAGCTGAGGCCTGTCTTGCTCTCCTGCCATTGAGCCTCATCCCTGGGGACCTGTCTGACTCTGACGGTGGCTTTTGTCCCCTCTTGCTGCAGTGCGTTTCCTCCGGACAGCACACCCCAAGCGAGACCTTCAAGATAGCCGACAGCCACCCGGAGGTGGAGGACCGGGTGGAGCCCCTCTCCCCCACCAAGAGCCCCTTATTCCACAACAAGCACCGCTACCAGAAGATTGGGGTGCACGAAGTCTCTGCGGGTGACGGGCGCCGCTACAATGTGCTTTATCTAGCAACAGGTACTGGGAACCATTCCCTTTGGAGTTCCCCAGAGTTTGCTTTCCCCTTGAGGGCAGGGAACCTGAGGGAAGCAGACAAGACCCTCAGTGCAGAGCAAAGCAAGGGGCTGTGTTCCCAGCTTGGCATATGTTTGTCAAGCAGAAAAGAGCTGCCAAGTCCCAGTACAGCTAAATACATCCAATTTGGCTGCATAGGCAAAGACAGGCTGAAAGCAGAATCCCAACACATGGAATTTGCCCAGTTGGGCAGCTTCAGCCTGTGCTAAGTCTCAGGTTTTTAGGGCAGGAGAGGGGTAGTACAGCTCTCCCTAGGTGCAGCTTTACACTGTCAAGCAGAAATCCTTTGCAAAGGGACTCGCTCTGTCATCTCCTGTCCCTGCTTGCTCTAGTGCAGCAGTGCAGGCTTCCTGTGAGGCCAGCGCCTCTGGCTGGAGACACAGCTGGCTGGTCACAGCCCAGAGATGCTGCAGCACTGGGCCAGGGCAATTCAGCTGCAGGTGGAGAAGACAGCAGAGCAAAAAGTTGGTGAGCTCAGTCAGGCAGCTGCCCAGAAGGTGCAAAGGTCCCTAGCCCAGCGCTTCCCTCCCTTGCCTGCCTACCTCCCCGGGGCTTGCTCCCTACAGCTGGGCTCAACCCTTTTTCTGCACTGCGCTGGGATTTATTCACTGGCACTTCTGGAGGGACTTCCTGGGGCTTTTATTTCCTAATCTGTGATTAAAAAGATGCACACGGCTCTCAGTAGGTGGCCTGGGTTGGATTAAGGCCCACGCATGCTGAAAATCTTAGCTTAAATGCAGCTAATGCCTTGCAGAGTCCCGCCAGGGAGCTTGCTCCAAGATACAGGGCTTGGCAAGGCAGCTGCCCACCCTCACTGAGATGGGCATGGAGGCAAGAGCCAGCACCTGGGGAGTCCTAATCCCTGCCTGACCTGGGGTCACATCTTTCACCTCCCCCTGGGTGATGGTGGAGAAGGGAGCAACTATTTGGGAAAGGGAAACGATGCGAGTACTAAAAAAAAGGTTAACGACGAGATTTCCTGAGCCCTGTTCCCTCAGGATCTGTCTTTCCACCCCTCCACCAAACTGACTCATTTTCTTAAATCACCAGTTTGGAGTCATTTAACTGGGGAGGGGAGTCGGTTTAATTAGAGAAACAGAAAGGCAAAAAACCCCAAGTTTCAGCCTCAGGCGAGTGGTGAGATGAGGTTCACTCAAGAACAAGCCAGTGATCAAAGCAGAGCGGAGCTCGAGAGCGGTTGTTTTTTCTTGTTGGGGCCGCTACAGCACAGCTGATCAAAGCGGGCACAGCCAGGTCCCGAAGGGCAATGGGAAATGGGTTCCTTGTGGCTCTTGGCCGGGAGGATGACAAGGCTTTGCTGTGGGAAACACTACAGTCTGGTGGACGATTTCCTAACAGAGCAAGCAGGCTGCTTCTGAGAAAGGTCCTGTCTGCTCCGGATGGCTGGTTTCAGGAATCCAGTCCAGCCTGGCTCTGCAGAGTGGGCATTGTCTGCCACAGAGAGGGCTGGAGGCAGAGCTGGTTCTCTGCCTGGCTTCCCCACCCCTGCCCGCAGCCCCTCTGCTTGGCCTTTCCGCTCTCAGTGTGCTTCATCAGGGCTCTCCCCTCTTTCTTTCCAGATAAGGGGTCCATCCACAAGATTGTGGAGCTGCCGGATGGGGTGCAGAACATCATGGAGCTCCAGGTCTTCCCAAAGAAGGATCCCATCCAGTCCATGATTGTGGACCACAAGAGGGTGGGTCTCTGCCTGCTCCGTCGGGCTGCAGCATTAAAAGCAGACAGCAGGGGAGGCAGGGACTGGTGATTTAATAACAGCCCCTGGATCTGGAAGTAGCCTCTTGGGTGGGCTTCTGGGTGGTCCTGCAGTGTCCTTTGCTTAAATCCTAACAGCTGGGCTGATGTCCCCAGTCCTGGGTAGCTCTGTGTCTGTTCAGGCCAGTGGACAAAGGAGCTTTTCCAACATCTCCTTTCCTGGAGGCGAGGCAAGAATGTGGCTGTTTGCTCCCTGGGTGAAATCTACTCCAGGATCACAGTGAAGCTGCAAAAGTGGTAGACAGTGAAGCTGCAGGAGAAGTGCTAGACACTCGTAAGGTGGCACTGGGACACAGCGCCGGGACGATCAACCCCTCTGCTTTCCTCCTGCAGGCGATGCTGTATGTTGGCTCAACAGATAAAGTCATGGAGATACCCATGGACATGTGCAGGCTGTATCGCAACAACTGTGACAGCTGCTTGCTGGCAAGGGACCCATACTGCGGGTGGTTCAACGGGAGTTGTCAGTCAGTTTATCTAAACCGGTACGTGGCACCGACAACTTGCTGTTTCTCCATCACCTTCAGCTGGTTGCTTTGGTGTCAGAAATACCCAGGGCCTCGGTATTCCCCGTCCTGGCCAGGGCCTCGCATGATTTTGAGGCCATCTTCTCATCACAGAGAGAGAGATGAGCCCATTGTGTCCAGGCAGTAACAGCGCAGATGTCTGTGCTGTCCCCAGAAACTGTGCCCCTGCAGGGAATTTTCCCTCCCACAGCACTCCTGCTGTGGGGAGGGTGAGGTTAATGGGTTTTGAGCACCCAGCCCCTCTTTTGCTGTTAGAAATGTGTGTAGTTCTGCTGTTTTTGATGCTGTTTAAAGCAGTTGATTGTGATGAGCTGTGGCATGAGGTGGATGTTTGTCATCCACCAGCCTTGTAAGTGGGGGGTAGTGGGGTGTGTTTTTCCCTACCCACGTAATAGCAGGTGTTTAAACTTTCTTCCTTATCTGATCTGCTGCTTCCCTCCCTAACTTTGTTAATGCTTGTTCCCATCTGCTAGGGAGGTACATCAGAACCTGAACCTAGACCCGTGGCGAGGAAGGTGCCAGAAGGGGGATATTAAGGAAGGTATGTAAAGGTTTTGAGCTGCAGGCCATTTATCCAGGGGGTGTTTGGGGCAGGGTGACGGATTCTCAGGTCTTTGTACGGGCCATGCCAGGTGTTGCAACTCATTGCTGGGGAACTGGGAATGATCATGCTGAAACCAAGACACCAAGCAAGTCTCAGCTTGGAGTTAATTGCTAGATAAATGTATTTGAGCTGGGTGAGACGGCTTAAACTCGATATTTGCTTATGTCCTGGGAGAAGAGTCCCATGGACTTCACCAGGCGTGGGTCAGGCCCTACCATTAAATGGCGGTGTAACATGTCCCCACCGACCCAACTGTTCTTCCCTCCAGACTTGCGGGGGGGAATCCATAGTTCCTGGACATGCTTGTCTCATCCCCGCCTTCTCAATCTCTTCCAGTAGATGACTATCAGAACATCACAGTTGTCCCTTTCTCCCGCTACTACCTCAACTGTCCCATTGAGTCCCACTATGCCACCTACAACTGGTACCACAACAACAGCCTCATCAAGACCTGCAACACCACCCACCCGCAGCAGGACTGCTTGCACTTCATCCAGAATGTGAGCCACATTCACTACGGCCACTATGTCTGCATCTCGGAGGAGGACGGCTTCAAGCAAGCTCTGGTGAAGGAGCGCCTGGTCAATCAGCTCAGGTTCATGTCCCAGAAGGGCCAGGCCACCATGACGTTTGGCTCTTGGCTGCAGCTGCTCCTGATGGTGGTGTTGGTGGAGCTCTTCCACTGAACACAACAAGACTGTGTTCCCACCGTCCTGGCTGCTGCAACTCTTCCTGCACTTGCTCCTCAGGCGAGATCCCCATTCTCTTAATCGCTCCTTGGACATTAATCTTTGACTGTCCCAAAAGGGATCCTGGGCAGCAGCCCCTTTGTCTTTGGCCTTGGTGGAAGAGTCATGGCGAGGAAGATGCCACGGCAGGGCCAGGTGGAGCGGGATTTGGGGACGGGGAGGAACGAGGTGGTTTGCTGTACACAGCAGCGTGGAGGGAGCAGTGTCACCTTCTCCCTGAGCCTGCGCTGGTAGCTCTGTACTGGTTATCATCCTCAGCCTCCCCTGGATGGGGACGTTCAGGGGGCTTCTGCCGATGTGCATGCACTGATCCTCGGGGCACGGTGACTCTTCTCTTTGGGAACGTGCATGTGATGAAGAGGAGCAGCCAGCCCTTGGCCTTTCTAACTGGTTGATCTGTGCTTCGCTCCAAGCGTGGACTGATGCCACCCAAGTTTTTTAATAGCTAGTGTCTGTCTGGGTTGGCAAGCAGCTGGAACACTCTCATTGTCACATATGAGTCCCCTTCAGGTCAGGAGAATTGGGCTCTGGAAGGGTTTTAGGGTTTGGTTTATTTATTATTTTATTTTTACAGCTGGCTTTGATGTGGAAGGGAGACTGGGAATGAGCACTGGAAAACCTGCAAGGCAAGGGCAGGTACAAAGGTAGCATTTTGCATGGAAAAGTCTCGGAAGGTGACTAGATTTGGGGTGTGGGGAAGGACAGACCGAAGGGGACAGGAAGAGAAAGTGGAAGCAGAGCCCAAACCCAACCCAGGAGGCCCTAGAAGGAAGTTTTTAAACGCACAAATCCTCTGCAGGCAGCTAAGGGCATTTATTTGTTGGGAGCAGGCAGCTCCTGCTTCTCAGCACCTCTCCTCCAGGAGAGGGACCGGGCTTCCTCAGGGAAAGAGGCTGCTGATCTCAGGGCGATGCCTACGGGCTCAGGGGGGGCTGCAGCTGTCACCCCAGCGCCCAGAGCAGATCTGCCCCTCTCCCTCGCAGTGAGGGGACAGGGGAGGACCAGGGTTTGCTTCCCTTGGGCTTTGAGGTCCCCGCGCAAGACTAAACTGTGAAAAACTGGGATGCTCTCCCTGTGCTTGTGTGCCGGGAGCGATCCCACACCTTCTCCAAACCTTTCCCAGCCCTCTCTACGGCTGGAACGCTCCAGCCTCAGGCCGTGGAACGCAGAGGGCATTGTTATCTCATGCTTCCAATAACCTGGCACAGCTCCTGCTTGGTGCCCGCTTGGAGACATGCAGGAGTGCCCGAGGGGTCCTTTTCGGCAAGGGGGAGAGGTGCCACGTGCCTCCTGTGACCACAGACTAGGGACAACAGGCCAGAGCTTCCTACTGCACTACATTTCCAAGAACATCCCTCCCCAAATCTAGGATAGAGCTTCTTACATCCCTTCTCAAAGCACTTTAACTTTGTGAACTAACAAATACCTATTTATTATTGACTGGCGATTACTGTACTTGTATAATTTTATAATATTATAGAAAGTGGGCTCAAATTAGAGAAGAGAAAAAACAACAGCTACCAAAAAAAAAAAAACCTTTCAGAGGTTGTGACCAAAGTGAGAATGTGGAATAAAGAATGGAAAAGAGCAGGCGAGTGCTGTGTTTCTCACCAGCAGCTGAGGGATGCTGCTGCCACCAGTGGCTGGGGTCTCCTCTGTCCCTTGTCACCCATGACCATGGCATCCTCTCACCCTCTTCCATGTCTTCCCTGCCTCCAGCAGCAGCCCCAGCCCAATGCCAGGGGGCAGGGAGGAAGGGCTGAGCTTGGGATGGAGGGAAGCAGGGAATAGGAATTCAAGCTTTTAAAATGTGCCAACAGAAGCAGGAGGGAACAATATCTTCCCCCTCTCTCTCAAACCCTCCATCAAAGCACCTTGGCACAAAGGCAGAGCCCAGCAGACCCGGAGCAGCGGTCGGCCCCCTTTTTGCAGGGCTTTCAAAGGGTTGCAGCTTCATCTAAACCCCTGCCCAGCTGCCTTTTTCTGCGTTATTTTTAGTCGTCACTGCTGGGCCCGTTCCTGCAGGTAACGTTGGAAAATAATTCCTTATTGGTGGTTGGGTAGGAGCCCCCTGAGCTCCAGCCCCAATTTGCAACGATGCACTGGTGAGCTCCTTTTATTTTAAAGCATCGGAGGTGATGGGGGACCGGGGCTGGTGATGACGGGCATCTTTGTCCCCTGGGACCTGTGCTAGAGGTCCCGACCCAGGATTTGCAGGTCCCAGATCTGCAGAGGGGAATTGGCAGCGGAAAGCGAAAGCCCTCCCCTGCCTTATTTCTTTCTTAGCACCGGGTTTGGCAGAAAACTTCCCGCCGGCAGCATATGCGGTAGCGGCATCTTGACGTAAAGAGGGAGAAACGAGCCCGAAAGGCAGGCGCGTTTCAGCAGAGCTAAAACAAGAAGTGTGATTTCTGGCAGTCCCTCCCCCGCCCCAAACTCAGCAGTGGGAGGAGGCGAGGAGCTCGCCCAAGGATGGGAAGGGAGAGAAACCGGGCACCCAGGCGTTATCGCCCGCCTGCTGCATGCGGACGCCGAGATCTTTGCATTTCCCAGCTCCGTTGCTGCCAAGCTTTACCGAAGTTCTTAAAAATCCCAAACCCGAAGTTTTTGGTGGTGCCCCGGGGCAGAGGCAAGTGAGAGGGCTGGGAAGGCGATGCTGAACTCCCCCGGAGGTGGTCGGATGCCGTGGGCTGGGGCACAGGGCTGCGATAACACAGTTCCAGCGGCCTGGGTTGGTTTTCTTGCCTCAGCATCCGGCTGAGTGCATCAGAGCGTGCACCATGGGGACAGCCCTGGGTAGCATAGAGACCCCCCCAGAGCAGCATCCCCCCCAGCCCAGCCCTTGTCCCCCCTCTCCCTAGGGACATCCAGGACAAAAAATGGAGCTTTTTGCTAGATTTCCTGAGAAAAGCAGCAAGGGCTGAACATTTCAGGCTGTGTTTTATTCTGAGCTGTGTTTCCCCTGGCCGCCGGCTGTTTCTGATGGAAACAACGAACCGAAAACCACGGGGCTGCTGAGCAAATACGTGCGCTGAGGTTTTTTATTGCGGGCTTTGCAGGAAAAGCCGACACCTCGCAGCCCTCACCCCCACTATGGCCACATTGTTCGAGTGAGTTATTTTGGGACCCTTCATTCGATGGGAGCAGGCACGCACAGGAAGGCCAAGTACCGGCTTCTCCAGGCTTCCTCCAGCCCAGGCGGAGGGGGAGATGGCTACGCGTCTGAAACAAAAGCCTCGAGAGCATTTGAACTTTTTCCCAGCACTGTTTGTGGGGGCTATTTCTGACTCCGACCTCACCGGCAGCCTTGGAGGCTGCTGTGGGAGGAGGGTTTGCTGGGCAGGACAATAGACCCAGGAAATCCTGTATCCGCCTGCATCAGAGGCAAGAGCTGGTGAGAAACCTCACAGTAGCTGCTGCCTTAGAATCACAGAATGGTTTGGGTTGGAAGGGACCTTCAAGATTATCCAGTTCCAACCCCCCTGCCCTAGGCAGGGACACCTCCCACCAGACCAGGTTGCTCCAAGCCCCATCCAGCCTGGCCTTGAACCCCTCCAGGGATGGGGCAGCTACAGCTGCTCTGGGCAACCTGGGCCAGGGGCTCACCACCCTCACAGCCAAGAATTTCGTCCTGATATCTCATCTAAATCTCCCCTCTTCCAGTTTAAAACTGTTCCCCCTCATCCTATTGCTCCCCTCCCTGATCCAGAGTCCCTCCCCAGCTCCCCTGTAGCCCCTTCAGGTACTGGAAGGCCACTATAAGGTCTCCCTGGAGCCTTCTCTTCTCCAGGCTGAACCCCCCCAGCTCTCCCAGCCTGTCCTCACAGCAGAGGGGCTCCAGCCCTCCCAGCATCTCTGGGGCCTCCTCTGGCCCCGCTCCAACAGCTCCATGTCCTTCTGCTGTTGGTGCCCCAGTGCTGGAGGCAGCACTGCATGGGGGTCTCCCCGGAGCGGAGCAGAGGGGCAGAATCCCCCCCTCGCCCTGCTGCCCGCGCTGCTGGGGCTGTAGCCCAGGATGCGGGGGGCTTTCTGGGCTGCTCCTTGCTCACGCAAGCATCTGGGGTATGCACTCATCCCAGATGCTGTCTCCAGCCACAGCACACCCCTGGTCAGCCTTTCCTGGCAGGGTGGGGGTACAGAGCAATCTCCAAAGGAGCCGGCTGGAGCCTGGAATCGCCACCCGATGGCCACCCATGGTTTCACAGGAACTGGGATCCCAGGGATGGAGAGGTGCTGCCACACCAAGGTAACATCTTCCATCCTCCCCATCGACCAGCCTTAGTCCTCTCTTGGTGTTTTTCTTAGCTTGGGCTCAGCCCGTCCGGCACACACTGCCCTTCCCGGCCACATCCGAGCCCCCGGTTAGAGCTGGAGCTGGCCCAGTGGCATTCCCATGTGCCGTCACCCCCGTGCCACACCCTGTGTCCTCCCCTCCTGCCTGATGCAGCTGGTGTCACCACCTGCTTCCCCTGGGACATGAGCTCATATGTCTGCCACCCACCCGTCTCGCTCCGGCTGCCTTCACCCCCCTTTTCTCTTTGTCCAACCTGTTTTTCCTGTCCCTGATGTGGCAGCTGAGTTTGCAGGGGTTGTTTGCTGCCCTGCGGCTTTTTTCCCCCCTTTTCCCTGAGGATCTGAGGATTTAACCAGCCCTGGGCAGGTGTCTGTCTGTCTGTGTATGGCTCTGGGCTCCTTTTCCCCATGGTCCATGCTGGGGCACAGGGAATGTGGCGTGGGGGATGCTACGCCACCGAGGCAGGCAGGGGCTGGCCGGAGAGAGAGATGGGAGTGGGAAATCCAGCCACTTACTGGAAATGAGGTGACCCAGGAGATGCCGGAGGAAGTTAAACCGGGGAGAAACCAGCGTGCCTTCCTCCCACGTGGCCATGCTCCTCGTGCTCGCAGCTACACACGCGAAAGCTCTTCCCCTCCAGCCATCAACTTCCACCCCGAGATCCCCAAGGGGACATTGCGGCCAAAGGATGTGTCCCATCAGGGTGAGACACCCCATCCCAGCTTGATGGAGAACCCAAAATCCAGGCATCAGACCAGCAATTTTTAAGTTCAGGACTGCGCGCAATAGATTAGTGAGAGGAGATTCAGTTTAATGGAGCAGGATAATAAAAATGAGCTGGAATCACCCCTATTTCAGATTAAAGCTTGTCCTGGCTGGGTCCGTCCTCTCGGTGAGCTGCTCCGTGTGTCTCCAGCAGCTCGTCGAGCATCAGGTGCTCAGCCCCAAGTGCCTCAGGGATGCTGCCCAACACACACTGGGTCATCCCCTTCTCTCTGCTCCCGGGGGGAAACCCTCCAGCAAAAGCTGTTTGATCACGGCTACGGTCTGTTTCCAACTGAAAGTTTTCTCGTTTTCAACATAATATTATGAAAATGAGTTTTTCCCCCCTCCCCTCCAGCCCTGAACTGAATCACAGGGGGTTTCTGGGCAGGAGTTTTACTACTGAAATTTCCCCAACCACCTGCTCATGGGCAGGAGCTGAAAGCTCGCAATGAATGGATTTGCTTGCACAGAGAGCGGGGAAGACCCCAGGATGAAATCACTGATGAAAAGAAAAGAGCTTGTAAAAAAAAAAATGTGAAAAACACCATTTTTTCCCAAAGGATGAGTGCAATTGGCAGGGCAGCCAAGCAGCATGTGTCCACATATGGATGTGGGCTGTATTTTTAAGGCACGAAAGCAATGCAGTCAGCTCCATGCCCTTTTTCCAGCCACGGATTTCATGTTCTCCATCCCAGCGATGTGATGCTGTCCCTTTATTCTCCCTCTGCCCCCAAAACAGATCCGTTTCCAGCATCACCCTGGCTGAAGTCAGCCCCATCCTGGCCGGTTCCCATCGTCTCGGGCAGGGGGGAAGAGATGCAGAAAGGATGAGCTGCTCTGCCAAAACACCTTTCCTCTGCTAAATCACTGTGCTCCTGGCATTCCCAGCCCCAGGTGCCCAAGGGATGCGGTGGAGGAGGCGGATTTTCCAGGGATGTTGGTGTTTTGCTGGGGCTGGGGCTGGTGTCCCTGGAGCAGAAAGCTGGGGGGTATCTCAGCAGCTTCTGGGAGATGTGATTTACCGGGGGGGAGGGTGTGAAGGGGCTGCACCATTAGTCACCCGCTCGCTCAGGAGGTGACACACACCAGGAAAGTCCCGCAGGTAGGAAGCGAGAGTGTGATGCCCACGGATGCCACCTCTCAGGAGGAGGAAACCCTGCTGGAGGGACTCCTTGACCCCAGTGCAGGTGACGTGGGGAAAAAGGCCCCAGGGAGGGGAGAAACTCTCCGTTTTGGCTCCCAAAATAGGAGGGGATCCACCCGAGTCATGTGGGCTCCGTGGGTGAGCTGCTGCCTGTGGAGGTGGGGGGAAACGCCTCCTCCCACCCCCCTGCCACCCGCTTCGCTCGTCACGGATCAGCCCATCAACATCAGAACCCTGTCCCCACTGCGATTTCTGCTGGCTGGGGAAAGAGTGATGCTGAGAGTTTCTGAGCACCCCCATGAGCTATTTCCTGTCCCCTCAGTTTCCATCAGAGCCCCCCAGCCGCTGCAGTTCCTCCACAGCAGCTGGCGGTTTCCTCTGCGAGCATTGTCCTTGGGGGCTGTCAGAGGGGGGACAAACCATCATGTTTCCTTCGTGGAGGCAATGCCGTTGGGGAGGTGCCCTGAAAATTTGGAGACCTGCTGGGGTTGGGGGGACATGGAGGGAGGAGGGCAGAGCCCCCGTGGAGGGTGTGCATGGGTCCCCTTGGAGATGCGGGACAGAGGCACGGGGTGATGGAACCCATGGGCTGGCTCCCCACGCTTTGGTGAGGGGGTGGAAAGAGGGGTGCAGGAGTGACACCGATGTCATGGGTGGCTGTCCTCCCCTTGCGGCTGGAGCTGGTGGCCCACAGGGCCAGCTAGCCCCGTGTGAGGGCAGAGATCAGCCACATGGCCAAGTGTCCCTTTGTGTCCCCTGGGCCACCATCTTTGATTTTATGAGCACCGAAGTGGCCAAACTGCTCCAAACTGACCCCATTCCCATGGCCGGAGCGGGGGCAGCAGGTCCCACCCAAGACAGTGACAGTGCAGGGGTGATGGACACTGGGGTGGCACTGTGCCACCATGTTCCCAGGGTGTGGGGCTGCACTGGGGTGGGCATCTTCGTGCTGATGGTGGCAGCTGGGACAAGCAACGGGTGGCTGGGGCACGAGAGGACAGAGTCCCTGCCCTGGGAGGGGACAGTGACCTTGGGACGGGAGGGTACAGACCAGGTGCCATGGGAGGGGAGAGTGATCATGGCTCAGGAGGGGACAAACCGGGTGCCCTGGGAGAGGAGAGGGACCATGGGACAGGAGGGGACAGAGCAGGTGCCATGGGAGGGGACAGGGACCATGGGCGAGGAGGGGACAGGCTCCTTGCCTGGCAGGGGAGAGAGTCCATGGGCAGGAGGGGAGAGGGATCATCGCTCAGGAGGGCGCATTCCCCTTCCCCTGGGAGGGGACAGGGACCGTGGGACAGGAGGGGACAGCGCGGGTGCCAGGAGGGGACAGGCTGCGCGTGGCGGGTCGGGAGGGGACCGTCGGGTGGCAGCAGGCGGGGCAAGGGCGCCCCCCAGTGGCCGTCGTGGCAGCCGCCGCGGAGCCCGGCTCGGCATCCCCGGCCGCAGGCAGCCCGCGCTGCCGCCTCCTCTTCCCAGGTCGCGGGGAAACGGAAAACTGAGAGAGGTTTAAAACCAGCATGAGGCCAGCAGAGCCCTCCTTGAGCTCCTCCTCCGGGCCTCCCAGGGCCCCCCTGGTCACCCCCAGGGACCTGCCTGGAATCCTCCCCCCACTCCAGGGACACCCCAGAGACACCCCCCCCAGGGATCCTCAAGACCAACTCCAGGGACACCCCAAAGGGATGCCCCAGGAAGGCCCAGGGATCCCCCAGTGACCCCCCTCTCCCACACCCCATTAATAACTGGCCACGAGTGGGCATTAGTGGGCTTGGGGATAAGGGAAGGTGTCTGCCACCATGCTCCAAGGTGGGAGCCTTTGTCCCCAGGTCTGTGGGGGCTATGACACCCCAAAAAGCCCCTCCCTCCTGGCAGAGGGGGGTGTTTGGGGATCCTGTACTACATGGCAGCCGATGGTCTGGGGCAGGAGACCCCAGGAAGGGGGGGACCTGTGACCCCCAGCACTCCCTGCCCTGGGGAGGGTGTGGGTGAGACACCCCCGGCAATGGCCAGGCAGTCCCCAGGGCTGTCCCCACTTGCCGTGACCCATCAGGCCTGAGCTTTATTAAACCTAACCCACGCTATTTTGTCCCCTAGGTCATTTTTATCATTTATTCTGCAGACAGAACAGCTGGATTTTCATTTTCTGTGCTTGCAACAGCACCCACTTTTACTGGGGTGGCACGGGCAACCTGCCAGCGTCACCCCTTGTCACCCCACACCACTTGAGACCTGTGCGTCATCTGTAACCCCCTCTTCAGCAAGGCTGGGAGAGGAGGATGCTCCTCAAACCCCTTTTGCCTGCCCCATGCCCCAATGTCTGCCGCCTTTGCTGGGGTGAAAGCACCTTGTCCCTGTCCCTGGGGCGGCCGTGACTCATCAGGAGGCGGGTGAGAGCATCTCGCCTTGAGCGAGGCCGGCGGGGGGGGGATAAGAGCGAGGCCACCCTCGCCTCCTTCCCCGCCACCCGCTCCCATGCTCGCCCGGGCTGCGTCCAAGCCGGGCGCTTTGTGGGGATGTCCCCTTGCCCGAGCCGGAGGCTACCGCTGGGCTGGGGGGGCTGTCACCTCCATCCCTCCGGCAACTCCTCGACCCTTCAACCAGTTGCCCGGTGACTGGCGAGCCGGCTGGCTCAACCTCTACCACTTCTGGCAGGAGGGCGGCTTCCACAACGTCCATCACATCATGGCTCGCAAGTTCCAGAAATTTGGGCCCATTTACAGGTGAGGTGGCGTCTGACCGCAGCTCCCCCTGCCCCTGTTGCTCCCCAGCTTCAGCAGCCTTTCCAGTCTGGGATGCTGCTATTCCCAGCCCTGATCCAGATGTGTGGCAGGGGGGAAATAGGGGGTTGAGCTGCTGGAGCAGCTCATCTTGCCGTGATGCCACGGTGAGGGGCGAGAGGGGAGACCTGCTCGTACCTTGTGGATGTTGGGAGGAGGGGGTGGCAGGGCTGGAGAGGGGCTCTGCCCCCCCACCTTCCCCCCCCAATCTCCGCAGGGTCTGGAGCTGACATCCCCAGGCAGAGGGGGACAGCCCAGCACCCCCCAGCTGTACCTGCCTGAGCCCTGGGGCCCTGATCCTGCCTGGTGCTGAGCCACTGCATCCCCTGGGATGGGACAGGATTTTGGGGTGTGGGAGGGGGAGGGTGGTTGAATTGAAGGGTTCTGGGGGAAGGTGGTTGATCTGGGGAGGTGGGAGGTTAGGGGGGTGGGGGCCAGGGTGCCGGGCTGACCCCCTCCACGCTCTGGCAGGGAGAAGCTGGGTGTCTACGAGAGCGTGAACATCATCAGCCCCCGGGACGCTGCCACCCTCTTCCAGGCAGAGGGGACACTGCCGGAGCGCTTCAGTGTGCCCCCCTGGGTGGCTTACCGTGACTACCGCAACAAGCCCTACGGCGTGCTCCTCAAGTGAGTCAGGGGGACGGGGGGGGCCCTAGAAATGGGGCTCCTAGGTCATATCGCAGTAGCCCCAGCACGTGGGGTGGCAGGAAGTTGGAGCATCAAGAGGGTGATGGGGACTTGTACTTTG
>VYZM01012867.1:109796-120276 GCA_013398915.1 Dromas ardeola | reverse complement strand
TGGCAGGGACACATCCTCTCGATGGAGCTGGCAGGAGACATCAGAGCAGAGGGTAAGGATAAGGAGCAGGCTGGGGTAAGCCCTCAGAGAGGAGCGGCAAGATCCTTCAGCCCCTTCCTCATGGCCAGAAGCAGCTCTCCTGTCTTTCACCTGGAGTAAAACACTTTGTTTTGGGGTCAGGATCCAGCCTTGCCCCTGAAACCTTTGGCATCGCTGGCTGCAATGCCCTTTGGGTCTCGGATGCAACATGGTGTGGCCACAGGGATTGGAAGACCTTCTGTTGAGGATGGGGACACTTGGAAACACCTGGCTTTGGGTGCCTGGAGAAGCTGTGGCTGCCCCATCCCTGGAGAGGTTCAAGGCCAGGCTGGACGGGGTTTGGAGCAACCTGGTCTGGTGGGAGATGTCCCTGCCCAGGGCAGGGGGTGGCACTGGATGGTCTTTAAGGTCCCTTCCAACCTAAACCATTCCATGATTCTATAATTCTATGATCATCTCATGACTGGACTGTTGAGCCATGGGAGGAAATCTGTCTACAACCGAAAGCAACCCCAATTGGGTGCTGTCCCTGTAACGGGGACCTCTGGGTCCTCAGCTCCTGTTGGTGACACCAACAATGCGGTGACACCCCCATCCCCACCCACCACTCCCCAGCACTCACGGTGGAGGAGAAGGGTCTGTAGTACAGCGTCATCCCCACTCCTTGTGCTCCCGGCACCCCCTCCGGGCAGCCAGCCCTGCCCGCCGGTGGGTTGCCAGGCTCTGGTGCCCCAAACAAACTCCCCAGTGGCTTGGCCACCCCTGAGCAAACATCCCATCCCCACGTCTCTGCCCAGCCAGTGGACTTACGGCGATGCTGGGGGGTTGCAGCATGAGGAAAAACTGTTTTTCCCAGGGCTTTTCTGCCAGCAAAGGGATTTAGGTGGCATGGGGGCTCCCGGCAGCCTGGCACGCCGATGGTTGTTGCTACAACACAACCCTCCTCTTAGCAACTCCTCCCTGCAGCGGCTCAGCACCTAAAATCACCCAGATGCACCCAAAATGGGTGCATTCCGGGGGCAGGCAGCTGGCTCTGCTGCTCCTTGCTCCCAGGCATCCTCATTTCTTCCCCTTCAGCATCCCCCTGACCACGGCAAGTCCCATTGCCGCTTCCAAAGCCATCGGGGACAGCAGTGCCGCCTGCCTGCACGCAATCCCTTGGAGACACCAGCCCCTTGCTGTCCCCAGCCCTCCCTCCCTAGCCCCACTTTCAGCCACCGTTACTTTATGTCCTGCTCTCAGCAGCGCAGACCCAAGGAGGGGACTCGGTGGCAGCCACCGCCGGGTCCCAGCACGGCTGGGTGGCTCTGGCGGTGACAGCACCTCATTTCCATACCTTGGATGCGGGCATGGAAATGCTTTCCCCTCCCAGCATGCTCCTCTGATGTTTCAAATGCTCAATTAACTTCTGAGGACCCAACGCCCGGGAGATGCTGGGCAGCATCGGGCTTCAGCTCTGCCTTGGGGTTTGGCCTGATCCTGAGTCGAGAATAATTCACTGATCAAACCCTGCTTTCATCCCAAGATTGAATTTGTAGTTTTAAGGGCAAGGGATGCTCTGCTCCAGCTGATCCTGTCCCCTTTTTGGGGTACCCACATCTGAGAGACACAAGAGGCTCCTGTGCCTCCCACCCGCTGCAGCATCCCGCATCCACCTCTCCATTGGTGTTTGTTAAGAAACAAAGGGGCCAGTGTCGGTCAATGGAGCCCCTCGATTCCTCATCCCGTGCCATCAATTTTTCATCAAAGAGCCGGTGGGAAGCACGCAATTATCTGCTCCATCAATAATGCACAGGACCACACTTGGCTTGCCCGGGCTGGGCAGCTGCTTTCCCTGCCTGCCCTGGAAGATGCTGGGTTCAACCAGGGCTTTTCTAAGCTCAGACAACACCTGCAGAGGCTGGAAAAACATCCCCAGCCTTTAGTCCCAACCCAAGGCTGCTCAGATTGTCCCATATTTCTGCCCGCACGTGTCCCAGCTCCCACTCCCTGCGGGCAGCATCACCCCGCCACTGCCTCTGGGGATGGGGGCAGAGTTATGGATATTTGAAAACATTTTCCCCTACATCTCCTTTCTCAAATCCACTGGGAGATAGCTGCATCTCTCCTTCCTGCAGGGGTCCGGGATGAAAGGCTGGGAATCCATGTCTGAAATGATGGAAGCTTTGAAACTCCTGGCACTCGCTATTTATTTTTTATTTTTTTTTTTCTCCCCATCATTTCCAAGCCTCTGAAGCTTCCCCTGCCTTTAGAGCCTTTCATCCGCCCTGACAAGTCGACCCCCTCCTTCCCGTATTTGCTTAGGCCAAGTTTTTTTCTTTTCTATTTACTTAACAAATTGCTCCGACGTGCTTTGATGTATTCGATTAGCTTGAATCGATTCATCTACAGATGGGTAAAGGAGCAAAGTGAGGAGGGGGAGCTGGCAATAAACCTCTGCGGGAGGCAGGTGGGCTGCCCATGGGTCCAAAAATGGCCAAAAATCAGGTGTGCCAGAGGATGCTGCACACACATGGCACAGCCTGACCCCATTCCTGGCCAGGGAGGGGACAGCAACGCACACTGGAGGGCGGCTGAGGACAGGCCAACTCGTTTCACTTGTGAGCATGGAGGGATTTGAGTCCCTGGCAACGCAACAGCCTCTTCTGCAACAAAATCTCCCTCCAGCCTGACAAATTACACGTCGCTGCATGAGTATTAAGCCCGATTCCTTAATTGTTACGAAGATGGGATAAGCTCAGATTTACATATCTGAGAAAAAAAAAAATTGCTGCAGCAGCTTAGGAAGATCAGAGGGAAAAAAATCCCATTTTCCCCTCTTTTCTGTAACAAAAGCTCATGAAACCATCAGGAGATAATGACGCTTTCATTTGCTTTGCCTGATGCCCCTCATCAACCTTACCCAACCCCTTGGGACATGGGTAGCAGGATGGGGTGGAGGGGCATGTCAGGTCAGGTACCCGGTACCCAAACCCATCCTCAGCCCAACACCTGGGTGGGCAGATCAGTGGGTCAACTGTTTCTTTTTCCCCTCAACTTCCAAAATCAAAGCATTTCCCTGGGGAAACCCAACCCCTGAGGGATTTACAGGTTCCCCGCCAAGGGGAAATATGGAGATTTTTAGCCCGTCTGCTCTCCATGCACACCTTGGCCAGTGAAAGGCAGCAAATAAACGGGGTTTTATCTGATTAAACCCAGGCTGAACTCCCTTCCCATGCATCGGGGCTGGGGGGGCGGGGAGCCGTGCTGGGGCAGGGGCGTATATTAGCCAAAGAATTACAATTCAATTTAAGAGTTAATTGGATTGCATTGAAAAGCTCTTCATCTGAGCTGAGTTCGATTTAATAGAGACACCGCATCTTCCGCTCCCTTCCCAGCCAGGATGATGATTTTAGGGCGGGCGATTACCATCGCTATCCGGCTCCGGGCCCAGCTGCCAGCTGCTGATATCGTGTCGGACAAGGAAATAAAAGCCTCTGGATTACACTGGGTAACTCGGGGAGGCAAGAGGCTGGGTGGAGAGACGGCTGCTCCTCGGGCTCCCACCCGCCTGCCTGCTTCTTCAAGATAAGGCTCAAGAAAGCAGGCGTGCCACCAGCAGGGACTGCGTTTCCTCTGCGAGTCGCTGCTGGTTTATTTTGCTCAAAGAAAAAGGAAAAAAAAATAAAAAAAAATGAGAAAAAAAAAGAAAAAAGAAAACAGAAAAAAGAAAAAAGAAAAAAGAAAAGAAAAAAGGAAAAAGAAACAAAAGAAAGAAAAAGAAAAAGAGAAAAAGAAAAAGAAAAGAAAGAAAAAAGAAAATAAGGAAAACAGGAAAAAGAAAAATAAAAGAAAGGAAACAAAAGGAAAAAAAGAAAATCAGCATCTAGGAAGAGGTGGGATGACTTTTGAGAGCAAACTCCGGCTGAGTCAGCACCTGGCTCCTGCAAAAACAATTTTTCTCCCATCTCGCGGCACAGGGCTGCTTTTGGAAAGGAGGGGGACAGCTGGAGTGATGTCCCCAAGTGATGTCCTGCTGCTCGTGGTGAGCAGGGGGAAGGAGGTTCAGCAGAGCCTCCCAGAATGGGTGTCTCCTCCCAGCATGGGGCAGAGCATCCCCCAGTGCTGCTGCCCACCCATGACCACAAACTGGGGCCAGATATAAAAAAGCCCCTTCCTGAGATCAAAAAATGAGGGAAACAGGTTACGACTGTTACCCTGGGTTCCCTGATGGGTCTTTGCATTTTTTTTTTTTTCCTCCTAGGAAAACATCCTCATCTGTGTTTTAAGATAAACACATTTCCAGCAGCTGGGGATGTGAAGAAGTGGAGAAATACTACCAAAAAACCCAGTACCAGCAGGAGACGTGGCAGCACTTGGCAGCTCCCCAAAGGGTCTGTTTTCCAAGCATATCTTTTGAAAAAGTTAAATACCGAGTTAAATACCCTAGTCCTACACTCTCAAAGCATTTTCATCCCCTGGCTTGGAAAAAATCAGTGGCTGCAGAGGGATAAAACCCCAATGTTCCCATCGCCTCTGGTGACAGGCGCTGCTGTGACTTGCCCTTGGCCTGGCAGGCGGTTTATTGCCGGCGCTGGGGCCATCCATTTTTATGTTTGCTTATGTATTGACTCGCTTTGCTGATAAAAACGCCCCTCGCATTCCAGCAGTGAGCATAAATCCATCAACACCCCAAGCCACTGCCCCGAGAGCACCCAGTGCTGTGCAGCACCCACCGCCCTAAGCATCTTCCCCCCTGGCCATCGGGCCCTATCCTTCATTAACTAGCACCAGGAAAGGCTGTGAAGTCACTAAACGAGGATGGATGAGCCCTCCTGTGCTATGTTCACTGAGGATTTAGTAGTGCTGCCAGGGCTTGGTTGGTGCAAGACACATGAGGGCACACACATGCCAATGCATGCACCCCCAAACACAAAAAAAAGGGTATCTTGGAGCCAGTTTTCTCTTTTTTTCCAGACCTGGCTCGCTGCTCGGTTCCCCAGTCCATACTCCCTGCAGCCACCCAGTCCTGAGCAGGAGAACCGCATGCAAAACCCATCAAACCCAATCCCTTTCCCATCCCTGTCTGGAGCCTGGAATCCCAAAAAAAACCTCATGCAAAGTAAGCGCGACCCTCAGGCCATTTGTAACCCCCCAATTCAGCCTCCCCCAACCCTCCGCCATCGGGTCCCTGCCCCTCCAGCACCCTTCGCTGCCCTGCAAAAACCACGTCCCTCTGTTTGGCTCCTCGACATCCCACCTCACCCCATCTTGCCCCCAAGAAAACAGCATTTTGAGCTGTTTTTACTCTCTCCCAGACCAGTCAGAATGGAAGCGGGGTCCGGGGATATTGCCGCCAGATTTGGGGTGACTGGGAGGCTTCTGCCATGCCATAAATCCCATCAAGAGCCTCTCCCTGCCTTGTGACTGCAGGTTCCCCCCACCCATGCCCCGGTGTCGCACAGAAGGGGGACCGACCCTCAGCATTTTTGTGAACCGGGTTCATCAACACCAGGGATAAAAGCTAATTAAATAAAAGGGGAAGCAAATTGCTGAATCCTTAATCTCCTTGGGAAGTAAAACAGGTGTAAATATCATCTGGGGTCACATTAGCTGATTTATGGGCCTCTTATTAATTGGCTTAATCCTACGTAACGAGCATGTTGGGGACACCCACCCAGCCCTGAGCCTGGTGCCTGTGGGTGCTCAGGCACCCATGGGTGTCCAGCTCACCGGCAAACCTAACCGAGCCTCATCCGGGGCCAGGGAGTGAGCATCCTCATCCCAGCCTCGCCACCGCTCCTGCCTTCATCCCTCCCGGCCCTGGGAAGAGGAGCAGCCACTCTGGGTACCAAACTGCAGCCCGTCTGGAGCTGCTGCTGGATTTCGGCTGGCGCTTAATTTCCAGTTTAAAAATAAAATCTAGAATAAATCCCTTCCTGTGGGAAGTGTGTTTCGGGAGCCGTGCGGAGCTGCTCCTGCGGAGGCCGGGCGCCGGTAGGGCGGCGGCGCCGGCGCTAGATGGGGCTGCAGCCGCACTCGGGGCCGGCCGGCAGCCGGCGGGAGCCGGGGAGCGGGGCCGCAGCCTCCCCGGCCCTTGCGGCAGCCTTCTGCCCTGCAGCACCCCCGGTCGCTGCAGCATCTTCACCCCTTGCTGCAGCATCTTCATCCTCTTGCAGCACCTTCACCCCCTGCAGCATCCTCAGCCTTCATGTCTCCCTCTCCCTTCACATCCCCATCTCCCCTTGCAGCATCCTCATCCTTCGTATCCCCCTCTCCCCTCGCAGCACCCTCAGCCCTTTTAGCATCTGCACCCCTCACAGCACCCTTGTTCCTTGCAGCACCTTCACCCCTTGCAGCATCGTCACCTCTTGCAGCACCCTCAGCCCTTGCAGCACCTTCTCCCCATTCACCATCATTTTTCTTGCAGCGTCCTCATCCTTTGCATTCCCCTCTCCCCTCACAGCACCCTCAGCCCTTGCAGCATCTTCACCTCTTGCAGCACCTTTTCCCCATGCAGCATCCTTTTCCCTTGCAGCATCCTGATACTTCACATTCCCATCTCCCCTCGCAGCACCCTCTCTCCTTGCAGCATCTTCTCCCTTCACAGCACCCTCTCCCCTCACAGCACCCTCATCCTTTGCATATCCCTCTCATTCCCCTCTCCCCTTGCCAGACACAAGCCCCGAGGAGCTGCGGGAGTGCCATGCCATGCCGGGGGGTCCCTTCCCAGCTTGCCGAGGCAGAAGGCCTCACTCAGCGGGTGCAGCACCCCCCATTTTCCTCAGAGGTCACCCAGCAGCTGGAAATGGGTCCAGCAAGGGGGTCCCGATGCTGCTGGCAAGCAAGAATTCCTGTCCCCACCACTGCTCTACTGCCCCACAGTGCATTTTGGGGGGTCAATCTGCACATCGGGGCTCTCATCTTATGTGGTGGAGCTGATGGCACACGTGCAGTGTGGGAACAAAATGCCAGCAAGGAAACAAAAATGACATTTACTTCTCCCAGCCCCACGAGAGACCCTTTGGCTTGTAAAACCCCTGGCGTCGACAAGGTCAGGGAAATACAGGTGATGGGAGCGGGGAGAGAAAGGCTTGAAGAAGAAGCAAATGTTTGAAGATGTTGGAGAAAACGCCCCCCTAATCGTTAAGTGCTGCTTGTAAATTATTCATCAACTGGTAAGAGAGGCGCAAATCTATTCAGTGAGAGGGCAGAAGGGTAGGAAAACACAGTTGGGCTGAGCCCGGCATAAACCCCAGCCTAAGGGCAGAGCAGAAATCAGCCCCAAACCTTGGTAAGCCCAAGGAGGGGGGGTTTAATATCTCAGCACAAACCTTCGCGGAGGCTTTTCTGCCTCCGTGGGGCTGGGGCAGGGAAGGGTTACCCCACCTCTGGTAATATTCCTCATTGCTTTGTTTTCCTTGCCACCCCCCCCCCACTTTTTAATGAAGTCATTAACGAGCAGATCCGTAGCAGGACCTCCAAAGCTGCAGGGTGAGGATGGGGACCGGGGTTTGATCAGCCAGAGCGGAGTGGGAAGAAGTGACAGGGCTGTGATCAGCCCAGTGCTTCCCCCCCTGTAAGACCGCTCCCAGACCCTGCTGCCAGCGGCGGGGGGGCTGTCATGTCCCAGCTCCCTCCCGCACACACGATCCATTAGTAGGGTGTCAGCCCCGATTCCTGGGGCTGTCAGGAGATGGGCTTTCCAGGGCTTCCCAAGCAAATCCCCCGCGTTGTGATGCAAGCGGAGTGAAAATAATTTGTGCTTTAGGGGGAAGAAAAAAAAGCAAAAGAAAGAAAATGGCTGTCAAAGGTTGGGGAGTAAAAAAATAATCTTACCAGCAATGCTTTCTAGCATTTTTAGCCAGAAAAAGAGAAGCTGCCTGAGCAGGGCAGGCACGCTCAGGGCTTGTGCAAACCCTTTCTGGCCTCCTGTTGCCTCGCTCAGGCTTTAAAATTGGATGCTGGAAGCATCTTTGGGACCGCTTCCTACCCTCCCTCGCTTTATCAACGTAGGGATGCTCTTGTGAGGATACAGTGAGCTGGATTTGAGGCTGCTCGGGGCATTGGAGCAAGCAAAAGGCAAAGCCAGGGGTGAAAACGCATTGCACAGACCATGTGGAGATGGCAGGGCCACATCCTGCTCAGCTCTGAAGGGTGTTGAGGTTTCTCTGGAGCCCCGGGGCAATTTGGTCTATCAATTTTGAACCTCACATCCTCATCGCATTGAAGCTGTGCCGTGGTACCCGCCTCCACACGCCCCATTACAGGTTTCTATTAGGCTGGGCATAAAGCAGCCGCCGTGGCCACGGAAAAGGAAGCAATAAAGCTCAGTGGATTGGAGGAATTAAAACAGCTGGAGGAAAAAAAATAAAATAGCTCTTCTGTATTTTTATGGTTGGGGTTTTTTTATTGCTAATTTTGTTCCCTGCTTTGCAGCCTGAATGGCAGGGAGAGGGATTGGGTTGAGGGTGGAGTTTGGGCAGCCGCTGGTGGGGAAAGAGCTGGGCGTTTGGGCAGCCCAGGGCCCCTCCACCTCCTCCCTCCCAGCGATTTAATAAGCAGAATTTAGGTTTAACGACCTGTTATTTTTAAAGCCAGATGGCTTAAAGTACAGGAAGATATTAGGACCATGAGGGCTGGGTTTGAATTCATCCAAGGGCTCCATTTATAAATACAAAGGGCTTGAGGAGGAGAGCAGCTGCTGTATTCTTTTTTTTCCTGGAGCCGAAAGGTATGAGCTGGAGGTGCCGGGGGTTTCCAGCATAATGGAGCGGTAATAGGAGAGAATTTGCTAAATGGATTTGGGATGGAGCAGGCAAATGGAAGCTGGTGCATCCAGGCTGCTCCGGCAAGCGCTGCCCCCAGCAAGATGATGGGATGCTGTCCCCTCTCCAGCCCCGAAACAGCCGGGGACCAGGGATGCAACCACACATGGAAAGTCTCCTCCATGGGCACAACATGAGAAATTATTGGTACAACCAGGCTACAGATAAAACCCACCGCTTCCAGCAATGCATACATTGGAAGAGAGATTACAATTTGGGATATATGCCAGTTTTTCACCATTACCAGGCAGGGTGCACGCCTTCACAGCGGCTGGCAGGGTGATGCCGTGGGGAGGGTGTTGGTATGGCATCACCAGCTGCTCTCAGGGGTTCTTACCTGGTGATAAAATGGGCACAGGGGGGCTGCCCGCTGCTCTTTGTCCCTCTCGGTCATGCCGGTGGTGGTGACATTGAGGCTGGGGAGGGCATCGCTGCCCGACAGGGTCAGGAACACCGCTGGTCTCTGGGGAGGGAGAGGCAATGGTCTGTGGGATGGATGGATGCAGGGACAGGGGCAAGGAGAGGCCACCTGGACTGAGCTTCCCCCCTGCATGTACCCTGGCCCACCATCCACGTCCCCAATATACCACCAGGACTGCAGTGGTGGAAAAGAGCTGTGGGTTGGCCACACTCATCTTTGCAAGGGGAGCTTTGGGCTGAGAGGGAATCCCTGGACCCACAAGGCACGCAGGAAGAGGAGGAGGAGGTAGTCCTTCACACTCAAGCCTGCGTTGGTGGAAATAGAAGGTCTGTGCCCAGCTCAGCCAACCTCTCCCCTCCCTGGGTGGGCAGGAGGTGGGTACGCAGGTCCTTTGGGTGCAAAGGGATGCTAAAAGCCACTTTGCCGCCTGGTGCCTGGTGGATAAGGCACCTCTGGCACCCTGGCCGCCCCCGCCAGACCCCCTGCCAGACGCTGCTGGCAGCAGTAATGTCATTTCCCTGCCCCTCATTTCCCGCGCCTGGCTCTGCGCTCCCTGCTCTCCTCCCGCCAGCCTGGCTTTTATAGACTCCCCTCTAATCTGGTTAGAAGGGGAAGTCAGAGATAATGGAATAAACGATGGAGTCCGCATGCTCCTCGCTGCTGCCTGCGATGGCGAGGTCACGGACGGGGACCCTCGCCCTGGCCTGGCCATCCTGGCTCCCACTGTCAGGGTAGATTTGGGTGATGGGGACCTGCTGTGCCACTGGGACCCTCGCATCAAGGCATGGCACCCTGGCACCCACCTATTTCACCTCCTGAGAGCTGGTGACTGTGACCTGGTAAATATTTGGCTCCCCTCTGCCTGCCCCACCTTGCAGATGCTCTCTTTGCTTCGCCAGCCGAGCAATCAGGCCGGGTGTCCTCGCCAAATTAGTTGTGGGCATGGGCAGCGGCGAAATGGCCCTCACTGGGTATTACTCCGTGCCTGAGCCTGGCCTCGCCTCGTTAGTGTGGCTAACGAGGGCAGTGAGCATCCCCCCTCTTCTGCAGCAGGGAGGATGAGGAGGTGTCCGGAGGCGTCCCCGTGCCCTTCCCCATCGCAGCCTCATTAACACCATCAGCATCACCGTCCCCTGTGCTGCCGCTTTTCATTATGCTGCCGGCCCCGACCTCGACCGAGCTTCTCCAGCATCAAAGCCGGGGTGAAGATGTC
>VYZM01012867.1:82611-104451 GCA_013398915.1 Dromas ardeola | reverse complement strand
GGGCGGGGGGGTGTCTCCCTCTGCTTACGTTTGGGGATGCTAATGGGCATGACGCACCTCAGAGACACGCAGCGGTGCATTACCCAGTCCTGGGGGGTGTTAGCAAGGGGAGACCGGGGCTGGGATGCTTCAGAGCCCGAAAACACGTCCATGATGGGCTGAATCGGGCAGCGCTGTTAGTGCTGGCTCAGCACCGGGCTGGACCTCTTGGCTGGGAATTTCTCAGTGTCTCCCCAGCATCAGCTAGGATTTTTAGCTGGGGTGAAGCTTGTTTTGACTAGAGGGAGCCTGTAAGTCCTTAGAGAAAACCTGCACAGATCGGGGCAGTCGGATCCGTCTCAGCACCCTCCTTTCCCAGGCTGCATTCCAGCCTACGGGGCTGTTTCATCAGCCTCAGAAAGCCCAATCTCGGGGGGAAATCTCCTAAAAATCACCAAACGCCACCTCTGGTTACTTTTCCTGGCATCCACCTGTACAAGGTGCTGAGAGATGGTGCCATTTTAGATTCAGCGGGGAAGGGAAAAGTCAAATGTGGGAGCAGATTGTCAATTTGACCCCAATTGTCGGAGGTCCCAAGCCCACATGGCTCCTCTCACTGGGATAGGGATGGGAGATGACGTTTCCAGATTCCCCCCCACCCATTTTGGGGGTTGGAGGGGGAGCAGAAGCACTTGCCAGGGCTGGGCTGTCTCCCACTGGCTCGGCAGGACAGATGGATGCTCTGCGCTGGGACGTCAGAGCCGATGCACTGATTTGGGCAGACATCTTGGCACAACAACCACCTCTGCCAAGGGCCACCTGGAGAAACACAACAAAGGGGACAGGGAGGAGGAGGAGGAGGAAGGAGACGCCTTCATCCTCCTTGGCTACCCCAGCTCATCTCCCAAAGGCTGGTTCAAAGGCAGCATCATTGGCACGAGCAGAGGTAAAGGTGGCCAAGCCCACATCTCTCCTGCCTTCCCAAGGGATGGCGCCATCCCCTGGTCCTCACGGCTGCCTGTCTGGAGGGTGCAGACTCCCCAGAAAGAATGAGAAACTCCAGATAAGTGGGTTAAACTGGAGGGTCCCCGAGGGAAAGAGTCCAAAAGGAGATTTATCTTAAAGGGGACTAACTTCACAAAGGCTTGAGATTGGTGCCAGGAGGGCAGACACGGCATGGCTTCCTGTAGGAGGCACAGCCCGATGCCCATCCACCCCATGGGTTTGCCATTGCCACCAGCATGTCCAAACCCATCCCTTTGGGTGAGAAAGGGGCTGTTGGCCCAACAAGAGCACCCAAGGAGAGCACACAAGGAAAGCATCCAAGGAGAGCACCCAAAGAGAGCACCCAACGCTCTTGCAGGTGGCTCTGTGCAGGTCTCAGCGAACTCCTGGCCAGGGAGACCTGGTCTCCAGGAGACCCGGTCTGGCACGGAAGGGTTAACCACCCGGGAACCCAAGTAAGGGGGTGCCCTGCTGAAGGTGAACCCAAGTGCCATTGTCTGCAGATGCTGATGGGAACTGACAGGCGAGAGGACATGCTGGGCTGGCAGAATTACCGAATCCGATTAGCCTGCCTTGGAGTTCACTCGGGGAAAGCCATTAACCTCTGGAACTGGAGCAGCAACGGTCCCTCCTCCTCTTCCTCCCAGCCTTCCCCTCACCTTTCCTCCCAGGAATTCAGCCTCCCTGGGGATAAACCATGTCCTACAGGTGGGGAAACTGAGGCAGGAGATGGGGGGAGAGATTGGATGGGGGTTATGCAGCTCCCCAGGGCATCCTGTCCATGCATCCCCGGGGAGAGCATCCTCTGTGATGTGCAAAGACAGGCAGAGCCATGTGGGCACAGAGAGGAGGAGGAGGAGGAGGCAGCGTGCACACAGGCCAGATGGCCGGGTTTAATCACTCATCCTCCCTCGTTGGGCTCCCACGGGTCCGCGCTGGCACTGCTGCCTGGGCCAGGGCTGTGGGGCTCGGCTTGGGCTCGCCCAGCGGCTGGGTCCCATGAGTTCACAAGGTTTTGTGTGTGCCTTTATCCACATAAGTCCAAAAGAAATGGATTTTGACTGCCTTTAGAGGAGAGAAATATCCCTGCTCTGGCTGGGAAACTGCAGCCTCGGGGTGCTGCATCCAGGAGCAAAGAGATGGAGGGAGGGGGACAATAACGCGGGGGGTGAGCGCATGGGGATTTCTTTCCTAATGTCTGCTACAGAGCCGGGATGGGCAGCCCAAACCCCTTGCCATGGTGGGGCTGGGGGTGCTGGTCCCAGGGGGTCCCAAAGCACTCACAGACCTAAAGAAGAGGGTCCCCAGTGCTCCCCCTGCCTCTCACCTGCAAAGAGCAACACAGGGAGGCAGCGGGGGGGAGGAGGGGGGGCCAATAAAACAACAATTATTGTAATGAATGAAATGCACTAGCGATTTTTATGATAATTCACCGCCTTGTGGGCGACTTGGCATTTGGCTGGCCTCCTCTAAGTAATATTTTATTTATGGGCTCCCCGAACGTGTTGATACAGGGCGTTTCGCTCCAAGACGATCAAAATTCAACGCATGCCGGGGGGGAAGGACTGAGACGGAGAAACGTGTGCTCTGCTGGCCTTCGGGACCAGCTGGATCCATCTTTTCGGGGAGGCCGGACATCTGCCCTCACCACGCTTTCGGCTGGCACTTTTCAGAGGCGAAGGGATGGAGTAGCTCTGGTTTTGAGGGGGGGGGCAGCATCCCTGCTGTCTTCTGGCTCGGCTGCCCCATCACCCCTCCTCCCTGCCCCAGCATCCCTCCAGTCCCCTGCCTCTCCCTCCCTGCCAATTTTTGGCAGGGCTCGGGAACAAAAGCGAGGCTCTCCTCCCGCTCGCTGACGATGCCACGTGCCGAAAACATATGTTTCCCTGGCAACAGCTATTTTGAAGATGTGCGTAGCTCTCCTGAGACAAGCACTTGAGGCCTGGGGAGGAGAAGGTCTCTGCCTTCGAGAGGCAGCACTCAAGGCATGAGCGGAGCAGGGGCAAAAATGAAGGACAAAAGCACAGACAAGGAGCTGCCTGGGGATTTCTTTAGGCAAGCTGAGGCAGATGCAGGGACTGCATTGCTTCACCCCTAAAGCTTTTCCCTGTGCAGGGTGTTCAGGTACCCTGCCGGAAGAGGGATGGTCATCGGTACCCAAGTGGGATGGATGCATCCCTGTGGATGCGCTTGGCCTCCTACCTGCAGGCAGCCGTGGTTGGCAGCTCGGGCGATACTGAAGGCTGCTGCCGGAGGGTCTGGGAACGTGATGGTGGTGGGGCTGATGCCGGGAGAGGAGGTGGGCTGCTTCTCCATGTGGTGCCTGAGAAGTTATTGATGGAAAGGGGGAGAGTTAGCATGTGTGGGGCTGCATCTGCTTCCAGCAAGCCAAGCAACATAGGAGGGGGCGATGGCACCAGGGATGCTCAGGTTGCGTGTCCCTTCCCATGTCACCAGCGGCTGTCACTCACTTGTACTCTTGAACATTGGTCACAACTCTGGCCACAGCGATGAGGGCCCCAGGGGGGGTGGCCAAGGGGGCTGACAGCCCCCGCAGCAGCACCTGGGGAGGTGGGGAGCCCATGGTGAGGGGTCAGCAAATGGTGAGGCAGGGCGGAAACAACGTCACCAGCTGTCGGATCAGGAGGCAAATGTGCAGAAGCATCCTCCCCGAGTCGAGAAGCTCTGGTCCATCCCAGACCCTGCAAACCCTCCCTGCCACCTCCTGTCCCCAGGGCCACCTCTCACCTCCAAGGCCACGTAGCTGAATCCATCGCAGCGGGGGATGGAGCTCCCTTTGCGGATGAGGGTGATGTGCAGAACTGTCCCTGCGGGGTCCTGCATCCTCGGCTGGTTGCAGAAGAGAATGAACCGTGGGAAGAGGAAGGGTCAAGGCCACCAAACAGAGGCGCTGGGCGCGCAGACAGCCCATGGCTGACAGTAAAGCACCAATTCATAATTAAAGCTCACTGTCCCCCGGAGCCTTCCCGGAAAAGATCAATATAATAAATCCTTCTGCATTTAAATATTTAATCGCTCCCAATCTCTGTGCAGGGAAAAGGAAACTCATTTCTGCCAGCCAGAGCATAGGGGCGGCTGATTTAGGGGAAGTATTGAGTGAGTTTGCCAGGACTCAGCTGTACAGGGAGCTGTCAGCCAAGTCCCTGGGACCATTAACACGTTAGGATGGAGAAATCTCCACCAAGGGGCTGAAGAAGCTTCTCTCTGGGGCTGGGTACATGCCTGCGTTAGTTAATGCACAGTGGCCCCTGTTTAACGAACCCTCTGATTTATGGCCCAGCCCCGCAACTCCTTCCTCAGGATGCTGAGGAAAAAAGCACTTCTCAGCTTGCAATTCCATTGCTTTTCCAACATGTTTTCCCACCAGGGAGAGGTGAAAAAAGCCCAGCACAACGCCTGCCTTGTTCCCACCTCACGGGAAGCTCACAAGCCTCTTTGAGCACCTTCCCCAACTTGCCAAATTCAGGTTTCCCACCAGGATTACACCGTTACACAAGGCTCCCTTCGCAACAACCCCCAGCTACAGCTGGGGTGAAAAATCAGAATTATAAGCAGGAATAAGAAGTGGGATGGAGGGGAAGGAGCTGTACCTACCAGCACCAGCCTGCACTGGTGGGGCTGGAAGGGCTGGAGGTGCCGCACTGGCAGCTGGAAGGTCCCTAACACCTCCTTGGTGGCTTTGTCTGCCACGGTGAGAGTCAGGGCTGAAAGGGAGAGGGTCAGCCATCAGGATTTGGGGAAGGGGAGGGCAGAGGAAACAATGGGGAGAGATTTGGGTGAAGAAGGGACGGAGGCGATGGAGTTATTGATTCATTTCCAGCAGCCCCTTCCCCTCGCATGTCATGGTGGGGTGGGCAGGGGCAGGATTTAACCAGTCCTGGGTTTATATCCCCCCCCACACAGATGCATCCCAATTAGCCATCGAGAACATGTCCCAGGCATCCTCAAGAAAGTGAAGGCCATGAGCAACTGGCACCAACGCAGCTCAGATTCCCATTTAAGAAGCTGGGATTTCCCGTTGATCCATCCAATCCGCCTCCCTGGCTCCAGCCCACCCCGCTCAGTTGCTGGGGTGCGATCCTGCCCTGAGCTCTCCCTGACCAGTGGGTTTTGCAGACACTTGCCACCATAGGCACCTGCCCTCTCAGGGGTGCCAGGTGCCCGTCTGTCCCCCAGTACAGCAGCATCACCCCCACGGGTGCTAGCACCCCCAGCTCTTCCCTTAATTTAAAGCAAAGCTGCAATTTAGTTGACAAGCACAAGCAGGAGCCTTTTATCACAAAAAAAAAAAAAAAGGAGCTGATGGAAGGGAAAACCGCCCTCTCTTTATGCTGCCATCAAGACTTGGGCTTCCCTTCCCCCAGCTTAATGACTGTGCTGAGGCACCTGCCTTAACTCCTGCTTGGCCAACCTGGTGATGCCACAGGTTGCACATGTCCCCAGAAGGAAGACAATGGACAAGGCAAGTGCATGGACCATGCTTTCCTGAGCTCCTGCTTTTCAGCAAGTGCTCGATTTATATGGAGATTTTTCCTTTTCTCCCAGCCCCTCGTGGAAAGAGCACCAGGGAAAATGTTCGAGCAAGAAACGAGTGGCTTTTCTGCTAGTCGTCACCAATGATAGATCACCCCTGGCAGCCCCACCGATGGAAATCACATTTCTGGACAAGAAGAGGCTGGAAACTATATACCTGGGCAAGAAAAGGTGTGAGCTGCACCTGTAACTGACAGCTTTGGTTTGAACATCTGGGGGATGAACATCTCTGAACATCTAGGGGATGCTGGATGGTGGACAAGCGGGGCCAGAAGTCCCATCAGGTCTCCCCATATCTCTCCTGGTACTGCACGGGGCAGGTCCAAAGTACATCAAAAGCTCCTCAATATCATCAAGGTCAGGGCCTAATGGGATTAGGCACGATGTGAAGATTGGCTCCCACAGTTTGTTTTGCAAGGGTCTGATTAGCATCAAATCCCAGGCCCTAATGCCAGGAGTTTTATTACAGTTACAGAATTAGCAGCAGGGAGTAACAGCGTCATGATGTGTGTCCAACCCGTACAAGGTGTCGGGGTCGGGATGGCAGTGGAGAAAGATTTGGGGTGCTTCCCCTCTTGTTGATTCCCATGGGATGCTTTGGAGGATGCCCAGAGCTTGGCACTGTCACTTGCCCTGTCCTGCAGCACTGTATCTGGAGGCATGTCCCTCCTGGTCCTACCCTGAAGCCACCACAGCCACGCAGGGCTCTGGGCATGGCTTGTCCCCATCATGGCCACCCTCTGCCTCGGGGTCCTTCAGAGCACAAGCTCCCTAATATCCCAAAGTTCATCCTTTTAGGAAACGAGACCAATGTCCCAGTTCCCAGCACCCCTGTCCCCATGGTCCTCTGATTCTCTCACCTGCCCAGCCTGCATCTTCAGCATCCATTTCCACTGTCACCTCCTCCTCCCAGGTGGGCGCGTGGGTGGGCACCAAGGATGCATGGGTGGCCTGTGCCTCTCTCTTCTGCTCATCCCCTCTGCTGGTCTCACTGGGAGAGATAAGGGCGGTAAAACAGGCTGGTTACTGGGTGAGGAAGGGGAATGTGTCAGCAGGGAGCTTTGCATGGAAGAGGGATGAGCACCGACCCCACTCGGTGCATCTAACAGCGGCCAGCCCGCCCTCCCAGCACCCTTAGCCAAGCTCTTCCCCTGCGCTGGACGGCTGTGCTGGGGGTCCAAGGTTGGTTTTACTCCTGGCTGCCGGCTCCTGCCAAGCCCCCAGTGCTGAGGTTTGCAGCCCCTTTTGTCCAAAAGGCTATTTCAGACCCCGGAGGCTAATTATTTGGCTGTATTGACGAAGGGACAGGGAGGAGGCTGCTGGGAAAGGAGAGAGAAGATTGAATGTTAATGACTGCCGTCATTAAACTCGGCACATAACGAGGCTGAGCAATAATTATGGTGGCGTTAGCGGCTATGGGCCCCAGGTATTTCTTCATCCGTGTCAGTGCAGGGCCATCATCATCAAGGCTGTTTTGGGGTTGTCCCTCCCACTTTTATCAATTGATCATCAATTAATCATGAGCTTGGCTAATGATAATAATGCCCCCTCATTAGGGGGGCTGGCAGACCTTTTAGGGGGTCTCCATTGCCCAGTGAGACACTTGGTGTTATCCTGGGAGTCCCAAGACTACAGCAGAGTCCCACCGCATGGTGACACGGTGACCTCAACCACGGGGTGAAGGGGGACGGTGACGTGGCATCAGGCCAATGTGACACAGATTCCCCAGTCCTGTAAACGGGTTGCTTTGGATATTAAGGTGATAAAAGTGTCCAGTGCTGGCTCCCCCAGGAAAGCTCTTGCTGGAGCAGAGCCAACATGGGTTCTTAGGGAGAGGTTACCAGAGCGCTGTGGTGACTGAGAGCAGATGGTGGCACTTTGCCATCTCCTGGGATTTGGAGACCCCAGCGCTGGGGGAAAGGATATAATAACGGTCCTTCCAGCTGCAGGGTGAGATCCAGGTAGTGGTGGGAGTGAGCACGTTCATCCCAGCCGACTGTGCGGATGCTCTATGCTTGCAAGACCCCCATCCCTCTTGTTGATGAAGAGCCTGGTCTAACGGAACCTCAGCCACGCTGCATCCACATCCCGTACTCCTCACCCATCTCCCCCATGTCCTCTTCCCCACTGGAGAAGCCCACCTTCATCCCGCAGGGATGGAGCCGAGCTGGCCAGCTCCGGCAGGTGGGAATTAGCATTGGGCTGGCACCGTTGTGGAGGGGCTGGAAGAAAATCGGCTCTCCAGTAATGAGCTCTGTGGGGGATTGCTCTACCAGCAACGTGCTCGGAGTCCGAATGAAGGCAGACCTGGTCTGGGGGGTGGGGAGGGGAAGGAGGAGGAGGAGGGTGAGAACCGCCTGCTCTGAGCCCCCTTCATTATAGACTTGCCTAAGGACGGGAGAGCATTCAAAAAGAGCTGTGAAGTGGGGAAGGGAAGGGGGGAAACAACTCACAACAGCACAACACATGGGGATGCGCTTCAAAATCAAATGAATAGGCCGGGGGCAGCAGGAATGGTGGAGTGCGGAGATGGTTTGATGTCTCCTCCTCATCCCAGCCAGCTCCAGACCCGCTGGTAGGGCAGGAGATGGGGTCTCCAGTGAGCAGGTGCCCATGGGATCCCATGCCTTGGGGCAGGACACGGCTGGGATGGACCAAGAGATGCTCCTCTGCATCCCTCCCCGCCTGCTCCGGGGCAGGCACATCGCCCTGCTGTGCGGGGATGCACCAGCCACCCACCGCTGCGATAAAAGATAAAGATAAAGGATAAAAACACCCCCAGGGAGTTATTATACATCAACGTCTTGGCTACAGCACTTGGGGACAGCATCACACAGCCACCCTGCTGTGTGTGACACCCCCGGTGGCCAGCAAAGGGCTTGGCAGGGCTGCGCCCAGACCTTGTAAATATTTATTTATCCACCGTAAGATGTTATTATCTCTACAGGGTGAGTTATTTCTCGGGGCCACCATCCCCACAGAGGCAATGTGGTGGTGCAGGTGCATCAATTGTTCTTGGGGAAGAAAAACCCCGTGCAGCACGCCACAGTTTCGCAGGACCGAAAGGTGGGGTGTTATTGATGGGGCGGTTGCAGGATCTGGCTCTAGGGAAGGCAATGGTGCCCCCCACCACGCAGCCCCACTGTGCTGGGCGCTGAGCTTGTGGGGCTCACATGTGGTCTGGGTAAATAGGTACGGATAAATAAACCACAGAGGTGTAAGAGCAATTTCTGAAGATTCAGAATGAGGAAGGAAGAATTATCATTTACCTTCTCCTTTGAGAAACCCAGTTTTTCCACTGCTCCTGACCCTCTGACCCTGGGCTGGGCCATCTTCATCCCACCATGACCTAAGCCGGTTGCTGGGGCAAGGAGGGGACCCCCAAAAACCCTGCTTGTTCCCACTTCCCACCCCCACCTTGCTCTGGGGTTATCAGCTGAGCCCCTGGTTTATTTTGGGGCATATTGCAGAGCCAAAAGGCTTTGCTTGCAGGAACACCCTTCCCAACTGGAGCATCCCATCCGCACCAAGACCAGGACCGCAGGCAGGGGGACATTGGAGCCCCCATCCCCCAGACTGTGCATTCAGCAGCGACCTTGAGTTTCTTCTCTCGTCTCTGAAGAGCAGAAAGGAAGAAGCAAGGAGCTGCTTTCACCCGCCCGTGGTACTCAATGGAGAGGAGAAGGCAGCCAGAGCCAGGCGCTTTGTGCCGTTAATTGCAAACACACCTGGCTCCGGCACGCCAAGGTCATCCCTGCATCACGCCAGTCTGCGAGCAATTTATCTGTGTGCACGAGGGAGTGAAAGGAAGATGCAGAGCAAACCCACGGGTGCCCCTGAAATGAGGGAGGGGGGATTTGCTCAGCATTCAGAGGATGAGGAGCAGAGCCGAGCCCCTGCCAGGTCCCTGAAGCATCCCCAGAGGAAGAGCCCCATCCTTCCCCCAGGGCAGGCATCCCAAGCCCATCGGAATGCCTGTGCAGGCTCTCCTGCTGCTTGAGGTCTTTCAGATTGACTCTGCTAAGTCTTACCCTCCCCAAACCTCTGCACCAAGAGCTGGAAGCAATGCACACAGCTATGGAGCGCTGTGGGATGCTGAGTCCGGGCAGGAGCGGCTGGGCACAGCCACAAAGGGCTGGTGGGGAGTGGTATTGCTCCCTTCCTCCCGTCCCACTCCTGATTTTGGGGGATGGTGCTCCGAGTGCCGGCAGTTTGAGCTCAGGCTGGCTCCGCTGGTGGTACCCAGCCTCTTTGGGTGGGGAGCGGCTGCCACCAGGTCCCCACCAGCACATCCACCGACCGCTTCTCCTTCCCATCCGTAAAAACCCACCTTTTAACTGCAACATGCTACTCTCCTTCAATAGCAAGTGCCCTGAAAAACAATAACTGATTCCCTTCTGCCTTTGCTCCCTCACTATGGTTACTAAAAGGCCCCTCATGTGTCCTGCATCCCTAATACCACCCTCCCCTCCCCTCCATCACTCCCCCGTTACCATGGCAATGCGGTGATGGAGCAGCACCAGAATGTAAAGAGAGATGCAACAATCACACGCCACCCTCGTGCTATCATTTAGGATATTGATGTTTAAATCTCCTGAGATTATCTGGGTATAATTGGTTTATGGAAATAGAGACAACTCCTGCGGTGGAGTTACTCAGGCTGTCGGGAAGGAAAGCGGGTCCTTGGCATGGGGAGGGTGGGAAAGATGGGAAGGGGTGATGGAGGGGCAGCAGTGGGAGTTGCCAGACCATGTGCCAGCCGGTTCCCACTGGGCTGCAGGTGCCAGCCAGCCCCGAAAACCCAACAGACACTGGCCCATGATGGAGAGTCGCATTCCTCCTGCCCAGGGAGCCTCCGGGATGTCTGATGAGGCTGGTGCCAGGCACTGTGGAGAAAAGGCACGTTGTGCCGCACCGGCAGACCTCGGGACCCTCTTCACCATAGAGCCCAGGGTTTCTACATTGGAAAACACCCACCAAGAAACACTTTGCTCTACACACTTGCAGTGATGTTTCCAGGCTTTCACAACCCCGGCTGCTGATAGTTCCTCAGCGGATGAGTCCTGTCCCCCAGCATCAATGAACCCGCTTGGGTACCAGCCAGCCCGGCTCTGCTCTGGGGAGATGCCCCAGAGAAACCAAACTCCGCAGCCAAGCAATTCTCCGAAGCCATCGACAGCAGCTTTCTCCCCCCTTTTCCTGGGAAGCAGTGCTGAAGCCTCTCTGCCTGCTGGAAGGGCTCTTTGGGATAGCCGGCTCACCCCGCAGCAGTGCCAAGCGGAGGAGCCTCCCTCTAAACACAGACCAAAGCATGACCAGCTAATTGAGTCCCCCGGCACATGCATAATGCACGAGGAGCCAAGTTCTCCTTACACAAGCATCCTGTTTTATTTATTAAAACACTCTTTTATTTATTGTGATATCATCTTGAAACCCAGGCAGCATTACCCTGTGGATTCTTTGACATCATTTTATACTTTCAATATTAGGAATGCTTTCTTCCTGATGCCCCAGTGAGCCAAAGCACCCCGTCCCCTGCCTTCTCCCGTCTCAATGAGGAGTCCTGTCTCCTCTCCCTGCACTGAGCATCCCATGGAGGTGATGCTTGTGCGTGTTGCTGTTAAGAGGTTTCCCCCTTCCTGGGGCTTGCAAAGAGTTAATAACAGAGTGACAACTGCTAAACCCTTTCGCTCTGTCCTCACGATCTCTGTTGTCCCCCTTCGTGGATGACGGGTACTCACACGACAACGTATGGCCATGGCACCTGGCCTTCACGTGTGGCTGGCAGGTTGCTGGCACTATGAATGGTGACGGTGATGGCTTCCTTCCCCACACCGGCCATGTGTCCCTCACCAGCCACTGGTTCATGCCTGAGCTCCTCCATCTCGGCGGGAGACTTGGATACCTGCCATGAACAAACAGGAGAGACACCAAGGTGGGGAGCAGCTGGCTGCTCCTGCAAAGCTGCAGGCATGTCCCCATCACCCAACCTCATCCCCACGGCCCCAGCTCAATGCTGAGAGCCCAGATGGGGGAGATGACATCCCCAGCACATCCCCATGACCCAAACCTGTCCCCACAACTCCTGTTTAATGCTGAAAGCCTGGATGGAGGAGAACAAGCTGGGGAGATGGTGTCCCCAGCACATGTCCATGACCCAGTCTGGCCCCCAAGACCTTTGCTCCATGCTGAGAGTCCATATGAGGGAGAACAAGCTGGGGATGGTGTCCCCAGCACATCTCCATCACCCAAGCCCGTCCCTGAGACCTTTGCTCGATGCTGAGAGCCTAGATGGGGGAGAACAAACTGGGGAGATGATGTCCCTGGCACATGCCTATCACAGTTGCCTCTTCCCTCTCCCCAGTGCCCAGCTGCAGCTCCTCACCATGAACGTCACCACGCCATGGCAAGGCCACAACAGGTGCCAGGGTCTCTGAGAGGACACCCAGCAGCATGAGAGCATCCTGCACAGGGTGAAACCTGCCCAGCGTCCCTGCTCAGCGTGGTCCCATGGTGGCCAGCTACACCAGGGTCCAACCACAGACTCCAAGCCAGGTCACCAAAACACAGATTAACCATCTAAAGCACCTCCGTTTCCCCCATAGCCCTCTGACCTGCCAACAACCCCCTCTCTCCAGCCCCACCACCCCGCTGCTTCCCCTTCTTGCCAGTCCAGGCATCTCTGCAATTTATAGGGACTCCACAGGAGTCGGGATCTCAGCCCAATCCAGGAGGGGGAAAGGGGAGAACACAGCAACTCCCCCCTCCCCAGCTCATTAATTCCCACCAGCTGATGTGATAAGGAGCAGCAGAGCCACAAGCTGCTGCTCCTCACCCACGGGGGGGGGATACCATCCCCAAGCCCATCACACTCAGTCCAAGTGAGAGACGGCGCCATCCCCCACCGGCTGCATCCTCGCCGTGCCACCATCCCAGGCAGCATTAATACATTTAATATTGCATCTTGCTGTGTCTACAAGGGGTTAAAACCCACCCCGTACCGCTTCAGACCCTGAAAAGCAAACCCTTCATGCCATGCTTCTGCCCTCCTGGGGTGAAAGCAAGAGCTCCAGCCCAGCATCCACCCTGCAGGCTTCTCAAAGCCACTGCCTGCAAATCCCCTCCGACGTGTGGCTTTGCCTCCAAACTCTGTAACGAGGGGTTGGTTCATCCTAAACCGCCTCCCTTGCCTCTCCCGAGGCCGTCCAGCTGCAGCGGTGATGGGCTTGGCAGCGGGGAGGTGACCCACCACCTTGGGGGATAACAACCCCAAACCTAAGGAGCGCTTGTGGCATGGAAACCTGGGTGCTCTGACCACCAACAGCCTGGAAAAAAACATTAAACTAAGTTTTTCCCCCCCTTATTTTTTTGTTGTCAGCTCAGAAGCCAGCTGGAGCTCAGTGCTGGGTGCTGGGGACAGGCTCAGCATCCATGACAGCCAGAAAGTGTCACCGAAGGAACAAAAATAAGAAAAGAAAGTGAGGAAGGATCCCCCAACATGCAGAGTAGATGGGGGGATGGATTCCAATCCCACCGCAGCTCCAGCTCTGTGGCAATTATACCCCCTGCTCTTGGCGACATAGATGGAGAGGGGAAATTACAGGGTTTCTTGACCTGATGTGAGATGATACCCATCAAGTCACCCCCCACAGACACAGGCTCTCCCCGCTGGCAGCCAGAGCTGCTCCGCACCCTGCCCAAGCACCCAGGCTCTCCCTAAACCCCCAAAAACACAGCACAGCAAGCCCTGACACCTTCCCGAGGCTTTTCCAGAGAGGAAGGAAAAATGGGAGGGATGTAAAAGAGCATGAACACTATGCAAAAAAAAAAAAAAAGGCATGATTTTGCCCCATCCCAGCATCAGCAAAGGCAGGCATGCTCTCCCTGGAGACCCCTCTCCTTTCAAGAAAACATCTGTTCAGGCTTCAGTTCTGGGGTTTTAGGGAGTATTTGCACCCCAAATACTCACTAAAAACCCAGTCCAGAGGAATTCCAACTGGCAGAGGTGGGAAACAACCTTGCTTTGAATTGCACTGATGCCTCTGAGGTTGCTGATGGAGCCCTGCTCTGGGGGACTCCAGGCTTTATGCTGAGATGCCAGATCGGTGTCCCACACCCCACCTTTACTTACAGATCCAGATTACTATTTTGGGAACATTTTCCTACATTTTCCTTGTTTTCTTTCACATTTCAGGTAACAGAGGCAGGTTTCTTAGTGCGCATCTTCAAACCCACCATTTATATTTACATACCTCTAGAAAAACACGTAGGTTTTACGTCTAAGCAATGGTTCCAGCATGATAGTTAACAAGGGGTTTTAATAGAAAATTCACGAGTGGTTAAGCTAAGTAAAACTCAGCAGGAGAACAAAACGTTTTAAAAATAGCAGGCGTGAACAATGCCAGGCTTTGCAGGCAACCAGTACCTGAAGCCCTCAGCAAGGCTGTGATTAACTACAGGAAAAAAAAAAAGTCGCTATTCAAAGCCAGGAGGAAATTCAGTATTTCTTCCAGAAAGGAGGGTGCCTGCGGTTCCAGGTAGAGCCCACGCTTGTTTTGCAGCTCTCTCACTCAGTGGGAAGCAAAACTTCTCCGTCCCTGCCAAGCCAAGTGCTCTCACGCAGGAGTTTGCAACCTGTAGCTTGCGGAGGCAGAGGAACAATAAAGTTCCCATGTCCCCAAGGGTCTCAGCTGGGGACACCACACGTTAAAACCCTTTTGAGATCCCTTGGAGCATCTCCGACTCCTGCAGAACATCTCCAGCATCTCACACAATCCACTGCCCTGATCCCACGCAGCACCTTAATCCCAAGCCACCCTTAAAGCACACTTGACGATGATTATTAATTATTCACACTGCGATGTTGCGGGGAGGTTGATTCACGGTGCCTGAGCTGCCATCGTCGTAATTTGTTTTTCTATCAACTCTTTATCATCTCGAAAGAAGCATCGGGGCCCAGACAGCTCCTCAACAGCAGCGTTCCAGCCAAGATTAAATTGGTCCTGGCTGCGGGCTGACAAGACATAAATACCCTCAAGAGCCCAGTGTTTAGTGGGGGGAGGACAGCCCGGGCTGGGAGCCAGCAGGGACCTCCAGGCATGGCACTGCAGCGGGACAGGGGTTCCTCCATCCCCTGCCCCACAGCTGGAGACTGCGTTTTCCACTCCTCACAGAAGGTCAGTGCATGCAGGATGCTCCATGAGTTTTGATTTCTCCGGTGTGGTGGACATCAGAAGACCAGAGGGGAGCACCTGGGGCTGTACCCCTGCAGTGTTCACCTCCTCAACACCAAACACAGCCTTCCTTGGGACGATGCGCCGCTGCTCTGCAGGAGAAGACACCTCTGCCCTACCATGGAAGGACTTGGACCCTCCTGGTCCTTCGTAGAGAGCCCCCCAGGCCCCCCAGCCCTGGCTAAAGCCAGGAGCGATGCTGCCACGGGAGCGGGGATCCGCTCCCCTACGGCAGGAGCATTCACAGCCCTGAGCTCCTCCCTGCCCCTCACAATTTATGACCGGCTGTTGGGAACGTGTCAGCTTTATCCTCCTCCTGAGACTCCATAAAATAATAGTAGGCTGCGTGAGTGAAGATGGACTGGGGCTGGTGTGAGTTTTCCTATGTGATGTCTCCCCAGGCTCCTTTCAAGCTTCCTTACGGCAGCTAAACACCGGCAAGCTGCTTCCCCTCCCTTGGCAGCCGAGAGGACAGCAAACAAAGTGCCACTTGGCTTTAAACAAGCAGCAGGATCAGGCCACAGGTTACACCTCCAGCATTGTGTCATGGAGGGGCTGAACATGAGATAGGGCTGGAGTGTGGCCAGGACACCCTGGAGCCAGGCCAGCCTGAAGATGCTGGTCCCCAGATGTCCCCTGGGACAGTATAACAGATCCAGACACCTCTCAGGGCTGGACCTCAGGGCTCTGAGATGTAGGAGCACATAAAGACCAGAGCATCTCCCAGTAATGGGGACGAGCATCCAGTTAACAGCCCATCGGCTTCATCATAGGCAGCGAGCAAGCGCACACCTCCAGGCACGGGGGAACTGGGATGGAGAGGGGGATTTTACACATCATCAGGCAGCAAAATGGGGTGAAATATGAGTTTACAGACCACAAAGAGCCCACAAGGACTCACTGGCTGATGGGTGAGAGGATGCAGCTGCTTTACCCGGACCAGCCTTCTCCCAGCGTGCTGTGCAAGGGACAATTTAGCATCCTGAATTCAGGGTTTTCTAGGGGTGGGAGATGCATTGCATCCCAGCTGCACCGTGCCCTGCTGTTCCTGTGTTCCCAAGCTCCGCGTCGGTCCTTGCAAACCTGGGGTGTTAGGGTGCAGCGTGACATCCCACATCCGTATGGATTTGCATCCACCCCCCCCACCCCAAGCATCACGGCTCCTCGTCTGTCTGGCCCCACTCTCCAAAGCAACCGGAGCCTCGGCGCTAATCAGATTTGAGGCTGTGAAATCTCATTTGAGGCTCTATTAATGCATAGCTGGCATGACACAGGCCCCGGCCTGTCTCCAATGAGCAAAACAAGGAAAGCAATCTAGCCAGGGAAAAAAAAATAAAATGCATCGCCCGGAACAAGCTCATGGGAGCCAGCCAAACGCAATTACAGTTAAAAGGAAGATTAAAACAGTATCAGCACTCTTCTTCCTCCGACCCCGGCTCCCACCTGTGGGAGGGGAGCACCAAGCTGCACCCATGGGCATCCCCTGCACTGTGGTCCTTCAAGCAGGGATGCGGCGGCAGCAGGATGCTGCCCCTTCAAAGCAAAGGGCTTTTGCATGATGCCACGATCTCCCTGCATCTGTGGAAGACGCGTGGGCTTGTCCATGGGTTGCTGATGCAGCACAGGGGGATGTTATCCTGCTGGGTCCAGCCCTGGATGCTTTTTCTTTGCTCAGACAATGCCGAGGTTTTGCTCCCTGATGCCTTGGATCTGCTTGGCATGGGATGGGAGGAGAAACCAGCCCCCTTATAACGACACCTACAATTAGCATCCAACAGAGAAGCCCTTGCCCTTGAAAAAATAGCCTTTGGGATGACACAGAGTGCACAAAGCAAGGAAGAGCCATCAGTTTCCCAAATCAAAGGAGCCAGCGCGCACATGGTTTCAATTTCTAGGAGCTCGCGAGTGGATCCTCCCCCCCAGCCACCCCAGCAAAGGCTCTAGACTCTGGCAAGTGCAGCTCCAAACACAGCCCAAAGATAAACAGCCATATGGTTTGGAGAACTTCAGCACCACCGGCGGCCCGAGGCAGCCCGAGCTCGTTTTTGAAGCAAACCCAATTGTATTCCATGGAGTATTTCCCAACACCTTCACCCAGCAGGTTCAAACCACCCTCCGAGGAAAAAAAACCAACCACCTGAGCAGTTAAAGCCCTTTGGTAGATCCCCAGCAAAACAAAAGCAAGAGAAAGAAAAGTGATGCAGGAAAGCAAACACTGTTTTATTCATCGTTTCATCCCGCCAGCATCAGCATCCCCCTGCTGCTCCAGTAACCCCCATTGCTGTGGGCAGACACCGCTGCTCCACTCCCATTTCCCAGTCGGCAGCAGGGATGGGGGGGCTGGATTTTTACCTTGGATTTGGGCTGAGCTTGATCTATTCTCCCTATTATTATTATTTTTAAGCAAGTTGTTTCCTCGAGGGGACCCTGCGGGAGCTCATTAGAGATCAGAGGGTGGTTTCGGGGTGCCGGGAGGGAGGATGCTCTCCCCTCATCGGCATGCAGGGATTCTGACTCCGAGCCGATTTCCCCGGAGAGCCCCATTGCCGCTGGCCGGGAATCCCTTTGGGCTAAAAATTGCCAAATTCATTTTCCTTCCATTTATGTAGAAAACTCCCAATTCACCTGTCAAATAATTAAATGGGCCAGCAGCCCAGCACCGCCTCGTCTGCTCCATTAGGGGAGTTTTACACTTTCTATATTTATCAGTGGCACCAGTGCAATTTCCTCCCCCCCCCACCTCCTAAAATGGAGCAATTTTCTCTTTTTAACTCCATTTGCTTTTCTCATCGAGGCAGTTATCTGACACTTAAAGGGACATGATGACTTAAATTGCAGGAATTAGAGCTAGCAGCCACTCCTCCTGCCTGTGTCTCCTCCAAGCATCCAAAGAGTTCATGCTTTACAGACAAGCAAATCAAGAAGCAGCTTGGAAAACCTCTGGAGGATCCGTCTTCTCCACCGGAGAATATTTTTCTCCGTTTTAGCTAAGAAAATGCGAATTGCCACTCTGCACTGGCCTGTTTCCATGCCAGATCTGCACCAGGGCAGGGACAAGCATCAACCAAAGACTTTTGGACCAAGCTGGTCGCCCTCATCTCCCTAATAATATGATAGGGAATATCATTTCCTTGCAACATGCATTTTCACACCCCAAAAAAATCACCTGTCAGTAAATCCGAGCTATGCAAGCAGCACCCCAAAGCTATTTGCCTCAGGTTCCCTTTTGCTGGCAGTTCCCGCCGGTACAGAGCGGGGATGATCAAGGGATGCTGAGAGAAAGGCGAAGTCCCCGATGAACCCGTCAAGGCTCGCTCCTCCCCAGGCTGACAGCTTTTCAAAGCCCTACAAATTGCTCGCCGGAGCGGCGTGATTCATCTCGCCCGCATCCCAGGGCGAGCCCTGCCGGCAAAGTTTGTTTTTCAGCCTCATTGGGCTTTCAAGTGAGCGGAGGCGGCTTCAGCCCCTCACCCCGGTGTCGGGGCGGCAGGCTGGGGAGAAGGGCTGGACCCCTGCCACCCTCCCTGCGATGCTGTCATCAGGATGAGTGATGGATAAGCCGGCGGGGGGACAGACAGGAGACACACGCCATCCATCACCCGCTAACAGAGACCTCTGCCCCAGCCCTGCCACTCTGGTGATGGGAAGACAGAAGCTTTTATCCACCATCATCGCTCGGTGAGATGGGGCACATGGCGAGGGCATTTGCATCCCAGTGCAAGCATCCGCATCCCAGTGCAAGCATCCGCATCCCAGCGCACGCATCCACATCCCAGCACAAGCATCCTACCGCTGCAGCTAGACAAAAATGCCATGTCTCAGCCCAAAACCAGCCCCCAGCCCCTCGGCACAGCCAGATGGTTGAGCCAGGCTCACAATCAGGTCTGGGCTTGGATGTGTAGTGTTCAGGAGAGACCAGGGCTGGGCTCTGCTCCCCACTGAGAAGCAGCAGAGCTAGCAAGCCAAAGCAGTTCACAGCCTGTCATCCACATCTGACCAGTGGGGAAGGGGCTCCTGAGACTGCCCGTGCATGCCTTAAGGAAACCCCAGCCTGAGACCTCCCAAAAAAGGGGCCAAAATTAGCCCAGCTCTGCTTAGACTCCCCCAGGTCCCCGTGCCTGTAATACACTCTGTGCTTAGTCTCCCCCAGGTCCCCGTGCCTGTGATACACTCTGTGCTTGAGGAGTCATTGCTTTACTTTCCGTATCCTGCTTATAAAATAAAGGTGAGCCTTATTCCTAGGGAGTTTCTTTGCTCGTCCCTGTGATTTATCTTACACCAAGTCACTTTGCATCCGCGCACACTTTGCTAGGGAAGCTGTTTTGCTCCGTGGGGAATCCAAAGGGATAAAGCACAATGTAAGCGGAGCTGGGAGAGGGTTGGGTCCCATTTTTTCAGGCCTGTTGAAGCTCCACGAGTCACAGACAGCCTTGCACAATGTGGATGGGGTGTGCTTAGCATGGGAAGCACCAGCTGTGTCTCACCCAACTGCCTGATCCCCCTGCGCTCGTGCAGCCTGGTAAACAAGCGAGACCAAGCGGGAACACAAGCTGTGTGCAAATCCATTTGTTTGCTGCCGAAAGGCTGTGATTCCTTGTACCCTGACAGCAACAGATTGCTGTTTTGGGACGGGCGCCTTGCTACCAGCTGGTCCAGGCAAACTGGAAACAAACCATCTTCTGCGGGCTCACAACCAAGACCCACTGCCAAAGAGATCTCCAAAAGCTGGCTCCTTCTCCCCCAGGCACTATGTAGACCTGCTGGAAATGAACTGTGAATGGTTCCCAGAGGAAGGGACTGTCTTCTGCTGACCTGAGGGCAGATTCCCCTCAACTGAGCCCTGTGCTTTGCTGCAAAGTCCCCAGGGGCCCTGATGAGCCCAGTCCCCTCGGCTCCATCCCTGCCACGAGGTGTCCCTGAAGGCTGGTATCCCTCCCTGGAGGGACGAGGTATCCCTGAGGTTGACAGCTCCAAGGCTCAACCTCAGCCATCCCAGCGACTGAGATCTCATCCATGGCATGTTATCGACCTGTGCGGTGCCATGCCCAGGTCCTGGGGCAATTAGGGAACCGTCCGGCTCTGCAACACACGTGAGGCATTTGAACAGCCAGCAGAGCCTCCCGCTTCATGCCTAGGAATACATTATCCGCAGGTTGTGGTGAGATGAGAAAAATCATTATCCCCGTGCCTTGGCCTTTCGGGCAGAGCTCAGCACCCATCCATCATCCCCACCGTCCTGCAGATGAGATGCATGGCACGGAAGCAGTGTCAAGGAGCTGGTCCCCCACTGGGATGCGTCCGCATGTCTTTGCCATTTGGGAAAGCAAAACAGAAGGATGCGATATTCCGGCATCCAGAACTCCCAGGACACCAGTCCAAGCAGCAGCCCTGCGATGGGACCCCTCACCCCTTTGAAGTTACCCCCTCCATGCCCCAGCATTACTGACTCCGCAAACTAACAATCACCCAGGTCCTGCCTGAATTTAGGAAGATATTTAGGCTCTGAAACTTCAGTTTAGGGTTCCCCTTCCCCATGCACTGCAGGATCAACATGTGATGCTTTGAGATGCTCAGATTTGGACCACCAAGAACAAAAACTGCTCTAGACTGACAAGCAACTCCCATAGCTTCCGCTTGCTCCGGGCTGCAGCATCCCAGGAGAGCTTTTGGAGATTAAAACTTCCTCCCAGCTCCACCTGGTCCATCCCCCTTCCCCATAACCCAGCAAAGCTCAGTCACCCTGCAACACATTTTCCATCACTCCAGCCCTCCCAGGAGGGCGGGGAGCCAACATCCCCCCAGCCTCTCAGCTTTTAATTTTTAAATAAAAACCATCCTGGCAAATACTTGCTGGGTGACATCAGCAGCAGGTGATTTATGGCATTCCCTCTGGGGGCCCAGGAGCAAAATTGCATTTGCTAATGCCTCGCCTTACGCCCCTGGCCCAGCTCCGCATCCCGCGCTGCATCCCAGCTGATTGCTATCGATTTCCACAGCTCGGAAGAGTTTACGTCTAGACATTTGCTGAGCAAACTCAATCAGGCCTCACTAATAAGTGTTTCTGGCCAGTAAATTTTCAGCTGATCGGGGTGGGGATAGAACATCCACTTGAAAAATCAAGAGAGGCCAAGAGCTGCAAAGGGCGAGGAGTTGCCCCAGGGTCCTGAGGGTTTGCAGTGCTCAGCATCCTGCCTGCAGCAGGGCCGAGCGGCTCAAGCAGAGCTTGGGCACCCTGTAAATCCTGTGAAGCACATGGACCAAGTGCCCCAGAGCCACCACCAACACATTTATCCTGCCCAAGGGAAAGAGCCAAGGCACGAAAGTGTCCTGCAGCAGGTAGCCCCCACGCAGGGCCAACCCAAGTTTTACCCTACAGCCAAGCCAACGTAGTCACCAGAACCAAGAAGCATGTGGCCAGCATTTAGGACATGCTGGTGACAGCACCACGGGCACAAGCCATCACCTGCAGAGTCCCTTGTCACCTCCCCACTGCAGCAGGGTGACTAAGGGCTGCCAGCTCCATCCCTGAGCCCAGAGGCTGCAGAAGACTTTGCCATCAAGTCCACCATCCCCAGTCCTCCCTGGTGAAGGGCATGGGGGACTCCATGGAAGGAGAAGAGAGCCCAGTGAATGCCTGGGGAGTGTTCACAAGATCAATCTGGTCTTTGGTGCTGTAATCCAGCTTTCTCCAGCAATGTTTTCACAGGTGTATGAGACACCTCTGAGAGCAGCATAGACAACATCTTCATCAACAGACATGTTATTCTTATAGCGAGATGCAGGAAACGGAGCCCCTGGGGTAAGGGCTGGCTTTTTTTTTCCTTTATTTAAACAGCTTTTAACGTAACTAAGGAAAGAGAAACACAGCCTCTCTGTCTGTGTGAGCCCTGCCCTCTGGTTTCTGTAGTTTTTAGAAGTCTAGATTCGAGCTACAAGATGAACTATTTAAGACATGTCAGCCCCAGATGCCTGCAGTCGGCATTTTAAAGAGCTTCTAGGTGACACCATCCACCGCCCGGGGACAGCCCACTTGCAGGGCTGCCTTTTGGTACTAGAAATGCAAAGTTTG
>VYZM01012867.1:50818-72525 GCA_013398915.1 Dromas ardeola | reverse complement strand
GGCGGTAATTCCCTTATGGCTCCCCTCTTTCCCCCCTCCAGTTTAATTCATAGTGGTGGGATGCAAAAGCTCCCCGGAGAGTGATGGATAGTGGGAAATGAAGAATATGAAGGAGCTTTATTGAACCCATCAATCTCAGGCGAGGCTGCTGCCATCAAAGGCCCAGCCTGTTTTGGCAGAGGTTATGCAGAGGAGCAAAGAGATCAGGTTTCGGGGAAAAGCAGGGCACGGAGGGACTGTGAAGCTCCTGGCTTGGCTCTGGCCAAAAGAGCCAGCACCCGTGGAGCAGGGTGGAGAGCGGTGGCCTTGTCCTGGCCAGGGATGCTTATCCCGCTGTGGTTTTGGTATACCTGCCCCTCTTCTTCCTCCAGGACACCAGGATTTGCAGCCTGGGCAGTAATAGGAGGGGTTAACTCTTCCCTGTGCCACGGTGAGGCTGAAGAGCCTCATCACATCCTTCTTCCCAGCTGAAATTCCCATCCCCAGTGAGGTCTCTCCTCCAGCACAGCACCAGGGCAATAGGAGATCCATTGGGGTCCAGGCTTGACTGTTGCCATGTCACACCATTACTCATTCAGCCTTGGGCTGCCATGGCTTGCCTAACGGTATCCAGCAGATGGGTTGGAGCCTCTGAAACACCTCCTGATTTCTTCAGACACCTGTTTTTTGCAGATGATCACCAAGATGTTGCCACCCTGCTTGGTGGACCACAAGAGGGGACCTTCCCCTGGAGTGGGCCAGCATCCATCTCCTGAAGATAAGCAGGCTGGGCTGGAGAATTTGAAGACCACCTGGTGCTGGGACAGTGTTGACCCACCTTGGTCCCATACCCAGCCAGAGTCAGGCATAGGCAATACTCTGAGCAAGGACATGCTGGAAGGGGAGCAGACACACCACCCAGGGAGCTTGTCAGCTTGGTCTTGTGATGTTACTGCCCGGCGCAGATTCAGGCTGCAGCTTGCCCGGTGGGGCTCCCTGAGGGCTGTGAGCACTGTGCCTCTCACTGAGCCTTTCTCTCCTTTCCTTCCTGCTTTTCTGTGGCTGCCGTGTCCGCGAGCGGCTGCGAATCAGGGTATTGGCAAGGTGGCATCTGCTGGCTTGTTCAGAGGTGGGTCATATGGGGCAATGCTGCCTGGCTGGGCTGGTGGGTAGGTAGATCTTGCTTTCTGCTGGTTGTCCTCCTTTGGGTGACCCCCACGGGGGAGGTGAGAGGGGCACAGGCAATCCCACGGTACCTTTTGGAGACCGTCCTTCATCCAAATGCTGCTTGGCAGGGGGAACAGCATCCCAGGAGAGATGCTGCCCCATGCCATTGCCTTGCTTTACCTGCATAATCCCCAGCCCCAACTTTCAAGCTCTGCCACCCTTTGGTTACCCCACGGGAGAGGAAAGGGACCTGCAGACATGTGTACTGCCATGAACTCTGCAGGCTCCTTCTACCTTTTTACATTTACAGAGTGCTACATTCCTGGGAAGTGAGGTCAGAGCTGCTTCCCTGTGCAGGCAAAACCAAAGGATGGCTGGAGAGTCGATGCCTTGAGGCTGGGACACAGTGCTGGGTGGGTTGAGGACAGGGTCCGGGGTCCATCTGAGTGTGGTGCTCACCCAGGGGTGGTGGGGTCCATCCTTCCCCTGTTGCAGCCTGCACTGGTGGGGAGCAGGATGGCGGTGGCACCCTGATGTGGACAAAATGCTGGGGGGACCTGCTTTCTCACTGAGTTTTGGCCCTCTGGGAAGGGAGGTGAAGGTCCCAGGTCTTATGTCGTGATCTAGAGGGAGTTCTTGGAGAGGACCCAACACCTGGCTGGGGTTGTGACATCCAGCAGAGCATCAGGCCATGGGGCAGTGTGGCCACGGTGGTGAGTGCCACTTGTCTATTTAGATACAGGGCTACCTGTGGGGCCACGGCCCTGATGTGAGGATTTTCTTTGAAGCTGGCAAGCTATATCCATCACGGTCCCTGGTGAACACCAGCTGTACAAACAGCAGCCCTGAGCAAAGCTGCCGGCTCAGTCATCCATCTCCTGCCTGTCCAGTTGGAGCCACCGAGCAGCCCTGGGTGGTTTGGGATGTCCCCAAGCTGTGGGATGAGATGTCCCCAGGTCCTGGACCAGTTCCTGGGGCTTGGGGGCTGCACTGAGCATCACTGCTCAGCATTCGGGGGTGTCGTTGGGCACTGCCTTTCTGACAGTGGTGGTAGTTGAGGCACGTTGCAGCTTGTGCGATGTAGCTCTGGGACGGTTGTGGGGCTGTCTGGACCAAAGTCATCCAAAAATAACGGGGAGAAGGAGAAACGAGAGCTTGTTGGGTCTGGCACTGCAACAAATCCTTCTTCCTTTTTATTGCTACACAAGGAGAGGGGCTGAGGTTCCCTCCCTGGGGCTGGGGGAGGCTGGATGCTGTGTGGGGCATCTGGTGGCACAGAGGGACACTGGGACATCGGTCATGAACTCCCCAACCACGGTGAGATCTCATCCCTGCCTTCACAGCCAGCCCGTGCTGCCGAGCCCAAAACTTGACCCTTGTGCCGGTTTTCAAGCTGTTGGCGTAAAAACTGTTAAACAACCCAAACAAAAAGGCTCCAAGTCTATCAGCATCCCGTGGCGGGCAGGGAGCGGCTGGGGGATGGTTAGGTGTGCCTCAAGCGCTCATGTTGTGTGGGGGTGGGATTCATCCCTTTTCCCTCCCTTTGAGTCCAGATAAAAGCCGGATCTTTGGAGGCTTGGCTGGATTTTGAAAGCTCCTTGTCCCCTCCAGCTGCAGGAGTGACCCGTGAAGATAAAGCCTCTTGGCTCAGCGCCTCCATCCCTGCATTTCCAAGAACCCAGGAGGACCCACCTTGGGAAAACCAGGTTGCTTTCTGCCTCTCGCCATCTCTCTCCAGCCCACCGAGGGAAGGAGAAGATGGCCATGGCAGCCAACGGCTCCAGTGGGATGCACGATGTGCCGCTGGACATCGGCTTTGCTGGCACCGAAGACCTCGTTTCTGACTGGTACATCTATGAAACCGTGGAGCCAGCCATGCCACAGAATGAGTAAGTGTCCAGCCTCGCTGGTGGGTGCCACATGTCACCCTGTCCCTGCTGGGGTCACCCTGGGCATCTACCAGCCTTCTGCCAGGCTGCTTTGTCCCCTTTCTGTAGAGCGCGGTCTCCTGAGCAGCAGAGCCAGGATTTATTCCCTGGTGAGTGGGAGGTGATTAAAAAGGCTTGTTTTGCACCCCTAAAAATTCTTCACTTCTTTAGGGTGCTTCTGACAACAGCTGGGGTAAATCCTGCAGCAGGCACCTCTGCTACTTACACTCCCTTTCATTTAGCCTTCCACAAAATGCAAAGTCAAGTTCACGGTGTTAACTTGCTGCCCTGACCCCTCTGGAGCCCCCAGAGCCTTTGCTGGCATCAAGAGGGCTGCTCAGGCTCCGTGCTTGTGGATTTGAAGACATCCTCACAACACAGCCCTGTCCCCTGCCTTCATCCCAGCCCAGCTCTCCGCAAGCAGCCGTGCAGCCTTTTGGCGAGGGGCGAAGCGAGTTGGCAGCACACCCCGATCTACTGGTGGGGAGGCAGAGCTGGGGGGCTCCGTTGGGTCCCTGCACGGCATGGTGATGCTGAGCAGGCTTCCTACCTGCAAAATAGGGCTGAGCATCCCTGGGCTTGCATGGATGCCTGATTTCCCCCCCCCAGCTGGTGTACCAATGGGTCTTGTAAAGCCTATTCCGTCTCCACCTGTGAAGATCCACTGTTCACCAGGGTGTACTCCCAAAAGCAACGCTGCATGGGCTGTGTCTGCCCTGGGGATGGGACCCCAGAACCCAGCCTCACAGCAAGGACCCAGCACTTCATGCCCTCCTGGCTGAGTGCCCTTCCCAAGGACAAGAGAAGCGCTATAGAGAGGGGAAACTGAGGCACGCAGCAGTGGGGCAATTATCCAAGGTGCCCTACAAGGCTTGAAGCTGGGCATCACAAGGCCCATCTATCAGCACCTATTGTCCCTCTGTTGACTTAACCCTCTGTGGGTGGGTTTTACACCACTCAGTTGACTGATACCTAATCCTGAGGACAAGCAGGAGGACATCCCAGTGGTGACCAGCCCAAAGGGTTCCTCCTCATCCTTAATCTTCCTCCTTGCGAAATGGCCTTTGAAATCTCCTTGCCCAGCCCTGGTTTCCCCAGACAAACCCCCACCTGCGTGACCCACACCTCTGCTAGAAACATTTTGGGGTATTTCTGGGTGTCCTCCTTTGCGGCAAGCCATGGTTGGTGAAGGGATGGAGGCAGCACTGGGGGGGTTTGCTTGTCTGATGGCTCCTGACTGCTCTGGATTTAGATGCTGAAGCCCTGGTGACACCAGAAAGAGTTTTGGTATCCCTGTGCTCTTAATTGTGTGGGCGGGTGCCCTGGATTTCCAGAGCCTGGATATTTTGGGACAGCAGAAACTTTCTGGTCTATCCAAGGCCAGCCGTTGGCAGTGAAAAAAAGGGAGAAATCGGAGCTTTGCCAATGGCAGCTGGTCCTATAAAGACTTTTCTGGACAGGTTGGTGACAGCTTTGGAGATATGATGCCTGAGAAATCCGAATTTAACTGTTGGATCCTTCATAGAATGATGGTTCCCTGCAGCCTGGCTCATGGGCTCTGCTCTGGGGCTGGTTTCCCATCTCTGTCCACCCCACGGGTGCTGCAGGGTTTGGGAGGGCACGAGGGCTCCTGCGGGCTCCCCCCTGAGAGTTATGGGGCTCAGGGTGTTCCACTCCCCGGCACAGGGATTTGCTACCCTGGGTGAAGGTGGCTGGGCACGATGGCGCCTGGCCTTGGGGAGAGGAGGAGGGCTGTGGCAAAGCAGAGATTAAGGGATATAATGGAGGCCAGAGAGTGAATAAATAAAACGAAGCCTGGCACGCCTGCTTGGCTGGCCTTGGCTGGCCAGGGGATGTGGCAGCCAGCGCCTCCACCATCCCCCCAGCTCTGGGGCTGGTCCCTTTCCCATGGGAAAGGCATCAAAACACCCTGCAAGTGGTCTTCAACCTCCCAGCTGGCATTTAATAAGCGCAGTGCCTTAGGCAGCGAGGAGAAGTGCTGCTTTGCAGGCTGCATCCCTCAAAAAGGCAGAGCAAGAATAGATTGAGGTGTAAAAGAGGTAACAGGGAGCTTCATCCCTCGTTGCTGATCTCCTCTTCATCCCTGTATGTGCAGGGAGCCGTCCCCAGCCGCTGCGGGGATCAGTTTGGGGCCCCTCCCAGGTGTTATCTCTCTAACTTGATCATAAAATCATCTCGTGAGGGTGACTTCATCCCTGGTTATTGACAGTTGTGTAACCCAGCTCTTCAGAGGTTTACCCCTTCTCAGCATCAGACTGAAACCTCCACTGCCGCCGTGTACATGGGCATTACCCTGGGATCTTTGCTTTGCCCTTTTGGGACTGAATACAACCATACATAATTTTTTCCCCCCCTTTTTCTAGCATGTTTCCCAGCGCAATCCCAGACTGTGACCCCACCATTTCTCCCAGACTGTATCACACCTGCATGGCACCCATCTCTGTAAGTACCAGCCAAGTCCTGTGTAGTGGCTCGTCTGCCCTGATGTTGTATTTTCTGTCCCCCAGCTCAGGTCATGACCATCTACTCCCAGTTAGCAGGTCTGGGCTCTTCAGCTTGAGCTGGAGTGAAGTTTGAGCTGGGATGCTCTAACAAGGAACTCGCACAGCTCCAGACTTTGTTTTGTGCCTGTAGTTAATGGAAAGCTTTGATTTATTTTTATTTTTTCCCAGCATGGTCCCTCTGAGGCATTTAGAGCCTGTAACTCATCAGAGTAGTTTAAGAAGTGCCTGTCCCTGCTTCAGCCATGGCTGGGTTTAGGGTGTTGGACGGAGACGGAGCCTCCTCAGAGGCTCCCATCACATAGCAGCATGTCTGAGTCCCCCACCCAGACCCCCCCTCATGTATTTATTGCTCCCTCAATTGGGTTTCTGGCAGCTGGCTGTGCTCGTGGGCTTGTCCTTGCTGGTGAAGCGCAGGCGTCTCCACCGGAGCTGCTGGAACGGTGTCCCAGGACTGCTCAGGTACCCTGACTCGTCCCCAGGGTCCCTGTCACCCCATGGGTGGAGGGATGCTGAGATGCAGCATGGGATAAACCATCTCAGGAGCAGAGAATGGTGGGGACAGGGTGGCCGTGATCTGGTGTCAGGCTCATCTCTTCCTTGGCTTGCAGTCCAGCCAACTTCCTGGAGGAGGAAGGCAACCGAGGGCTGGTGGCTGCGGTGTTCGGCATCCTGTTCTCCTCCCTGTGCGTGCTGGTCTTGGACAGGGACCCTCTGCCACTCATCACCCACTCCTCCCAGAGCACCCGGGGTAAGGCGAGCACCCTCCTGGCCTGTGGACACCCAAATCCTCCCCACCCAGGAGGCGTGCATCTTTGGGTGGCATCCCCTGAGCAGCCTGTTCACTCTGGCACATACTGAGGGCACTGCCTTCTCTTCCCCATTTTGTTCTCCCTCCTCTCTTCCCACCATCCCATCTAGAGTACTGGAAAATCCTGGCTTTGCTCTACTACCCTGCCTTCTACTACCCCCTGATCGCCTGTGCCACTGTCCGGCACAGGGTCAGCTACCTCGTGGGCTGCCTGCTCTCCTGGTGTCACTGCGTGGTCCACATCTGGCAGAAGGTGGATTGTCCCCAGTCACCGAAGGTACATGTCCCACCACCTGGGGAAGGAGCGAGGAGGCTGGTGTAGCCCAGGGTTGGAGGTGGCTTTCTCACCACATTCTTGAAGTGACATGAAGGTGCCACCTGCCCAGGCTGGGGTGGTCCCACCACTCTGCTTCTTCCCAGATATACAGGTACTACTCCACGCTCTCTTACGTCCCCATCATCCTCTGCCTTGTGCTCTTAAGCCTTTGGTATCCAGCCCTGCTCATCAGGAGCTTCACTGAGCAGGAGGAGACCTTGGATAAAGAGGTAATGAAGATCCACGGGATGACTCGGGGAGTGGTAGCATGGGAGAACCCCTCGATGGACCTGCATGGTTTTGGGACCTTCTCCTGCCCTAGCAGCCCATCTGTCTGCCTTGGGGACTGGGAGAACTGGGGTGCTCCCCAGAGCATGTGTTCCCCACTTTGTTCCGGCACTGGGAGCTGCCTTCCCTCCATCCATCTCACGGCACGGGTCACGGCTCTGTTTATCTCACTGGATTTGGAGAGGGAGTGAAAAATCCATCTTTGGAGTAAACTCCTTAGTACAAGAGGCTTAAGGCATCAATGCATCCCATTCAGGCTGGGACTGGGGTCGCCTTGTTTTCCCAGCAGGCTGGATAATCCCTGTCCCTTTGGGAAATGCTGGGCTTTGTTGGGAAGAGAGGAGGAAAAACCTACTTAAAAAAAAAAAAAAAAAAAAAACTCACAGCCACAGCATGGNGCCTACTTAAAAAAAAAAAAAAAAAAAAAAAAGCTGTCAGCCCAAGCATGGACTGAAGTGACCCCCAGGCTCATGCTGGGAGCTGGCTGGCTGGAATGGGAGTTTTCGGCTGTCTTACCGGTGTGCCTGGTTTTGGGCTGCTTTGCTGATGAGAACAAGGCAGATTTATTTCCACCTTTGTGGTGCCAGAAGATTTGATGCCAGCATTGCTCCAGCGCTTTTGTTATCTGAATGAGGGCTGGGACCCCATCACCCACGTCCCATACGTAGGGTGCTGTGGGTGGCAATGGGTGGGTGGCCGGGGGTAGCTGAGCAAGGAGATGCCTGCTGGGTGGAATGCAGATGCTCTGTTGAGAGTTCCCCCAAAAGAGTCACCTCTCCCTGTCCCGAATGCCTGAGCATGTCCCTGTGCTCAAATCAGGCAATTTATTGCTGTTTTCCTTAAGGTTACAGGGAGAAGTTATTACAAGAAGTACCTAAAGGCTGTCCTGTCCAAACGCCCTCGGAAGGGGAGGTAAGGACGGCACCTTCCCGAGATCAGCGAGTGCCTGTGCCAGCCCTGCCTGGCTGCGACAGGGGCAGAGATGGTCCCTGCTACCGAAGAACATGCTTTTCACTCTCTTCTTCCCCCTCCAGCTCCGCCAAGATAGAAGAGAGCCTTCTGTCAAGGGTCCAGACATATTTACGCTCCTACATTTATGCTCCCGAGGAAGGTGGGCTGCGGGCAGGCGCGGGTTGTGCTCTTGGCCACAGCAGCAACTCGACAAAACAGGCTGCCTCCCCTTCCCCGGGGAGAGAAAATGCCTTTCTTGGCTCCTTCCCCAAAGCATCTGTGCCGCGGCAGCTGCTGCCCGCCGCACATGCGACGCCTCAGCTTCGCACAAACTGTTGTGGTTTGGGCTGGGGAGCTGGACCCCCCCACCATGGGGGCATGGGTGGGCTGTGGCAGCAAGGCTCCGGCATGGGTTGTGCTAATAAGCCTGATTGCTTGGTAAGGCTATGGTAAGGGAATAAAATCTACAAAAAGGGGATAAAAATCCCTAACAGCCCAGGAATGGGGAGCTACTCCTCCCTGCCTCTGCCCATGGGAGAAGCAGGGGCTGTCCCGGGTGGTGGCACCCCAAGGGACGTGGCTGCTGGAACTCGGTGCTGTGGGTGCATGAGGTTTCATGGGCTTGTGGGAAGAGGATCAAAGTATGGAGAAAACTCTCCCAGCTATACATCCTTTCCCTGGGGAAATCCCAATTAATATTTGACTGCCCTGTTCCAGTGCTCTCCCCCAGGGTGTTTGCTTTGGCTGCTGGGTTGGGTGGACCTCCATCCTCTTCTTCTCTTCCCCCACAATCCCACATCCCAGCTCCTCTCTGATAACACCCCTCCCATTCTGCATTCCAGGTTTCCGGATCCCGCTGAAGCTCGTCCTATCCATCACCACGGCCGTGATTGCTGTCTACCAGGTGATGCTGATGGTTAAATGCTGAGCAGAGTCCCCTCCCCGCCTTCTTGGCTTCATCCTCTCGAGGCAGAGGAGCCCAGAGGTCACTGCCATGCCACAATTTTGGCTACGGGGATGGTATTAACATGCCTCGAGGTATTACCATCCCTCGGCTGAGCCGCAGTAACCGACCATGTGCTTCCAGGGCTCAGCCAGCCTTAAGTCTTTAAGCTAAGGCTATGGCTCAGCGGTGGGATGCCTTGACCCTGGGGGCTCACATGGCACCGCTCCCTCGCAGGTGGCCCTGCTGCTCCTGGTAGCCGTCGTCCCCACCATCCAGATCGTGCGGGCGGGGATGACGAAGGACATTGTGGTGTTGTTGGTCCAGTTTGGTTTGGTGCCCTCGGAGAGCCCGGCTGTCCCAGGTGACATGGAGAAAGAGCTCAACACTGTCAAATACTACCTGTGGTCACTGGAAGGTGGGTTCCCAGACAGCTCCTGCATCCATAGGTGATTTATGGAGGATTTCAGAACTTATCAGAGAGATTTCTAACCCAGAGGATGGTCCGGGAAACTGGTTGGGAATGGAGCAGCTTTCAGGGAGACTTAAAAACCAGCTGCCGAAGCTGTGCAGACATGAAAGGCGGCCGCGGGAGGCTGGTGCCGTGCCAGGCATCTCCGAGCGGCGGAGATGCTGCCCTTCGGCTGCGGGCTTTGATATGTGCTGGAATTGAGCAGATGGCCACTGCTCTCCCCCCTGGATAATTAAAAGCCCGGGACTGGGGGGGTGTGGGGATGGCAGGGGTGCCCCCCTCCCTCCACAGCATTACCTTAGGGTACCACTAACCCGGGGGGGGATGCATTTTATGGCTTTTCCTGAGTCACCAAGCCTCTTTCATCCTCTTTGTTTTCCTGACATCTCCATCCTTCCTACCAGACCTCCTTCCCCCCTCTTGCTTTCCCCCCCAGTATCCCTTTATCCGAGAGCATCTTCCCAGGCTCTCTCCATCGCACTGCCTGCTCATCATGGCTTGCTCCATGATTTTTCCAGTGCTGAGCTAACATAACAGCTGGTATTTCCCCTGGTTGCTTGTCTTTCCCCTTCCCTTTCACTGTCTCACCAGCTCATGCCCACCTGAGAAATGGAGATCCCTGTATCACAAAGGGGATAAGGAGGGAAACTGAGGCACAGTGCCCCATAACTCAGCCCATCGCAATGCTCCTGCGATATTTTACAATAAAATGTCTGACCTGGCCATCTCCCCCCTGCTCCTCCCCAGTCTGCTACATCTGCTCTCTGGTGCTGTGCTGCCTGCTGACCTGCGCCATGCTCCTGAGGACGCTGGTGATGCACAGGTATACGGGGTGGTCCCCGCTCCTCTGGCCTTGACCTTGTCACCAAGCCAGGATGCAGCTGGTCTCTTTTCCCCAGGAACAACCTGAAGGCACTTTACCAAGGGGCTGTGCTGGATGTTTTCTACAAAGCCCATATCCTCCGCCCATCCCGACAAGCCATCGTCTGCTGGATGAGCTTTGCCAGCTTCCAGACGGCTTTCGCCTGCCTGGGTAAAGGGTGATGGGGGGCAGGAGGGGGTGGATGGGTGATGGACCCCCACCTCACACAGCCTACCCTGGGTTTAAGCATCTCTTCCCCCTTTCTTGCCCCATTTTGCAAAGGGATGGCTGCAAGGATTTTGTTCCTCTTTTTCCTCAACGCAATCTGTCCCTCTGTGGGGAGGACCATGCCGAACACCAAATGGTCAGGAAGAAAAAAAGGAGGTGGGGGGAAAACAATGACTCCTTTTGGCTCAAGCCCAAATATTTTGATTAGAGAAGCTGTCGTAGCATCTCATGCAATGGGCTGTCTGTCTCCTCCAGTCCCAGTCTTCACATCCCGGGTACTCCCTGCTGCGCGTCTTCCCCAGCACAGCCTGGGTCTCCCCAGTTGGGAAGGCTGGCTGTCCCACAGATGGGTGGAGGACATCAAAGGGGGTAGAAATCCTCACCTCACCATGAGCTGGAGACATTTTAAGGCCTCTCTGCCCCATGGCAGGTGACTCTGAGCAGCATCTGTGGTGATGCATGTGTAACACCCAACCATATCAGCACCCCAAGGCTGCACAGGAGAGTCAAGCTGAAGATCCAGGGGGCTGATGGGAGGACAGGGGGTACCACCAGGTCTGTTGGTGACCACTCCTCAGGAAAGTGGACCTATTTTGCAGGCAGATTGCAGAGATCGGTGTGGAGGTAGGAGCTGGGGAGTTCCTCGCACCCCTTTGCCAGTGAGGAGCAGCTTTCCTTTGGCCACCCAGTGCTTGGAGCATCTCTGGCAAAGCTGGCTGCATGCTGCTGTGAATCTACCTCCTGCTTTAAAATCTTGTTTTTCAAGTCATTAAAGCAAAGCAGCGGAGGTGAAACACAAGCTCAAGCACAGGAAACCACAGCCGCTGCTGATCTCGGTGTGATTTATGATTAGAAATCAGAGCTCGGGATGATTTTTATGATGAGGCATCACAGTTGCAGCCCCAAATGATGGCTCTTCTTGGCGGGGATAATGTGGGGAGCGATAAGAAAGGCTGAACTTGTAATTAAATCCCATGCAGAGCATTGTGTTTGGAGCGGGGGAGGCAGGTAAGGATCTCGCAGTCTTTTCAAGGGATTAAAATGAAAGACATGTTCAGCAACAAGTAGGAGTTTGGGGAATAAAACCAAGAACAAGAACCGCTTCTCCATCCTCCCCTGACATGGTTTGTCTCCCTGTGTCTCCCTCCCAGGTCTCCTCATCCAGCAAGTGATTTTCTTCATCTGCTCAGTGGGGTTTACCTTCCTCTTTGTCATCCCTCTCCAGTCCGGCACAAACATGTACCTCTTCAAAATCATTCAGAACATGTGGTGAGCACTCGCAGCCCTTGGGGAGGGATGGGAGACCCAAGTGGATACCATGGCCATGGTGTGCTTTGGGCTACTGTGTCAAGGGGAGGCTCTATCTTAGCCTCTTTCAACTTTGCTGGAGGCTTCTGCTGCCTGGGATGGTGTATCATGCTTGGGACCCTCCTGGTGTCCAACCTGACTCTTCTCTCCCACCCAGGCCCTTCTGGTTGACCCTGGTCATTGCTGTCATTGTGCAAAATTTGGCAGCTCACTATCAATTCCTGGAGCAGCATCCCCTCCGGAAGGAGCTCACCAACAGGTATGGGGATGTGGGGAGCCTTTGGGGCAGAGCTGTACCTCCCAAGGTCCGAGACCCCAGACTGTGTTGGGTTTACACGTGCCCCTGATGTCATGGCGTCCACTGTGCTGTGAGCTCAAGGGGGAAATCCTGTGTGTTTGAGGGGTTTAGGTGGCTCCACGCACTGAGAGAGGTTTCTTTAGATGCTTTAGAGGGTCGTGGGCCATTTACAGCCTTGATTTCAGTGGGGTGAAGCTGGTGAGTTCTGTGCCCTGCTCCACCACCCCATTTGCAAGCCTCATATCCCTCAGGATCTGGTGGATGGGTTCAGATGCTGACAGCCAATGTGTCTCCTTGCTCGTGCATGGAGACAGCCTAAGCTGTTTCCTTATGCTGAAAACCAGAGTGACAGATGGATCTGGGTGTCCTGATCTGTCCAGCCAAGGCAATTCCATCACCTCCATCACTTGCCCAGCATTGCAGGGATGCTGCTGTAGGCTCCTCTGGCCTCCACAGGAGCTGGTGTCCTCCATCCCAAACCTCCATACTCATGAGTTGTCTGGTTTCTGAGCCTTCAAGGAGAAATGGAGGCCAAGATTTGAAGTCCTGATCATGCACCAGGCTGTCTCCTCTCCAAGAGCCCTAAAGGGTGTTTTCTTCTCTCCATGGGATGGCGAAACCTCAAACAGGGACCATGTCTGCCGAGGACAGAGGGAAGGGTGGGAGGCTTATTTTGGCAGGAGGTTTCTCTAGCAGGAAAGGGCTGTGCTTCCCATCCTGTGGTGTTTGTGTTCCTTACTCCTCCTTCGCCTCCACCACCCACAGGCGAGCTCTCTACATAGTCACCTACCTGCTCTTCCCCATCAACGTCCTGGTGGGTGTCCTGGCTGGGGTGTGGAGGATGGTCATTTCTGGCCTTTATAACTCCATCCACTTCTGCCAGCTGGACATCAGCCTGCTGAACCGCAGCGTGGAGACCTTCGACCCAGGTAGGACATGGGGGTGGGTCCCTCTGCAGCAACTCTGTGAGCATGGGGACCCTCCTCCCACAATCAAGCTCCTAGGGGACATGGCCAGGGGCTCATGAATCACATGGAGCTGCTGGGACTGAGGATGGCTTCAGGTCCTCATGCTTTACATTCAGAAATGGGCAGATGGGACAACTGGAGCAAGTGGCTCCTCATGACACCGGCTTGGTCCTGCTTTTCCATCCATCCCCAAGGGTGGGTGATGCCCTGCTGGGGTCCCCTGGGCTTCACCAGCAGCCAGACTCTGTTCCCACAGGCAGCAGACCCTCACCTCTCCTGCACTAAAAGCAGGAGGGCAGAGAGCTCAGCCCTTCCTTGGCTTTTCCTGATGGGATTTTGGGAGCAGAGCTCATCTCCGGCTCTGGAGGCAGAGCAGTTCTGGCAGGGCGGAGACGGAGCCTGGCAAACAACCTTCCCCTTTGCTCTAGGGCAGAAGAGAGGGGGGAACCATGAAGTCTGTCCCCCCCTCCGCCCACCCCATATATGTTTACCATGGGCTGTGTTCCCCCAGGCTACCACATGTACTGCCACTATCTGAAAATCGAGGTCAGCCAGTCCCACCCCATGATGAAAGCTTTTTGCTTGCTGCTTCTCCAGCCAGCCCGGTTGGAGGGGCCGCCAGGGCTCCGGGCCAGCAACGTGGAAGAAGGTAAGACCTTCCTACCACCAACTGGTGGGATGCACAGCCATCACTGTGGGGAGGCTTCAGGGTCTCCTCTGTGGGTTTGCTGCTCCTCTAGGGATGCTGTTGGTGCCCTGGGGTAAATGCACCATTGAGGGTTGTTGTTCTGCTGCTCCCTCGGCTTTTACGCCACCTCCTGTTTGGTGTGTGACCATCTCCATCTCAGGAGCTGCCCCAGTTCCTCTGCCCATGCAAGGGCAGGATGGGGCTCATCTGCTTTCACCCCAGGGCGTAGGTGGTATCTAGGCACCTCCAGTGATGGGCACCTGGGACTGAAATCATTCCCCCATCCTGTCTCCTTTCAGGCATCCAGCTGATGCAGCCCAAGAAAGCACCACTGAGCAGAACCAGGTTCAAGCAGAGCCGAGCCCGGTGGTGGCTGGCCTACACACTCCTCAACAACCCCTCACTGACAGCTTGCCGGAAAACCGCCCTCTCTGACCCCACAGCCAACGGCACCCAGCTCAGCCCCCCTAAGCCCTGACCTCCAGAGAAGCCTCCCCACCTCTCTCTGCTTCCCTCTCACACTCCTGTCCCATCCCATCCCTGTCTCCCATTGACTCTCCTCCTGCACTAGCAGGAGTTTTGGGCACCTCTTGCCCCTCTCCAGGCTCCGGTCCCTCTCCAGTGGTGATGGGGGCTGGTTTTTACCTCTACCAAGGTCCAGAGGTGAAGACAGAGCCAAGGCAAATGGGTGACCTCCAAGCCTGACCTAGATGGAGAGGGGTTGATGAGCCAAGCTAAACCCTTCAGGCATCTCAGAAACACCTTCTGAAGAGTCACTCCTGCAATGAGTCTGCCAGCTCTCAACAGTTGTCTTTCTGACATGCGGCAAGGCAGGCACAAGTCCCCAGCACCAGGGCAGTAAGGAAAGGGGGAGAAGGTGTGTGTTTGTGTGTGTGTGTGTGTGGAGGGATCCTCAGCCAGACTGAGCACAAGGAGCTACCTCCATCCTGGCATGGTCTTCCTGCAAAGGTCCCTGCTGCCAACCCCATCCCCAGCTTCTCCCTTTCAGGGCTGATCCTGGCTCTCCTTGACTGCCATACCTAACCCCAGGACTCTTATTTCCCGCCCAGTATTGTGAAAGCTGAAATCCCCATCTGTTCTGCTCTGGGCCATGAGGTTGCAGAGCCATTTGTTTTCTGTTCCCTGTAACTCTTGTCCCCTCGGTGCCCCTTGCTGCCACTCTGTTTTGTTTAAAGCCGGCGGTTGCCCAGCGCCAGTGACCCTCTGAGCGAGCTGAGCTTGGATCCATAGAAAGCAGTTTTACACCTCGCTTGGACGTGCCGAGTTGGGGAAGGTTAATAAATCACATACCTCATTCCTACACTCAGGCTGTGCTTGGTCTATTGGCCGTTGCCAAACGTCAACGTTGCCGACCTGGCAGAAGGGACATGAGGATCATTGTAGACATGTCTCCGGGTGATGGTTGGGACTGACCTTGCTCAGCAGAGGCTTTGTGGCAGGTCTGCTTGACCTGGGGGGGTGGGGGGTGATGAGACCAAATCTGTGATTTCCCCCTCCCCACCTTAAGGAAATTTGAACGCAAAGCTGATCAATTTGCTTTCCCATCAAAAAGTTTGGCCTCTAAACCACAGCTCCCATAAAGAATGGGAACTGAAACAGGACATTGTGTGGCTAAAGCACCAAAGGTAGGTGTCCAAGGTGTTGCTGGGTCACCTCTTCCCATGATGTGTCCCTTGAAAAACGTGTCTTCGGTGGCTGGAAGGATGCCTGGCATCAGCCTGCTGTTGCAGGGAGGGCTCATGGCAAGTCGTACTGGACTCCTTATTCTTCCATCTCAACCTCCTCAGCCTTGCTAAAGCAGGTGCTTTTGAGACTTTGCAGTCCACCCTGCATGGAACAGGGCTGCCAGGCCATCCTCTCTGCTCAATGGGGTGATCGATCAGTGATGACCAGAGGGCTGGAGCCCCTCTGCTGTGAGGGCAGGCTGAGAGGGTTGGGGGTGTTCAACTTGGAGAAGAGAAGGCTCCAGGAGACTTTATAATGACCTTCCAGTATACCTGAAGGGGCTACAGGAGAGCTGGGGAGGGACTCTGGATCAGGGAGGGGAGCCATAGGATGAGGGGGAACAGTTTCAAACTGAAAGAGGGGAGATTTAGCTTAGATATTAGGAAGAAATTCCTTGCTGTGAGGGTGGTGAGACACTGGCCCAGGTTGCCCAGAGAAGCTGTGGCTGCCCCATCCCTGGAGGGGTTCAAGGCCAGGCTGGATGGGGCTTGGAGCAACCCGGTCTGTTGAGTGGTGTCCCTGCCCAGGGCAGAGGGATTGGAACTTTAAGGTCCTTTCCAGTGCCAACCATTCTATGAGTCCCTCACCCCGGGGATCTCCTTGGAGGTGACCAAACCTGCTCTTTACAGGTTTTCAAGGACCCCATGCCCTCTTGCATGCGCTGTTGGTGTGGTTTGGAGGTGAGGGAGGCTGAGGTCTGTGCTTCGGGGTTTGCCTGGAGGGTCCTTGCATCTCCCCACAACATTGAAGCTCCCTGGGTGGGAGCCATCCCTTTCCCAGGAGCCTGACTTCCCCCTCCCTTTCCATCCCAGTGAAGAGAGTGGGGTCCCAACCTTCATCGGCTGCCCCAACAGCCACCCGCTGTGCTAGGATGCCCAAAGCCCTGTCACATCTGCTGCCCTGACCAACACCGGTTTAATCTTATTTGATTACTGTCTGGCACATAGTATGATGTCACCAAGCTGGGTGACAGCGGTGGCACCGGAGGCAGATCTGGGTCATTTTCTTTTTAAGACAGCAGGAGCCTAAGGTGCAATTCCTGCTGTTTTCCCAGCTCTGGGTTTGGCGTGCTGGGCTTTGCATGTCTGAGCACAGGAGAGGTGCCTCGCTGATGGGTACTGGGTGCCCTGCGTGTGTCAGGTGAAGGGATGCCCTAAGGCAAAGACTTCGCCTTTCCCTTGCAGCCCATCCCAAACCATCTCCAGTCTAAGAGGCACTGGGGCTTTGAAAGCAGCTTCGGTAATCCCTGAAATCTTGTACAGCTCTGGGCCATGGGTGGAGCTGGATTTCAGCATCTGTTTACACAGCCCTGCCTGAAGCTTCCTGGAGATGTCTTGGCAGGCGACGGGCTGGGACTGAGGTGAGAGATGACAGCCCCGGGAGGAAGACAGGAGGTTTGCTTGTTTTCTTTCCCTTCTTTGACATAAGCATGGTGTCCTGGGACTGAACTGAGCTCTTCTTCTTCATGGTGGCTTCCCACCTCCTCTCTAAACCCCCAATATTGGTACAGCCATGGGATAGCTCTGACCCCACACATCCCCAGTCCTCTCCACCCAACCTTGAGGTGGTTCAGAGAGCTGATCCGACTCAAATCCAACTCATTAACAAAAAACAGGGAATGGAAATTCCTGTCTGGGTCATGCTGTGGCTTTGCAAACGTGAGGGACAGAGAGGAGCTGATGGGGGTTGTGGCATCCCCGACTTGCACCAGCTGGTGGCTGTGCCGAGCAGGGATGGTGACACCAAGTGTGGCATCACCTGCTGCATCCAACCCAGGAGCTGTGTGGCAGGATGCCCTGTTTGTTACTAATGAGAGATGTTTAATACCGCTAATAATTTGCCATAAAAGCTCTGAGTAAACTTGGCAAACATGGAGCAAGTCACCTTCCTGGTGACAAAACAGCAGAGCCAGGGGGAGAAGCAGCTCTGCAAGGCAGGCAGAGACTTTCACGAATGGCTTACGGCTGCTGGGACCCTAAATCTTATTTTTTTTATCCTTATCCCAGGCTTCAAACCCTGTTCCCAGCCAAAATTGCAAGAAAAATCTCCCATACCTCAATATTCCTGGGCAGGCAGCGAGGGGAGGGCCTTGGCTGGGATAAACCTGATGTTAACAGTTGTATCCTACAAAATGAAACCAAAACTCTCGTTGGGGCCATGATGTTTTTCATCCTTTGTGCCTGTAATGGGAAAAATATGCGCTTGCCTGTTAGCATCAAAGGCCCTTCATGCGAGAAGCCACTGGCTGTTTCTGGGCTGTTTCTGCCTTGGGACCCCCACGGGGACCTCGGCGCCATACCCGGATGGTGTTGGCATGTGGCAGCTCCTCGCCTGCCCCTGTCCTTACCCTGTGAGCTGGCTGGACACCAGAATGTGGGGCTGGAGAGCTTGTGTGGAGACTTGAGGCTCCAGGATGGCTGCTTTTCAGATGGTTTTGACGTCGCTGCCTTCCCCTGCCTGCTGCAGGCAGCGATGGGGGGTAGATTTTGGGGTACCCTATAAATGCATCCTCCCTCCAGGGTCATCGAGGGGGGATGCTAAAGAGCTGGGAGGACTTTAGGGGACCTGGGGGGGGGGATGCTAAAACACAGGGAGGGATTTGGGGGAGCGGAGGGGGAAAGGGAGTGGTGGTGAGCCGTGGTACCCCAGATGATTCTGGGTCTGGGGGATGTGGGGGTGCACAGAGGCAGCACACACCAGCTTGTTTAAAAAAAAGAAAACAAAAGGTATTTATTGCTGTCTGTACAGCTCTGGTTATAAGGCGAGGGTGGCTGCAGGGGTCCATCCAGCACCCCCAGGCGAGCACTGGCAGAAGGCACAAGAGCTGGACCTCCCCGTGCCTTGGGGTGGGGAGATGGAGATGCTCAGCCCCCACCCCACCATGAGACAAGGGGTTCCCCCAGCACCCCAGGGCAGCCGGGTACAGTATATATGTCCCGCATGGGAATGCTAAAGCACTTAAGAAATGCGTTTATAGGTCAGCTCAGCTTCTCTCTGTCACCTGGGTTTTCCCAATCTTTCTTCCTACCACTCCATCATACAGTCCCCACTTGGTTTCCCGTTGGAGAGGGGCGCTGGAAAATTATTTTGGTCTTTTTGGGCTCAGTCCCTCCCCTCTGGGGTTGGAGCTGGAGCAGTGTGGCTCGGTGGGTCCAGCCCAGCCGAGTGTTTTGGACTGCAGGCTTCAGCAGTGAAAGGGAAGAGGAGAAAAAAAATCTGCATCACACCTGGGAGAGGTACCGAGGGTGGCAGGGCCTGATCCTGCAACGTGCAGGGAGGGTGCAGGCACCCTGAGTGCTCCCAGCGCCCAGCCAGCAGGAACTCTTTGTGCTCCTGCAGGGATGAATCCTGTGGGAAAGCTTCTCCTGCTCCACAAAAGGGCCTGGTCCAAGCCCACGGCCCCATCCAATGTGTCCTACCATACCTATCCTGCTTAAAAAGCACCTTCATATCTCTGTACCCCAGAGCCACGTGCCCTGGGACCCCTCTCTGACTGGTCCTTCTGTTCCTGGCACTCCATGTGAGTTTGGTGGTAGGAAGGATGCACCCAGCCAAGGGCCCGGGCGCTGGTCACAGCGGGGATGTCATCTTTGGTGCTACTGGACTGATAGGATCCTCTTTGCGAGAGATCCCTTGGCTGGTCACAGCTCGCTGCTGTGGGTGGAGGAGGGCTCATAGTGGTGGGCTCTGGGGATGGGTGATGGTTGCCCTGTTGAGAGTAGACTTTAATCCTGCAGCCGCACCTTGGTTTTAGGAGGGAGATAAGTCAGGAGGTGGTGGATTTGGATGCCTGGAAAGCGGCAGCACAGCGAGGATCTGCTCTACATCACCTGAGCTTGTTTGAAGCTCTCACCTAATGGAGCCCAGCCCTGACTCCCATCTAAGGAGGGGTTGAAAAACCAGCCTTGGACCTGAGTCTCGGCCCCCTTTGACTCCTGACCACCCACAGTTCCCAGAAGCTCAGAAAAGGCATGGCACTACGTGAAGATAAATGCTACAGAAAGAGGGGGAACCCCGAGGCACTGTTTCCTTCTCCCCCCTTTAACAGCAGAGCATGATGCCCAAAGCCAGCAGGAGGATCCCCAGGTGGACCTGGGGCACCACTCCTCCAGACCTGCTCTTCGACTCCCTTGGCGTGTGGTAAACGATCACCAGCTTTTCTCCAGCACCAGAGGGATCCATTTCATCCCCCTTGTAGCAGCTCTGACCCCCGAGGTGGCTGGCTTGGGGGTCATCTTGGAGCAGGTCTTCAGCTGGATTCTCCGACCCAGCCAAGGCCACATTGACCGAGACATCCCGCGTGCCCACGTCATTGACAGCGAGGCAAGTGTAGATGCCTTCATCCTCCTTGCGGAAGTTGGGGATGGCCATGGTGCCATTCTTGAAGACCAAGAAGCGCTCTTGGCTCTGCTTGACGTTTCCATCCCGTGCCACATTGGGCCCGTTGATCTCGACACGGCGGCTGGAGGTCTGGATCTTCCACCTGATCTCTGGCGGAGGGCTACCTGCCACACTGCAGTGCAGGGTCAGGGTGAGGCCATCGTACATGACGGTGTTGTCCAAGTTGGAGAGGTAGGTGAGCTGCACAGAGGGGGCAATGCAGTGGTGGTCAGGGATGTCTGTCACCGCCCTGCCCTTCAGCCTACTGGGAGCCACACACAGGGTAGACCCCCCCTTTGTGATGGAGACAGAGGTCTTCTCAGTCCACTTCTTCAGCCAGAAGACTTTGCAAGAGCAGTTGAAGGGGTTGTTGAAGATCTGCAGCTGGGACAGGGAAGGCAGGTTGTCAAAGGTGCCCTCAGCCAGCGTGGTCAACTCGTTGTCATTGAGCCAGAGGGAGCGCAGGTCCTTCAAAAAGCGGAAAGCATCCCAGGGCAACCCCGCCAGGCGGTTGTTGTTCATCTTCAGGATCTGCAGCCCGCTGAGGTTACGGAGGTCCTGCCAGGGGAAATCCGCTATCTTGTTGTGGCTCAGGTCCAGGTTCTTCAGGTGCACCAACAAGGCGAAAGCCCCTGGTTCCACCGCCCCAATCTGGTTGTAGCCCAACCACAGCGACTGCACTTCAGGAACCTCGGCGAAGGAGCCCTGTCCCAACCAGCCGATCCTGTTGGCTGACAAGGTGAGGATGGTCACGTTGGAGGACAACCCCTTGGGTACTTCCTGCAGATCCTTGTAGGCGCACTCAGCCAACAGCCGCCCATTCTTCTTGGTGGAGCAGGAGCAGGTGCTGGGACAGGCCAGGCAGGGCCCCAGGAGCACAGCCAGCCCCAGGCAGCAGAGCAGGGGCCTCATCCTTCCTCCTGGGAACAGAGACAGAGGGGGAATGAACCGGATGGGCCCAGCTGAGATGGGGATCTGCTTTTTCCTGCCAAGTATTAAGAGGAAGCAGCAGAAGAGTGAAGCATCCCCATGATTATCCCTAGCACTTCATCTGGAAAAGGCTACTTGAAATAGCCCATAATCTGAAGAAGGCATTTCCTTGCCAAAAGCAGAGACTTTGACTACCTACGTGAGCAGGGAACTTCCCCCTAAACCCTTTCCTTCCCCTACTAGAAAATGCCTCTTTTTGATCTTCGACGAAATACCGACCCCTCGGGATGCTGTTTCCCCAGCTTTTGGGATGAAAAGTGGGAGCTGGGGGTTCAGAGTTCACTCCGTTTCTCCAACCGCAGCTCTTTCACAACTGGCCTCAGCTGCAATTCCCCTAAACCATCGAGTTGTTGGGATTTTCAGCACGCTTTCAGACCTCAAACCAACCCCCATCTCCATATTTTTTCCATGTCATGGAAAAAACCCAGCTTCTCAAGTGCTTTTTCTCAGCAAGAGAGTGTGGGGTCCCTGGCTGCTGGAAGTCTTTAAAGTGAAATATTTCTGAGCTAACTCCTTACTCCCCTCCTTCCTGCTTTGCAAAGGGGACTGTGTGTGCATGGTTCCCAGCGTCTGGAAGCTGTGTCCCACCAGGGAAGAGGTTAACTGCGGCTCTGTGAGGAGCTGGCACCGAGACCCCTTTGTCTCTGCCTTGTAGGCAAGTTTTGCTGCTCCTTCCAGTCCCCAACCCTGTCATTTAAAGCAGGAGGGGGGAGATGGTTTATTGGCAACGGAGACTCTGAATAAGCCCTGCACAACAACTCGTGGGGTGGGGGGGCAAAAGGGGACACAAAGGCTCCTGTCCTGCAGGGGTAGACCACCCTAGAGCTGGGGTTCAAGGGATGGGGAGGGAGTTCTGAGGGTT
>VYZM01012867.1:29288-41556 GCA_013398915.1 Dromas ardeola | reverse complement strand
ATCGATTCCTCCCTCCCGCCACCCCCGCCACATCCCTCCATCTCCACCCCAGCGGGAGCTCTGCCGGGGGGTGCGGGACGGGCTCCACACGGGTCAGCCCGGTCCCCCCCGGTGTCCCCGACCCGCCTCTGTCGCGACAGTCAGCGGCCCCGCCTCGAGCTGCGGCCCGGCCCTGCGGCTACCTCCCCCCCGCGGGGGCTGGGCACGTCCTGGGGGACCTCCGGGGTTGGGGAGCCCCGGCGTTTTTGGAAGGGAATCGCCGCCCCCCTGCTTGCTCTCAGGCAGAGTAAAAGCCCCAAGCTCTTCCTCGGCGGGGGGGGCGGCTCCGCATCCCCGCCCCAAGGCCACGGGGATGGGCATGTTTTTCCAAGAATGAAGAGCGGAGGTGGGGGGCGGTGGCTGGAGGGGCAGAGAGGGGAAGGCACTTGACAGCAGAGAGGGGAAGGCACTTGACAGCAAAATGCCAAGTCTGATCCTCGATGCCGGCTCCAGAAACCTCCGCCCTCCCAGGAGCCATGTCCAAAGCCCCCCCAGCCTGATGCCTGGTGCCCCAGGACCACCTCGGCCAAAGTGGGCAGCCTCAGACACGCCTCAGTTTCTTTTCACCCCTGCAATATGAGTGCTGGCAGGTGGCTGAGACCCTGCCCCAGGTGGGGGCTCGGATGATGTGTGACCACCAAAAATGCCTTGTCTCCATGCAGGTGAACGAACACTGTATGAGCGTTGCACTGTGGCCACCTACACTGCAGCTGTCACTGCCTTCCCAGCACAGTTTTGTCCCAGCCCAACTGACATCCCTAAGAAAAGCCCTGGGCATGGTTCAGGGGACTGTCCTAAGCAGATGGACAAGGCCACGTTGCCTTGGGGGGCTGCCGATGGGTCAAGCAGGAGGGAGGCATTGCTTCAAATCCAGCGCAGACATCTGCAGGGCAGCGCTTCCATGTATCCCTTCCTGCTGGAGCGGAGGTTGAGCTGCTGTGATGCTTTCAGCATCTTCGGGGCTGAGCCATGACTCATTCCCTTCCCATCCCTGTGGCTGGCTGGTCGCCCAAGCATGCCCTCACCCTTACCGTGACAACCTCCCAAGCACTAGCAATTTGCAGCTCGGGGAATTACAGCATCAGACATTTGGAGTTGTGGTTTATAGGCATTTTTCCCCCACACACCCCGTTCTACTCACTTTCTGAACGCCCACGGGCTGTCAGCCTCTCCCAAGCCCCACGGTAAGGAGTCCCGTGGTCAGTGGGGCAGCACCTGTGGGCTCACCACCTCCAAGCAGGCCAGATGTGTACCCAGACTGCTCCTCACCCCTCACTGTCATGTTATTGTATGCCCCAAATGCTCCATGTCACCATGGGGCTGCGGGACCATGTGTCAGCTCTTGATGGTATTGACCCGTGGCTGGGACTTGGGCTGCAGAACTCTGGTGGGAGTCACAGGGCTGCAAGACTGCAAAGTTGCTGTAAGGACCACAAAAGTAGGTTAAAAAGCCGCAAGGACGTGGCCAACACAGAGGAGATGCTTTCTGGCTTGGCTGCTATCCACTGCACTACGCTGAGTTCTTCCCAAGATGCCTTCATTCATCATGCAAGAGGAAGAAACCCAAGTGTCCTAGATACGGTGGCAGCATTTCAGGAGCATTGGAGGCAGCGTGTTGTACCAGAAATGGGTCAGGGGATGAGGCACATGTGACGGGACGGATAATGCATCCCTCCTCCTCCTCCTGAGGGCCATACCCTAACCTGCACACGCTGGAGGTCATTGTAGCATGAAGCTGCATGGTGTGGGTTACATCATCCATCCACCTCCCCATTCATGCCTCCCCAGCAGACACGATGTGCGGGGTTTGTGTCACCACTTGTGCCTCAGTTTCCCATGGGCTGAGCGCAGGGAATAACAACAGTGCTCTGTGGTGGCTTTTCAATCCCCTCAGATGAGAGCTCCGAGAGAGGATGGCAGAGGATGGAGATATGGATGGATGAATGGATGGATGGGTGGATAGATGGATGGGTGGATAGATGAGTGGACGGATGGAAGAGCAGGCTCTGCGGCTGTCAACCTCTCCTTCTCACACCACACCTGCCTCAGCCCCAGGCACCCTAAGTTTCAGCATGTTCCTGAACAAGTGAAAAGCAGAAGCTGGGCTGGGGGCCAGGTCCACAGCTGTTGACCGTCACAGCTCTGGGGACACATCTCCCACTGGTATAAATGAGGGCAGACTCCCAGCTGGAGGAATCACTGGATCATCACTGTGGTCAATGAGGGTTTGCTGATTTATACCATTAATCTCCAACGGGTGTTTGAGGGAGGAGTCCTCCTCACAATGCTGGTCAGGGGCATTGCCTATTTAAGGAGAAGAAGGCTAAGCCCATAGTTTGGACTCACCTGGCTTCTCTAGCTTCTAGTCCTAAGTAAGTGCCTCCAGAATCAGGTGAGTGCATGAACCACCACCCTGGGATCATCCTGCCTGCAGGACCTGGCTGGCCAGAGGTAGTGTGGCTTCTCCTTCCATTTAGATAAGGTTTCCCCCAGTTGTGCCTCAACCACTTCTCCAAATATTTAAACGTCCTGACCACCCTGTCGTTGCTTTTGATGCTCTGTGCAATGCCGATGTTAACAGGCTGATGTTTTTATTAGAAATATAGAAATATAACCTATACCATTCAGCTTTCTCAGAGCAGATCCTCACCTGCCTTGGACACCCATCCCCCCTGGCCAGCCAACCTGAGTGATCTTGCAGGGTGTAATCAAATGCAAGAGGAACTGGCCCTTTGGCTCTAATTAGTTTTGCATGATTGTTGGGGGAAGAAATCCATTTTCATAAACAGAGAGGATTTATGCTGCTCCCTCTTGCCTTTTCTTTCCCCCTCTCTCTTGAGTCCCAAAGCACTTTGCTCGGGGCTAGCAGGGACTCATTTTATGAATGGTTTAGATTGAGTGATGCATTATTAATAACAGCCAATCAAGCAAGCAGCATACTATATATCATTTCAGGAGATTCGCTTAATTCGGTAAAGTTATTTATTGCCCTAAAAAAAACCACAAAACCAAACTAGAGAGACTCCAGTTCTCCCTTACATCTCTGGCTTGGAGGGGGGGTTCCATCGGGTGGCTGTGGGTGGAAGGGAGGTCCAAGCAGGGCAGTACCAACCTGTGGGTGTGTAGAAGTTGCCCGTTGGAGGTGAAAGCTGGTGGGACATTTGGGGAGACCTCACCCTCCAGGGGTACCCCTTTCCTCTAGGACTGGGGCTTGTTGGATGCTGCTCTGCTTACCCCGCAGTGAGAAACCCTTTTCTAGCCGGATGAATGAGCTTTATGGCAGCTCAGGGCAAAGAAACAGCTAATCTGGCTCCCGCAGCCCATTGACTTCGCTATTGTTTTACAAGACTTTGATGAGGCCAGTGACAGCAGACAGATGGGGTCTGCTCTCCCCTGGCTGTGCCCCTTATAGAGGCTGCTCCCCATGTGCAGCCTTGTATCACACACCAGAGAATCCCCAGGGTGGGATGGCATCGTCTGAGTTTGGCGACGAGCCCTGTGGGCAGTCGTGGGAGCTCCTTTGGCATTGCTCTTTACAAACTGCTGCACGGTGCTGGCTCTGTCCTGGTGGCAGCAGGACTTTAGTATTCAGGGAAGGCAGCCCCTGCCTCACTGGCCAAGACCCAGCTCCAGTAGACCAGTGGTGCCCGGGCCACCGCTTCTTCCCGGGGGGCTGCCAGAAGACGGACGGTCACATTTCCTCCCTGTCTTCCCTCAAATTTTCCATGTCTGGCAGCTCCCACTGCACCCTCTCGGGGAGGAGACCTTCACCACATCCCTTTCCCTGCCCATCTTCACCCACCTGCAGCCACCCAGAGGTTCATCCCACCACCACCCCCCCTCCCTCTGTGCCCGAGACAGCAGACAAGACGCCCCGGTGATGGTCGCAGCACCTCCCAGGTACGGGAGGGACCACCGGTGGGCTCCGAGGATGCGGGTGTGAGTGTGCATCAGGGTGCGCGCCGCCAGACCCGGCCCTGTGCGGCTGTGAGAAGGGGACACCTGGCGGTGTGTCCCCCGCATTGCCTTGTCGCACACAGCCCCGGCTGGGGACGCCGCTGGCAGCCTCTGCCGGTCACCGGGGGCCGTATCCAGGCTGCGGGGTACTGGGAGAGGGGCAAGGTACCTGCTGCTGCCCGGGCAGGGCGACCAGCGTTCCCAGTATCTCCCCTCCCACCCGGCTGGGAAAAGGAAGGGTGGAGACACCCCAATAAATTACACTGGGCTGCACTGTGTAATTAATTTTATAAAGATATTAATTTGATTGGGTGGTTTTTTTTCCCCCCATAGACCTGACTCCTGAACCTTTTAAACCCTATGCTGGGAGTGCAGAAGGTCTGCGAGTCCTGCTTGACGTCACGGAGACCATCCCTGCATCCCTGGTAAGCATCCCTGCCATGGTTAGTCTGAGGCCTGGCCAGCTCAGCTCATGCCATGATTGTGCTCATGCCTCTTCCAGCTCCCAGAGGATGAGGTTGCGCTGGGCCAGGATCTTGGCCGCCCTCCTGGTGAGCAGCTTCTCCCGCACCAGGGGCTGCAGGATGGTGTAGCTCTGCAGGTTGCAGTGGGTGAGCATCATCCCTGCGTCGGGTTGAACAGGGAGCGCCAGGGCTCCCCAAAGCTCCTGCAAGGCCTTGGCCGTGGCCAGCGTGCTGCCCTCATTGAGTTGCTGCTGCAGATGCCTTCTCAGCAGGTTCTTCAGCCTGTAGGAAGAGGCCTCAGGCAGCTTTTCCTTGATCAAGGACAACATATCCACGTAACCGCCCACAACCTGGCAGAAGTCCACTTTCCTGCCTGTGGCATCCAGGGCTTTAAAGAGAGCAGGCAGCTCCAGTGTCCAGAAGTTATAGACAATGAGGACGGGCCTGGGGATCAGGGAGAGGTACCAGAGTAGGTTCTGCACCCCCACCTCCATGGAGACACCTTGGGAGAGCAGCGCCAGCACCGACTCTGGTGTCTGAATCAATGTCTTGAAGGTGTGCTCTCCGTTGGCCGCTGCCACCTCGGTGATGTTCTGGGCTGTGGAGGGGAAAGGATGGGGGTGGAGTAAGTATTTGTGTGTGCCCCTCTCTGCCCCCCAGCCCCCTGTGCCCCTATGCTCACTTTTCTGGTCAACCTTCAAGCTGAGGAACACCAAGGTGCTTGGCTCCAGCCTGTTGTCCCAGGGGCTGGTGGGGCCAGTGCTGCAGTGGGATGAGGTGCCACTCCCAGACCATGTGGGGCTGGAGGGCTTTTTGCAGTCCTTGGGCTTGCTGGAGGCCTGCAAGAGATTTGAGAAGAGGGACAAGTCCCATCTGCCTGCTTAAACCTGGCTGGGAAGGCATGAAGAGCACCCCTGCGTGCACCATTGACCATGGCCAAGGAGCTGGTTGTGTGCAATGTCATGAAACCCCCAGGGTCGGATGTCCTGGCACTGCCAGGGATGGGTTGGCTGTGTGTTGTGTCTCAGGAGTGGGCTGGCCATGGGGAGCCCCATCGAGAGCCCAAAACCAGGGTCTGGGCCAAGTGAGCAGAGGTCTGAATGCAGCTCCTCCTAAGCAGGTCTTGGGATCCAGGCAGTGGCCAGAAGGTCACAACATGCAGGTCTGGGGGCTTGCTTCGCATCTCAGGTGGATGCAGCTCATGCAAGAACATAAACCTGGCTGAGCAACCACATCACATGAGACACCACTAGACTTAAAGATCTGGTTGGTGTCTAGAGAAAAAGTGGGCTGAATCGGGCCAGGAGGAGGAGGTTTGGTGCCTCTCCAGGCTCAGCAGATCCAGGGTCTACAGTGGTGAGTAAAACCAGACATACCAACCGTCCCCTGCCTGGCCTTGGCAGGGATGGATGTCCATGGTGAATATCTCCCTAGGGTAAGAGTAGGACAGCAATACATTCAAGAGGTTCCAACCTTGGTTTTCCTCCCTCTTTGCCCCAGGGACAATCCTGCACCCCTGGCATGGGCACCCTGCGGTGATGGGGCATCCATGTCCCTCCACACCAGTTCTCTGCATCTTCACCTGCAGCCCAGGAGGGGCGGAAATGTGGTTGGACTGATGTCTGCAGGCATGTGAGCAAAACCAAGCACTCTTCAGCTCTGCGGAGGTGGGATGGCTTAAATGCCAGGTTAAAATTGTGTGTTTGAAGGGCACATGGGACTGCTCTGTCTGGGAAGGGACAGGAGAAGGATGGTGGGGTGGTGGCAGTGTCCTGTGTCCCCCTCACCTGGTTGTGCCCAGAGTGACCCAGCTGGCCTGAAGGGAGTTAGATGAACCAAACTCGAAGACAAAGTGTCATGGCAGATGCTCTTGTTACCCAAACCAGCAACAGACAAATTGAATTTATATGCAAAAAGGTTTATTAAAGGGGTCAGGCAGAGAGGGAAAGCATGCGGGATTTGGGGGGCAGGAAAATCACCCAGGTGGAGACACGCGCTCGTAGCACCATGGCGACCACTGGTGATGGATCCGGGCAGAGCCAGGCGCTGGTGATGCTCTTGCAGCTTCAGCTCCAGGTGACAGTCCCCAGGCAACCCCACAAAGATTCCTCCCCAGCCCCCAAATCTCCTTGAAGATGTCTGAGCCTCTAGGCAGGTCCTCAGCCCTTGTCCTCCACCCCCTGAAGGCTGCCGCATCCCTGGGCTGCATCCCACTGCCTCGTCCCACTTTTTTTCTCCTTCGGCTGCTATTTCCCCACCACCACCACCCTTTTCCAGGCTTTAAACTGAATTTTCCCAGCTCTCAGGGTTGCACTTCTCTAGCACCCAGCACCAGACCATCAGTGAGATGTTTATACCCCCGGGACCTCTCTTTTTCTTTTTTTTTCAGCCTGCACTTTTGCTACACCCTTAAATCCATGTTGTACCAAAGGACACCTGATTCACGCAGAGATTTCTCACAGCAAACAGCTAACATCCCCAGAAACCCCAGACTCGAGATTTTTTGGTGCTAGCAGGGAGTGGGGACAGGGTTTTAGTCCCACAACTCTATTTTCTTTTTTTTTTTTTTCCCCTGTTAGAGTTGAATCAGGAAAGCAAAGAAAAACAGCAAAGGAAAAAAATGAATAAGGAAGCCAGCAGCGGGCTGAAATTTAATCTGGAAACAGCTTTATTGAAGAGTAAGAAGAGCTTCTGCATTAGTTTATACAAAAAAAAATTGGAGCTGTTAACCCCTCATTGAGACAGTGCTGGAAAACCAACCCCTCCTCTCCCTGATTCCCAAATCGGCTGCTCTCGCCTTCATTTCCAAAAGGATCTCAGCAGGGATCCCATGCCCTTGGTTCATCTAACCCCCTCGGCCAGGGCCATTTGGTTGCAACACACCAGTTTGCAGCAGCAGTGCTGTGAAATGCCACCGCAGGCAGCTTGGGAATGTCACTTTGGGGATGCTCAGATGGTCCCTACCTGCTCTGGTGGCTCCTGGGTCATCTTAGGGGATTGGGGGTGTGCGGGATCCCATCCCAGAGCAAATCAAAGAGGGGTTTGCTGCCTGTAAGCGAGGACCCTGGCTGCTCCAAAATACCAGGAGATACCAGTAAAGGTCTTAGCCCAGGAGCACTAGGTTTGGGAGGGTCCGGATGCTCTGCCACCTAGGAGCAACCATAACGGAAGAGAAAGCTGCAAGCAAGTCTCTGGCTGATGCTGGGAAAGGAGAAGGCTGGGGTGTGAGCGCGGCTGGAGGACAGGGAATGGCACCCCAGAGGTGACGGGGGGCAGCTGCCTCTTCTGCCCGCGGCGTGGGGCTCAGCAAGGAGGGAGGCCTGGTGTTACACTCACCGCCGTGTCTTCCTCGCTGTCCTCCGAGCTGCTGATGATGATGCTGGTGTCTTCTGCAGAAGGAACGGGAGGATGCTGAGGCTTCAAGACACTTATTTTTGGATCGCACCAGTTTTCCCATGGGAGGGCTGATCTTATCTCCTGATTTTTGCAGCAGAGGGCAAACACTTCTACCAGGACCATGAGCCACTCAGCCCTTGGGTGGTCTCAGATGAACCTCAAGGTGGGGGGTAACCTCTCCGCTGCTGCTCCACCCCATGGACCCTGCAACAACCACTCCAGAAGATGCATTTCATCCTCCCTGCTGTTTGCAGAGCTGAGCCCGGGACCCCTCGCTGCAGGATGCTGGAGCGGGGCTGGGTGAGCTTGGGGAAGAAAAATGTGGTTTGCTAAAAATTGTAGTGTTTTGCACTCCAGGAAAATCCAGAGCTCCTGGAGTAGGAGGCCAGGGAGTCTCTCTGCACATTTACCCCGCTGCTATGCTCATCCCTAGGCTTGGGTTTTTGGCTACCTTGGAGGTAGGACATGGAGATGGATGGAGCATCTGCATCCACCCCTCTTGTATTTACCCCCTGGGTACCAGCTCCCACTCTCTGCTGCTCTGACCTGGTGGGGTTGGCCAAGACTCTGAGTGCACGGGGGTGCACAGAGGCTGGGAAAGATGAGGGACCCCAATAAAGGTAACAAGGAGGGGCAGGTCCCCAGTCCCCACCTGCATCATCAGCGTGGCTGTTGGCGACAGGGATGCCGCTGCAGTTCTGGTCTGGCGTGGAGGTGCTGGGTCCCCTTCTGCCATCCCACTGGTTTGAACTGGGATCGCTGGGGACCGGCATGCTGTCACACTCCAGCTTGAGCAGCTTGGGTGACATCTGGCTGCCCCTTTCCATGCCGTGTGACGTCCGCTTGGGCCATATGGTGATGGGGAAAGCCTGGAGAGAGAAGAACATGGGGATGCAAGGGGGCAGGGTGACATCTCCTGGTCCACAAAGGCTCCTGCCTGGCTGGGGTGGTTCTTACCGAGCTTTTGTGCATTTCCTCGAGGCTGATGGTGAAGGTTGGCAAAATGCTCTGGCTCTGGGGCTCGACTGGCTCCTCTTGCTGCAGAAAGAGCATGGAGCAGTGTTACGCTGAACCTCGAGGCCACCCACCCCTCTGCAGGGCTGGAGTGTCCCCAGGCAGTGGGCAGAGCTGGGAGGGGGCAGAAACATCCTCAGCAGGGGGGAAACTGAGGCACAGCCCAGCCCTCTGGCTTGGCTCAAGGCTTGTGCTTGACCTGTGGGTGTTTGGCAACGCCATGGCTGGGGTAGGCTACGGATTTCCCTGCTGAAAATGAGGGATGAAGCAGGATGGGGTGGGAACCTGCCTGGGGAGCAGGCAATGATGGCTTCAAAGCAGGTTCTTCCTGCCCAGGCAGAAACTGCTGGGGGTTTGTTGTTGGTGAAGAAAGGGGCGTGATGGGCTGGGGAGGGGAAGGCAGACCCTTGTGGGAGGCTTGCAAAGGTCAGAGGAAAGGTGGGGAGGGAGCCACGTTTCGGCTGACGCAGGAGCCCTCCCCACACGGCAGTGCACCGGGACAAAACAGACATCTCACCAGGTTGTTCTCCGGGGCCACCTTGACCATGGGGACAGCTTGGGAATTAGTACCTGCAATGGAGAGAGGAGGGCTGCAATCCCAAACTAGAGCCTCTGGAGCTCCTACTCAGCCCCGGCAGCAGCCAAGCTGGGAAAAACCTGCCCAGCGGCTGCAGCAAGGAAGGGGCATCTCTGGTCTCCTTCCCATTTCCCAGCCCTTTGGCTTGGGATGGCCCAAGAGGTTTAGGAGCTTGGGAAACAGAAACCAGTATCACCAGAGCCTGTCAGATTGGTGGCAGACCAAAAAGGGGCTCTGGCTGTATAAACAAAGGAGCAAATCTTGGTCCCAGTGGAAATAAGCACCCTACAAGAGTGAATCTTGGCTCATTTTGCTGCAGGGAGGTGGCTCTGAGCCCTGTGGGAGCAAGAGCTGCTTGATGGCTTTCTCAGCTGGCCCAAGCTGGCCCGTGGGGTGGCTAGATCCATCCCCATGGCAGGTCCTCACCTGTGTGCCCCATGACGCGCTCCACCAGCGCCTGCAGCCTGGCTCTGCACTCAGTCAAGTCCCCGGGCTGCGTTCGGTCCCCGGTCACCGGCGGTTGCAGCCGCTGCAGCTCCTCCAGCGAGTCCTTGATGAAGGGCTGCATGTCCATCACCTCCTGCTCCGTGGCGTAGAGGTTCATCTTCTCCACCAGCTGCTCGCCCGCCTCCATCCGCCGCAGCACCCCCTCCACCCGCTCCAGCTCCCTCGACAGCTCCCGACGGCCCTGCTCCTGCCCCGCTTCCACCAGACCCAGCAGCTCCTCTTCCTCCCGCCGGATCAGCCCCACCAGCTGCTCCACGCGCTGACGGATCAGCTCCCGCATCTCCCGCTGTGCCCGCTCCAGCCGGGTGGCCTCATCCTTCAGCCCCGCGTAGGTGGCCTCGAAGCCGCTTCTCTTCTGCTTCAGCTCCTGGCTGAGGGTGCCCAGCTCCTCCTGCCTGCGCTGGGTCTCGCTGCGGATGTCGCAGAAGGGGGCATGGTGGCTGTCCAGAAGCGCGCAGGAGCAGCACAGAGCCCTCTTGCACTTCTTGCAGTAGATGCTGGAAGGAAAGGGGAGCACCCTTCAAAGCTAGTAGGTGAGCAGGGAGAGGAGAGCTGCCCATGATTCCCCATCCCCAATGGGCAGCTCAACCAGAGGGGAAGCTGAGGCATGGGGCAGGAAAGGGCTGTACTTCACATCACCAGCTGTAGATTTGGGCATGAAGCTGGGTGTTCAACCCACCTTTGCTCCCCTCCCTCCTCCCAGGGACCTGCCAGCCCCATATCACTTCTGCCTGGTCTCACCAGGGTTGCAGCAGTCCCTCTCCAAAGAAACTCCCTTGGCTCTTGGTCCTGGAGCAGCAGCCCCAACACCCTTGGTGCAGGATGGGACCCCCAGGGACAAGGCACCACTCTCACCTGGAGATATGGCCCTGGTTTGCGTGACCAGGACTGGAACAAAAGAGGTTGCAGGACTTTCTGGTGTCTTCCAGGAATCGATGGGCTGAGTCAGCACGAAGCTCCTCCACCTTCTTGGCCTCATGGCTCCTCTTCTTGAAGAACCATTGGTGGTCCTCAAAGCACTTGGTGCAGAGGAATTCCTCACACTCCGAGCACCACACCATCGCCGCTTCCCCCTGGCACCGGCTGCAGCTCGGGCCACCGCTGTCAATGATCTTCTTGTAGATGCTGAGCCTGGCTTGCAGGTTGGTGAAGAGCAGGTTGTCCACGTCGGGAATGCCGCTGGCCTGCGGGATGGCCGTCCGGCACAGGGGGCACTGCCCAATGGGCTTGTTCTCGCTCAGGCAATCGAGGCACAAGGTGTGGAGGCAGGTGAGGAGCTTGAGGCTGGGCGATTCCTTCCGGCAGCGCTCACAGCAGACGAACTGGAAGTCATCCTCCACGGCAGGCTGCTGGGACGGAGGGGAGCACGGGGGTGTCCCCAGCTGGGGTCCCGTGTCCATGGGGGCAGCGGTGCCATTGCCGTCTAGGTGGGATGTGGGGGAAAGTGTGTGAAGCGGGGGGGGACGGGAGGCTCAGTCCCACCCATGGGGGCCATGCAGGTCACCCATGGGAAGCCCACTTTACCCACCCCGCTGCAGGGATGGGCTAATGGAGCCGCAAGGTGGGCAAGCAGCCCCTCTCCATCTCCCTTGTCAAAGGCGAGTGGGTGGCAGCACCCCGGCAAGGGGAAGCGTGCTCTCCCAGGGTGATTCTCTGCTGGCTGCAAAGGGTTGTGCACCCTCCTGCCCTCAGTGTGGGACCCTTGGAGGCTCTTCTCCCCCCTCCCCAACCTCTTCCCTCTCGGGGAATTTTGGATTTCAAAGCTGGGGGAGGGAATGAAGGCTGTGAAGTTATTTTTCCTTTCGTTTTGCTGCCGCTGCCTCTTCCCGCCCTGCAAGCGGGGAGGCAAAGGGGGGCCTGACAACGGTTCCTCCCTCCGCGGGTTCCTGCAAAACCTCCCGGGCAGCACCGGGGTGCTGGCACCAGCCCTGTCCCCACAACACCCCTCGTCCCCTCCCGGGCCCTCTCCAGCCCAGCAGCGCAGGCAGGACACCCCACCACCACACACACTCACCCAGAATAAAGCAGCCCCCGCCCTTACCACCCTTCCCCTCACTACCTTCCCCCTTCCCCTCCATGCAATATTTTTGCACCCTNGGGGAAAAAAAAAAAAAAAAAAAAAAAAAAAAAGGCCCTCCCCCAAGCGGGCAATACCCGCGGCTCCCTTTGGGGGGGCTCTGGGCCAGGCTCTGCTCCCCACCACCTCCTCCCTTTCCAGAAAAGTGGGGGGCCCCCATTCTTACCCGCTGGGGGGCCGGGGCCGGGCGGCCGGGGGGCGGCGGGGCTGTCGGGCATGCCGGCGGCGGCGGCGAGC
>VYZM01012867.1:6387-21009 GCA_013398915.1 Dromas ardeola | reverse complement strand
CCCCGCCCTCCCCGGTTTGGGGGTGGGGGAGGTGTTTGTCCCCGACCCAGACCTGCGAAAGCAAAGGGAGGGAGAGAGGGAGGCAGGAGGCCGGAGGGATGGGCTGAGCGAGGGAGGTGGCTGGGAGGGTGGTCCCCACCCCGCCAGAGTGTCATCCAGGGGTCTTTATATGCTTTCTCCATGCCCCAGCTCTGCCCCTCTGCAGCCCCTTCAGCCCCAAAGCCCCATGGCCAGGAGGACCAGACTAGGCAATTTCTGGCCTGTTTACAGGACCTGGGCATTACTGGTGGGAAGTGGTTGCTCACTGGTTGCTCCAAGTAGGGTTTGCAGGTCACTTCTTCCCCCCAAGATGTGGTTTCAGAAGCTCATAAAAACTCATCCCAGTGCTCATTCCTTTTCATTCCTCCCTCCCCAAGCTCCTAGAAGATGACTTCCAGTTCATCTTTTGTGAGGGCTGCCAGAAGGAATTACCCAACCTCAAGCTCCTCACCTGCCTCCACACCTTGTGCCTCGATTGCCTGAGCGAGAACAAGCCCATTGGGCAGTGCCCCCTGTGCCGGACGGCCATCCCGCAGGCCAGCGGCATTCCCGACGTGGACAACCTGCTCTTCACCAACCTGCAGGCCAGGCTCAAGATCTACAAGAAGGTCGTTGGTGGAGTTGATTTGTTCTGCGACAACTGCAAGAAAGCTGGTGAGTTCTGGTGCTCCGAGTGCAAGGAGTTTCTCTGCACCAGGTGCTTTGAGGCCCACCAGCGCTACCTGAAGATGGAGAGCCACAAAGCCACGAGGGTGATAGACATCAGGGCAGGGTCTTTTAAGGACTTCCTCAAGGACACCGGGAAGACTAGTAACTTGTCCTGCTCCAACCCGACCCACAAGAGCCAGATTGTAAGGTAGGTCTAAGGAGGTCTGTCCCCATCTGTGTGGTTTCTTGTCACAAATCTCTTTGGACTACTCCATGATGGGACTGAGCAGGGTGTCCCTGGCCCGCTGCTGTCCTGATTGCCACCTTGTCGTGGAGAAGATGGGTGGGAAGTAGTAACCAGTGGTCTCTAGAGCATGGAGGGAGGGTTTGGTGCAAGCTGATCATGGGGACGAGGGAGGGGAGTGTGTGGGATGCTCCTTGCTAGGATAAGGAGGGTGAGGTTGATGGAGCCTAGCAAGAAGAAGGCCTGTTGCTTCAGCTGCCATGATGGACAGCAGAGAAGGGTGTGTTTTGCTGATGGTGCTAGACCAGCTTGGAGAGGATCTGGGGAACAGCACGGGTGCTGTTGTGGTTTAGCCCCAGCCGGCAACATGGCTGCTCACTCATTTCTCCCCCCTCAGTGGGATGGGGAGGAGAATCGGAAGAAAGAGGTAAAACTTGTGAGTTGGGATAAAGGCAGTTTAATAGAACAGCAAAGAAAGAGAAAAATAATAAAAGAAAATACAAAGTGAGTGATGCACAGTGCAATTGCTCATCAGCTGGAACCCGATGCCCAGCCCGTTCCAGAGCAGCCATCCCTGCTTCCCTCCCCCATCCAACTCCCCCAGTTAAATACCGAGCAAGACATTGTATGACATGGCATATCCCTTTGGCTAGTTTGGGTCAGTTGTCCTGGCTGTGCCCCCTCCCAGCTTCTTGTGAAAATTAACTCTATCCCAGCCAAAACTAGGACAATAACCCCAATAAGTGCTCGTGGAAGGGCAGAGAAGCTCATTTCTCCACTGCCCTTGTGGTGCATGAAAGGGTTATCAAACATTGGAACAGGCTGCCCAGGGACGTGATGGAGTCACCATCCCTGGAGGTATTTAAAAGCCTGGTAGATGTCGTGCTGAGGGACATGGTTTAGTGGTGGTTTTTGTCAGTGTTAGGTTGATGGTTGGACTCGATGATCTTAAAGATGCCTTCCAACCTAGACAATTCTATGATTTTATGAATGCCTACCGTAGTGCTTACATAGTCACCGCAGTGACCTTAGCCAGCCCAGCAGAGGAGCAGAAACCCTGTGGAGACAGTGAACCAACATATTTTTTTTGTGATTGGGAGAGTATAAACCCAAATGCCTGGCCCAAACCTGGTGGTAATTTAAATTCAATGAGTGAATGACTTAGCAGTTTGATAAATGAATGAATTGCAAAGTGCGTGGCCTAAATTACTGCTCTGCTTGTGCTTGGCCTCACAGCATCTACTGCAAGAAATGCAAGAGGGCTCTGTGCTGCATCTGTGCGCTTCTGGACAGCCACCATGCCCCCTTCTGCGACATCCGCAGCGAGACCCAGCGCAGGCAGGAGGAGCTGGGCACCCTCAGCCAGGAGCTGAAGCAGAAGCGAAGCGGCTTCGAGGCCACCTACGCGGGGCTGAAGGATGAGGCCACCTGGCTGGAGCGGGCACAGCGGGAGATGCGGGAGCTGATCCGTCAGCGCGTGGAGCAGCTGGTGGGGCTGATCCGGCGGGAGGAAGAGGAGCTGCTGGGTCTGGTGGAAGCGGGGCAGGAGCAGGGCCGTCGGGAGCTGTCGAGGGAGCTGGAGCGGGTGGAGGGGGTGCTGCGGCGGATGGAGGCGGGCGAGCGGCTGGTGGAGAAGATGAACCTCTACGCCACGGAGCAGGAGGTGATGGACATGCAGCCCTTCATCAAGGACTCGCTGGAGGAGCTGCTGCAGCTGCCAGTGACCGGGGACCGAGCACAGCCCGGGGACTTGACTGAGTGCAGAGCCAGGCTGCAGGCGCTGGTGGAGCGCGTCATGGGGCACACAGGTGAGGAGGCACTTGGCCAGGCAGGCTGGGGAGAGGGGGACCAAGAGCAGAGTTGAAGGTTATAATCCCTGGTTAGACCATATTCTCTATGAGTTTCAAGTCTCCTTCCTTGTGGTGACTTGATGGATCAGTGCCTCCAGCCTTTGCTCATGAGGTGGGCACACTCGAGCCTCCCCCAGGGATGGGATGCACTTGTTGCATCCATCACTTCCAAAGCAATGCTTGTCTCTTGCTCTCACGGAGTACGGTGGTCCCACAAATGCAGTCGTACTGGGAGGGAACATGGATGGAGCCATGCCGTGGGTTGAAGGACAAGGGAGGTGAGTGGCACCTGGAGATGAGGCACATGGAACATGGGCTCACAAGAGGCTGGTGTTAGCAAGGAGGAAGCAAGTTGAAGGGTTGGATCAACTCCACATCCTCTCTCAAAAATGTTTGTGCTGGTGACACGTGCAGGTACCTCAGGGGTCATAACCATTCTCTAGGCCTTAGTGTCCTGCTACCCACTGGCCACTTCTGGTCCTCAGATCTTGAGCCAGTTTGTCTTTGCTCAACCTTTGTCCACAACCATCTGGGGCAATTTCCCTTTTGAGTTGTTGATTACTGCTTTGGGATGGCATATCCAACTGGGAAGACAAAATGTTCTGGGGAGCACTCCCTGACAGGGGTGGTCAGAGGTCCATGACCGCTGCTGGGTTTGCAGGTCTTCCTCCAGCTCTTCGGCAGCAGCACTGTGGTGGAGATGCTGGTGTTTTGGGAATGATGAAGGCCTTGGCATCTGTGGTGCGTGCAGGGATGGCGTGACGGAGGATCTGGGTTTGTCCAGAAGGTGGTAGCATCCTTCCAGAAAATGGGGGGTGGAAGTAATGGGAGGAAGAGAATTTGCAGGGTCTTCTGCTCCATCCCCCTGCTGCTGTCTTCAGACGTGGGTTATTACCAGTGTCCTCCTTGGCCTTCTGTGGGCTTCCACCACTGAGCTTGCCAGGGCAAGCTCATGGGCTATGGACAGCCCATAGAGGAGCCCAGGGGTGATGTCCTGGATGGAGCTTGGGGTTTCTCGGGGACAGGCTGCCTCCCACCCCACTCCTTGCATCTCCATTGCATGGTAGGTATCATCCCTCTGCCTCTCCTCTCCACCCCACAGAGGCAGGCTGGGAGGACCTTCTGATCCCTGAGTCTCCCTTCCTGCTCCCTTCAGCCTCCCTCCCCATGACAGGTATCGCTGATCCCCAGCATGACTCCCTGTCCGAAGATGATTCCACCGTGATCCTCGACTTCGAGCCTCCCGGGGAGCATTGCCAACCACATGGAGGTCTCCCCACGGGGCTGTCTGCCAACCACCGTCCCTGTGCTCCCATGCTGGACCCCTCCAGCAGCAGAGGACATGTGCGTCCAGACCAGGGAGTAGATATGTCCCCCACCCAATCCATACCTCCAGCCTTTCTGATGCAGAGGGATGAAGAAGCAGAGAAAGACTCGGGGTCATTCCATGGGGACACTGTGCCTCTTCCCAGGAGCATCCAGGACTCTCTGGCCACCCTGCAGCAAGATTTTGGTGGCTGGGCCAGGTCCAACGTGCAACAAGCAGACGAGCTCCTGAAGATCAGCAATCGCCTGCTGAAAGCTCAGCTCAGGGCAAACAGGCACCTGGTGTCCGTGATCCAGGAGATCCGGGCCATGTCCCGCTCCCTGGCCACTGTCACCTCTGCTATGGGACCCTTGCTGCAGCCTGTGGCCAGCTCACGGGAGCCCCTCACCGCAGACATGGACTGGCCATCGCTGCCCTCCGACATCCTGGAGTTAATCCCTTCCAGAACCCTGCAGGAGCAGGGACTGCTGGTCCCAGTGGCTGCCATGGTCCCATCCCCCAACAGATGCTCTCCTGCTGCCTCCCCTGCCAGCCCAGCACGCTCAGAGCCCCATAGCCCAGTCTCCGAGGGGGAATGCCCCAAATCAGCAAGGCCCACCAAGGACAAGCATGGTGGGAAGCCCAGCACCAGACTTCGGAAGCGGAGGAAGAAGTGAGATTCTGCAAACCAGAACGTTTGCCGTGGACTGCAGCTGCTTGGAAAACCCTTTAAAGGTCCCTGTGGAGACCAGGCTCTCCATCCCACCTTGCTATGCCAATAAATTCTTCTGGGATGAACAGTGTATTGGTCTTTTGCTGGGTTTGGGAAGGCAGCATCTCCCCCACCAATGAGCCCTCACCGCTGCATGGCAATAACTTGCTTGGGAACAGCACAGTCCTACTAATTATCTTATTTCTTTCCTTCCCAGCACCTGCAACCTCTTGGCTTATGGGTCTGGGGTGGGTGGGAGGGCAGAAAACCCGTATGGGAGAGCTGGAGGAAAGGCTTTAGTGCAAGATGGGTGAATGGGTGGGTGGCCCAGCAGAGCGGGCACCTCTCCAGCCCAGCCTGCAAGCTCACTGCTGGATTTTGGCCTCAGTAGCACCTCCAGGAGGTGACCCTCCAAGGGGGTGGCCCCAGAGCCACTTGCACCTTCTGCTCTCTCCTTTCTTGCTGCTCTTGGATGTCCCCAGCGTTTCTCGCCCTCCTCTCAGATGGCTGTGTTTTTCTGCTTTCAGACTCGCCCCCAGCTCCAGCCATGGAAAACTCCCACCAGGACTTTGCTCTGGGATTTTTGCCTCACGGTGTTACCCAGCAGGAATTTGGGGCTATCCCCAACCCTTGCAAGGTTGCTTGAGCTTTGGCATTTGGTTGCTGCTTTCCAAGTTCTCTTTTGAAAGAGGAGAATCAGACAAGTCAGTTTGGGGTAGAGCTGCAGAGCAAGCGCAGATTTTGTGCCTTGAAGGCACCTTTCTGGCTAAGGTGCAAACAACCTCCTGGTGAGACATGCCGCTGCATGCGCTGTAAAAGCTCTCGTTGGCATGCATGGTGGCTTGCAGGTCGTTTCCAGCCTGCACCCTGCCCTACCCTGCCCGCATCCAGGGCCGGTCAGGGAGAGACGCTGCAACTGGTTCGCAATGGATTTGGGGCCCCTAAACACATCTCCCACAAGAAGGGCAGAGCCCCACTCAAGCAGAAGTGGCCTTCAACAATGTTGAAGGTGAGTTCTCTTCTGGTTTCCAATCCCACAGTACATGAAGGACTTGTCTAGTATCAGACGTGTCTGCTTTTGCCTGGAACAAAACAGCCATCACAGGACCGGGACTGAGGGACCCCGAGGGTGGCCCCCTGCAGAGCATGTCCCCAACCACCCCAACCTGGGATCAGAAGCGTTTAGCCCTGCTTTCGAGCCCTGCAGAGCCTGGGAGCCTCTGGGCTGAAACAAGAAGACAGATGATTTATTACCCCTGCCTGGGAAGGGAAGGCTCCTCTGTTCTCCTTTGCAAAGCAGAAAGTTTTCCTGACCCTTGTCAGCAGAGAGGGAACCTTGACCAGGGCAGTTGGAGTAGCCACAGCCCAAGGAAAGCCAGGGGCATCATGCCAGAAACGAGGACATGTTGCCAGGTGACCCCAGAGCAGCAGAGACCGTCTGGGCAAGCAGAGCGCTTGTTTTGGGCAGGGCCAAACCCATGTGGTCAAGCTTGTTTGGCTGTGCTCCAGGGGCAAAGGACATGTCCATCCCTGACCACGCAGGGCCACTCTCACTGGGCTCCTCTTTGCATACTTAGATCTCCACCCCTGCAAAGAGGAACAAAGTCCAAAATGCAAATGTCCTGACGTTGCTGGTGAAGGTGATGAAGGTTGAAGGCAACAACAAGGGGTAGAGCCAGGTGGTGCTGCAGCAGTCAAGCAGCTCAGACCGGCCTGGGACCTGCTGTTTGGTGTCCCCCATCACTCTCCACAAGGAGGAGAGCCTGCTGGAAGACATACCAGATGGCAACGGTGGGCTGCACAACTCAGGTAAGCGGTGTCTAGAGCGGTGAAGCCACAAGTAGACTTTACGGGGTGTAAGCATTGAGGCAGGGCATTTTGCAGCATTTCCGTATACCTTCCAGGTGGAGAGTTATGTCCCAGTGCATTGTCTTGTTCAAAGACAAGGTGTTTGGAAATTGGTGGAGAACCAGACTTTGTTCCTTCAACTGCTTGCATACTCTTAGGCTACGTGATGCTGCATTTTGGTCCTCTCTCCCCCGTAGGATCTTGCCCATTGTGTGTACTCTGTATCTGTGGCTTGAGGGGAAATCAGTCCGTTTTCAGGTGGACGCTGAGTGCAGGGTTGCTCCTTGCTTGCTCCCCACCCACCTTCCTGGTTGTCCAGGGCCACCTCTCAGCACGGTTGGTGATGCTGATCAGGGGACCACTGTTCCTGGCACTCAGTGCAGGGGTGGACAGCCCCACATCCGAAAGGTGACACATCTTTCCTACCTCGGCAGATAGCGATGTCTGCTTGGACAGCTTTGAGAAGGAAGCACTAAATGAGGAGTTGATGGTGAGTGCAGATAAAGGCATTCAGTTCTTGGCCCTGCATTGATCAGTGTTTAAGGCTGGACCATTTGATGGTTCCAGACCTTCAGGACCATCCCATAATCCCCCTTAGACCCTGGCAAGGAACTTGTGAAATCCTTCCTAAATGCCAAAATAAATCCCCTCTAGCTCTCCTCCACTTCTGGGGGAAGTGGGCTGCCCATTGGTAGATACCACCTTGGTGATGCCAAGGCGTTGGACAGCCAAAATGAAGGCCAGCAGGAAGAGGCAGTCCGAAACCTCACCTCCTCTTTGAGGCTATGGATGGATGGGGTTTTGTTGTTTCTTTGCATCACTGAGCAGTCCCCATGACAGTCTGCATGACCAAAAGCTGGTGACCAGCTCTTCAGAAGAGGTTTTAGAAATGGGCAGCTTCCCTTCCCTGCCTGCTGCTTTCTGGCTTAGGCCCTTAGCTCACAGCCAGAGGGGAAATGTTGTGTAGCCCCAACTTTTCTGACACTTTTGAGCAGAAAGCTAGTCAGGAAGGATCCATGTGAACCATCCCATGTGCATATGCATGGAGTAAACATGTCACTTTGTTTAGCAGTGTTGAAGGAGGCAAGTCTTCATGACCAACCAGAGGGTCTTAGTACACCCTAAGTCCTCTAGCAGGCAGTTTGAGTAGATCCCTGAGCTTTGGTAACTGCCAAGACAGACTAGTGCCCAGAGCTGCTGCCCTGGTTCTTCCTGTGACATTTATTAAAAGCAAATCGTGTGCTCGTCCAGGACTCCAGTCTGCTAGATGACCTCAGCAACATCTTTGACGAGAGCACCGGTGAAGACTATCAGGGCCTTCCCATCAGCAGCCAGAACACACTGGACATGAGGCAAGGATCAATGGTCGTCTTTGACATGAAGATTTTGAGTAAGTGGGGAGGTCCCATGTTGCAGCCAGCTCAGATCCCTGCATCTGTCAGTGTCTCTCTTTCAGGGGAGAAGTTCAGGCATGTCCACCATAGCCTTGGCTGTGTAAGGGAGAGAACAATATCCTGAGCTCCCAAGAGGCCTTGCCTTTGAGTTTCAGGACGTCTGGAGGAACGTGGAGCTTGTAGGGCCATGGGGAGAATTCTCTGAGATTGCTCAGCCAGTTAACCAGCCCTTGTGCCATTATGTCTACATGGGCTCCTCTGCTTCTCCTTCCCATGGGCCAGTCTCTTGGGTGAGGTGGATTTTACTTTTCAAGCCCTTCTCCTTAGTCCACTCTCAAAAAACTGTAAAAGCCCTCGTGTTCCTCATTGCAGGAATGATCCAATAACCCTTGCAAGAAGGTTAATGTCGATGGGAAGGACGTTCCTGAAGGACGTTGGAGTGCTGGAAGCTGAGGGTGTGACTAAATGGTGGAGATAAGTGAAATGATGGATCAGTTCCCCAGCTGCTGTCGATGGTGAAAGCTGTTGGAGACTGAGCAACTCAATCAATGTTTTATTTTCCTACTGAATAAGAGACTAATTCTGCCTTTCCTCCTCCCCCCTCTTCTCTAGAAAATGAAAGCATCCGGATGACAGTGGTAGATGGAGAGAAAATACTTCCAGTCCTGATTCAGCCAGTGAAATATTTGTCCAGCTTGATGGCCAAAAATAGAGTCTACGAAATCTGTCTGAGGAATCTCAGGAATGATTAGGGGACTGGAACCATATGAAGGAAGGCTGACGGATTTGGGTCTTTTTAGTCTGGAAAAAGATGACTGAGGGGGGACCTTATCAATGCTTATAAATACTTAAAGGGTGGGTGTCAGGAGGATGGGGCCAGGCTCTTTTCAGTGATGTCCGGCAACAGGGCAAGAGGTAACGGGCACAAACTTGAACACAGGAAGTTCCATCTCAACATGAGGAGGAACTTCTTTACTTTGAGGGTGGCAGAGCACTGGAACAGGCTGCCCAGAGAGGTAGAGGAGTCTCCATCTCTGGAGACATTCAAAACCCGCCTGGACGCGTTCCTGTGCAACCTGCTCTGGGTGACCCTGCTCTGGTAGGGGGTTGGACTAGATGATCTCTAGAGGTCCCTTCCAACCCCTATTATTCTGTGATCTGCTGTGCCACCTCAACACTGTCCACAGTCATTTCCCTTCAGATGGTGCGTAGCTGTCCTGCCCACTAGCAGCTATCCAGTTTGGATCATGCCAAAACAGCCTGATTCAGCCACGGCTATTGCCCAAAACTCGTGGCCATCTCAGCTGGTCCTCACCTGCCTGTGCCAGCAAAAGAATGAGCTGCCCCAACCCCAAGATTCACCCAGAGGCAAGGCAAACATCCTTGTGCTGTCCCTAAAAACCCATACAAGGACTCCTGTCCGATGCTGTGCTCCTCCCTGGTGTCACTTCAATACACAAACTGCTTTTTCTCCTGATTTATAGCAGGCATGAGGAAGCTTGCAGGGTGATTCAGCTAGGTTAACCTGCCCTGGTCCCCTCCCTCTGGGGACCATGGAGGGGACAACCAGCTGCCTAATCATCCCAGGAAGAGATGGACTGCCCAGACACCATGGGGACTGTTTTGCCCCAGGTCTAATAATTCTAATAATTATTAGCAATAGTTATTATTTCTAATACCTAACAGCTCTAATATTATTCCTGGTAAGGATTATTCTATTCATTATTTTAGTACCATTCATTTCAACACCTGTCCTGCCCAGGAAGCTGGTGGCTCCAGGGAACAAATCTGTTCAGGAAACAGTTAAACAGCCACGTGTGTACAAGCATTTTCCTCCCTTTTGCTAAAATCCCAGGAAGCACATGGAAAAACAAGGAAATACTGGTGGCTGCGCTGGTGTGGACGCCACCGTGTGGAGTCTGGTCCTGCAGGAGCAGGGATGCTGTTCAGGGCAACCGATGGGGATCTCCTCCACTATCCCCACCTTTTGCTTTTATTCTTCCACTTGATTCAAGTTTAAATTTCCCCTTCTTCCTCCAAAAAAATCAACCTTTGCTCAGTAGTGAAGAGCCAGCCATGAGTCATTCTTGTCTTGGAAATCCCTGATTGCCTGTGACATGAGCAGCTGCTCCATGAGGATCATCACCACCTTGAAGGAGCTGGGGACAGGGACAAGTGTGGGCACCTGCAGAGTGGGTTTGCCTTGGGAAAGTCACCCCCCCATGCCATCCCCCAGCGACCCTGATGCAGAAGGGACCCATGATCTGGAGGTGATCTAGAGGTGGGACATAGGGTTTGAAGGTAGGACACATGGTTTGGAAGTGGGACACATCTCTGGATCTTACAGAGCTGGTTGTTACCAAAAAAAAGGGGGGAAAAAACCTGCAGTTTGCTGCACAGCAAACTCAACATCTCTCCTGTGGGCAAGGGATGTTGATTCATTAGAGCACACCACAATAGGTTCCCCAGGAAACTGGGTGCTCTCAGCTGTGTGGGGAGCCCAGCATCACCTGGGGTGGGAGTGGCTGTGGGAGATGTGGGCTATAAAAGGTCGCTGGGCAGCAGTTGTTCCTTGTAGCAGACCTTGGTAGACAAGAGGGGGTCTGGAGGTATCCTGTGGCTGGTTCTTTTCTGCTGGGGTTTTTGGGGACATGGTTGCTTACAACCACGGGGGCTTCCTTAGAGGGGAGGCAGAGCTATGAAGGGGATCCTTCCTTGGGGCAGCCCTGTGCCTTCTTCCAGCCCTCTCCCTGGGCATACGTGGATGTCTCCCAGGTCCAGGCTGCTGCCCCACTGCACTCTGTGGCCGTGCAGTGCTAGGAGGCACAGATGGTGGTCACAGTGCATAGGAACCTCTTTGGCATTGGGTGCCTGGTCAAGGTTGTGGACCTGAGCTTGGGCCTGGCTGCCTGCTTGCCTGCAATCTGGAATGCTGCTGAGACCACAGTGACCTTCCTGGCTGGACTGCATGAGCATGGCAGCACCCTCAGGGTAAGGCTGTGGAGGGGCTGGAGGCCTGGAGTGGTGCGTTTACCTCTTGGCTTGCACCTTGGTGGCTTGGGCTGCTGAGACTGGGGGTTGTGTCAGTGGGGAAGGCTGTGCAAAAGGCAGAGAAATTAGGGTTTTCCTGATGAAGACAGAGGTATCTACATCTCCCAGGGCTATTTAGGCTATTGGTGCCACCTCCAGGGTGGAGCCCAGGGGACCTGGTGCTGGGAGCCACTGCAGCAGGTCAGCAGTGGATGGTTACCTCAGGAGGCATCATCAGTAGCTTGAAGCTACTTCACAGAAAACTTAAATCTGAAGTGGACCCGCTCCCCTGGGAGAGGCTTGGGGCCACCGGAGTGGGCAGGTACACCCCCCTGCCCCATACTCCACCCAGCAGACACTTTCATTAAATCTGTCCTGGGCAGAAGTCATCCTCCACCATCCTAGGGGACAGACCTTCCTTTCTGTTGTTCTGGGGCATGGAAACTAGGAAAAAAAATTAAGAATCAGTTTGAGCACCTCTGCATTCAGCTCTGCTGCTGAGCAGAGGCTGTCCTGGGATAGGCTGGAGCAGCTTCCCAGCCCAGAGCATCTCTGCAGCAGGATGAGTGCCACTTATCTGCCTCCAGCACGAATGCTACTGGTGGCTGACCAGAAGAAACATCTCAGCACTGAGTCTCCAGGCTTAAATGTGCTGTTCTGTGCATGTGGGACAAGGAATGGGGCTCTTAATGACTTAATAATGTGTTTTGTCTTTTCCCCAGGTGACGCCTGATGCTCAAGTCTACAACATGAGCTTAAATTACAACCCTGTTCTTACTGACAATGCTGTCATCGTCTGCACCAGCCCTGCTGTGGTTCCTATGGAGTGACACTACCCAAGATGAGCACCGAGCAAGCCCTTCTGCTGCCACAGAGCCTTTAACCATGAGCATCCCTTCCCCAGGAGGGACAATGTGAGTCAAGCCCATGTGGGTGCCCTTCTGTTCCACCCTGTCCTCTGAGGAGGAGCTGCCCTTCCACTGTCTATGAGGCACAGGGAGGTTTTGGCTAAGGGTATCCTCTGGTGTTGGGCACCCTGAGATGGCCATGCTTCCACTAGATGGCACAGGTGGTGCTGGTATCACCCCAGTTCTTCTGGGGTCTGGTGCAGTTTTGGTGAATACCCAGGGCCTTGTACCCATTGAGGTTTCCTTGGGTGGAAGCAGTGAACCACAAGCTGGCTTCCCATTCGTGATGGCTGGTGACCTCTCCTTCCAGATGACTGGAGTGCTGAGAGAGTCTCCACCATACTTCAACTGGGAGAGATCCTCCAATTCCAAGCTGGTGTCAACACAGAGAACCATGCACCTCTGAGGCTCTCTGTGGACAACTGCGTGACCACCCAAACCCCAGACAGGAGCTCTTCTCCCCAGTTCAATTTCATTGGCGTCAGTGGGTAAGAGCTGGCTGTGCCCTTATTTAGAGACGCCTTTCTGCGGGTCATGGATATCTGATGGTGGGATCCTGCTGGCCTTTGCTTTTGTGCTGAGGTGCCTGGTGAATGGGCAACTGGATGAAGCAAGGTGTGCTTCAGTTTGCAGTAGATGTATTCAAGTTTGCAGGAGGCTCTAGCAGTCTGGTAAATCCTCCCTAAAGCAAGTGAACTCCCTTGGCTCGATGGGGCTACAGCCTCGGTCCATTAAGGAAGTTAATGTGGTTTGTTTAGAATTACATTCCCAAGGCAACTGCCTCACAGCAACATATGATTGACGTCACCCTGTATCTGGATCACAGCCCTCTGAGCCAAGGATCTTCCTTGGACACCAGTTCTGATACCGTTCAAGACAAGCTCTTCTGCTGGGCTTCAATAGCTGAACCCTTTAGTGGCTTGAAGGAAGGAGGGTGGGGTTGAGCTGCCTTGGGGAGATGGTGGTCCCATTGGAGACCAACTTCATGGTGCATGGGAAAGCTGTAAAGGCAAATGACAGCCTAACCCCTCTTCTCTGCCTGGCATCCCCAGATCTACATCACCTGCCACCTGATGGTCTCCCTGTCTGACCAAGCTCCTGACCCTCTGAACAAGGCTTGCTCCTTCAACAAAGCCAGCAACCTGTGAGTAGCTGGAACAGCAGCTTGCCCAAAGGTGAAGAATTTGGGTTTCTCATCTGGTGTGTCACCTTCCAGGAAAGTAGGGTTGGCCACCTGGCTGGGAGGGTTTGGTGTCTCCTAGGAGACGCAAAAGCATTTGAGGGATTCCTACCATAGGGTGGGCTACTCACCAGGCTCTCTTTTAGATGGGTTCCTGTGGAAGCCACCTGGGATGTCTGCTCCTGCTGTGAGATGAGGAGCTTGGCCAGGCACTCCAGGAGGCTCCACACTCCCTCACAATGGCAAGGATGACATGTCCAGAGAGAAGTGGCCTCCCAGCATGATAGGTCTCAGCATGCCTCTAGGGCTTTGTCACCATCGTGGCAACTTGCTCAGAGCTGGGTGGCTGGAGCTGCCTCACTACCTGTTGGCTCCTCGGTGCTGATCCAAGGCTTGGGAGAGCTAGGTGTTCAAACAAGCTTGTGAGTGCTCAAAGATCCTCCCTCTCAGATCCCTTGGTGAGAGAAGCAGATGATGTGGTTGGACCTCTCCTCATCCACAGCTGGCAGGATCACCCAGTCAGGAGGATGCAAACCCAGGGAAGGGGGATGGTTTGTGTGGCTCTGGCCATAACCACGTCCTTACTTCTACCTTCCTAGATGCAGGTCACTAGTGGATGGTATGGGGCTGGCCGTAGTTGCTGGTTTGGTCCTCCTAATCCTTGCTGTTCTAGGAGCGCTGACTAGTTGCTGGAAACCCAGCAACCCCATTTAAGTCACTAGTTTCAAATTTTATAGTCTGTCTGATTAGAAAAAATATAATAAATTTAAGGACACAGAGGCTTGGTGGGGAGAGTGGAGAAATCTTCCTGGAGCCTGAGCTAATTAAACCTTCATGCTAACTTTAACTGTGCTTCTCTGCCTCTCTAAACCAAATACAAGTATCTCAGTCTCCTGTAAGCCTTGTCCTCGGTAGAGCTTTGTACAGCCTTACACCCCCATGAGCTTCTCCCAGAGCATGCAGCTGAGAACCGATGCAAAAAAAGAATCTCCAGCCAGATGGAGAACTTGTCCATCTTGTCTTTAGAAGCATGGAGTTGCGTTTAGCTTCAAAGCATTTTGCATTTCTGTGGAGCTACTTGGGTCAGCTCCATACCGGTAACTCCTTACTCAATAAGTCAAGGGTTTAATAAAACTTGGACTGCGTTCCTCCTGCCTGAAGCTGTTTCTGGGAGAGAAATCGAGCTTTGCTGGATGAGGAAGGGAGCACAACTCGAGGGTCGGTGGGTTGAGCTCTTCCTGGGACAGACGGAGGCAGGAATTCCAGTCCCTGCCTCAAGGACTGTTTACACATAGTTATATGTAACAAGCCTTGGCTGAAATGTATAAACAGTCCTTGGCGCAGGGACTGGAATTTCTGCCCCAACTTCCCCCCCTCCAGAATGGGGCTTTCTGACATGCCTTAGTCACACTTGCTTTTTTTTTTTTTTTTTTTTTTTCTCTTTTTTTTTTAAACCTTGGGTT
>VYZM01012866.1:0-56107 GCA_013398915.1 Dromas ardeola | reverse complement strand
TTCTATGATTCTATGATAAGTTAATATATGTCCTTTGAGTAACATAGATGCCAGGCCCAGGATGTAGCATGTACTTGTACTAGATGTGCCATTCCCTGAGTTTGCTAGCTTCTGTACAGTCCTTTCATTCAGAAAACATCTGGCTTCTTGTTTGAATGCCTTTATTAAGCTCCAAGGTTGTCTTTGGCTCAGTTATTTGGAAGTGAGGAATATTCATGACTCCACAACACTTGGTGGGAGATGACAGTAAAGACAACACATTTACATTGAACACACAAAACTTAGAATACTAAAAATGAGAAACCAGTCTAAATTCAGGTCACTGACCTGAAATGCAAGAATCCCTCTCTCCATGAGCTTTCTTGCATAGAGGTAGACAACTGCACATGGTGCACAGCAGTGAAAAATCAGGATGCATTATAATACAGTATCAAAACCAGAGTTGTACATGCATTAGATATCTCTAAAAGACATGACTAGATTTTTATTGTGAGAGGCTTGCTGTTATACATTTTGATTCGGTATTTAACAGTGAGAACACATAAAACTCAATGGACAGAAATAACCCTCCCTTTACTTCCCTCTCACCCTTCCCCAAAAAACAGCCCCAACTATATGTCAAAGGTAAACAGGGGCTAACTGTCAATCTGGCCTGGGTAGACAGGAAGGAGTGGAAAAGAAGCCCTAAGTGATATCGAATTAATTTTTAATTTCTGCAACGGATGCTAACTAGCTGAATATGTTTTTCTTTCCCAGCTCTTATTACACTTACTGGGATCAGTGTTTATATTGCATATTCAGCTGCTGCCTTTGAAGAAGCTGTCTGCCTCCTGAGGAGTAAGGATCTCCTAGTAGAAATCGACATCAGGTTTGGCTGGTCGCTGGCACTAGTCTGGATCTCCTTTGTTGCAGAAGTGCTCACCGGAGCTGTGTTTCTCCTGGCAGCAAGAGTTGTGGGTGTGAAACGGCAACATGAACAGGCGTTATGAACAACAGGTATCATTGCAACAACAGAACCCTGTAGAGCCTAGAAATGGGGATTGCTTGGTCCAACTGGTCACTAGGGGTAATAAAAGTAGCAAGGCTGTGACTGAGTATCTTGTCAGCTGCCATAAACCCTGTTCCTCGCAGTAAGCTATAAACCACAAAGATTCTGATAAATCAGTAAAACATTTCAAGTGTTGTCAACTCTTGTGACTTTAGAAGAAAGTACATTGCAGTGTTAGTGTTTCCAAAATAATTTCAGCTGGCAGCTTGTAAAACATCTCCATTCATTGCTTAGAACAAGGCAGATTTCTTGCTTTCTTTTCTGCTTTCTGCTGCCCCAGCAAAGTGCCTCGGAGTACCTTTCAGGCCAGTCTGCATGGTCCACTTAGCTTTTGTTTCTCCTCCGGGACTCCTAATAAGTATGCCTAGGATTCCAGTCATGTTGGCAGCCTCTACCATCTGACCTGCTCTGAGATGGCTGCTTTGTGCTAGATAGTGCTTCCTTCCTGCTGCCTTTGGAGGCACGTAGGGATATGCGATGTCTATACACCCGAGCCCAGGGAGAGAGTATGAGGCATAAATATCCTCAATTAAGATCGCATACTTAACACAGTTTTGTTGCACGAAGTAAAATCAGAAGTAAAGATCCAGAATAGGAAGAACTTCAGAGTATTTGGAGAACTCTAGTGATAATCCCCAGCACTAGGGCATGGCTAGGACATGTAGTGAGGTGAAGATTAATCTTTACTCTGGTGTACACCTTCTATATTTATAGGATCTTTCTTTTCCCTCATGTCTCCCCGAAGAGGCCCTCCTCTCTCCTGTACCATAATCACACTTTCCTTGTGACAGCACACCAAAATGGGTTAATTTGAGAAACCAGAGAACCCCAGAAGCCTAATCCATGCCATCTATGTGTAATGTCTAAGGAGAGACACAGCATCATGTTCTCTTTCCTAAAATCATTACTTGTAGGGTGAAACAAAGAAATGGGTAATTTTCTAAAAATGAGCTTTGGTGCTGTGATAAAATGAAAGCATGTAAGGCCCAGATACTGTGAATGACTTGATACTAGTTATCCGGCAGACGGTAGTGACTGTGATGGTGAAGTTCTCAAGTGCAGTGCAATGGTGAGTGTACTGCAAGAAAAAGATACAGCTGCTTTTCCAGACATTTTAGCTAACTACTGTAGCCAGCCTCAATCTATCAGGTGCTCAGGCTACATACTTATGTCTTTCAGCTTATTGCTAGCTGCTTGTTCAATTCTGTATTGCAGAAGATCTGATGCATTTCCCAGATTTTACTTAACAATTATGATGATGCTTCCTTTTCATGAAATCAGTAACATGATTTGTATACTAGCATATGTTTAAGTGTGCTGAAAACTGCTGAGTAAAACTGAACACACAGGATACCTGAATTTCATATTAGATGCCAAGCAATCCAGTTTTTCTTCATTAATTTTTCCTCTAGGTAATAGTATTAAAGAGAAAATTTGCTTCAGTGCCCACTGAAGTTAAGAAGAATTTTTCCCCTGACTGCTGTGGCTTGGAATAAAGACTTAATAAGACTAAATAAGACTAAATAAGCTGTGTTAACAGCTCCACTACATTTCTGTTAGATCATGTATTTCTGGAGGACTTCAGCATATTACAGTTCAAGACTGTGACTCAGGAGCTGTGTCAGCAAGGCACACTGTCATTGGGCAAGTCCCTTGTACTTCCTCCAGTAGTGCAAAGGGCATCATTTACCTACCTCTGTTAAATATCAGAACAATTTTATCATTGTGTCTTGTGTTAAAGATTGCACATTTACTCTTACTGAGCTCAGCTCTGATCTTAGTCCCACAGTACCAATTACTTTACAAAAAATAGTGGCAGGGAGCTTCCCGGAGCTTACAGTCTTTGTAGATATAAGGAAACATTATTGCTACCATGTTTTGAATGGGGAACTTAGGCAGAAAAAATGCCCAAGGTCACATGAAACCAGAGTTTCTGAATCCCAGTCTAAGACTTTAGTTGGCAGACCTTGCTTGTTATCAGAATGAAATAAGGCTAGAAATCCTGAATAGACCAAGCAGTAGAAATTCTGTGAATAGCCAGTACAATTTTGTAATTCTCACTTGCTCCCACATTGGTGTTCACATATTTTCCATGCTGCCTTATGTTTGGACTGTGTAATTGAGTCATTTTACAAGTTAAAGCTCTGTAAGAAAAGTAAGAAAAAAGTCCTTTGTAGCCAAAATTCCATGTGCTTAAGTGAATTATGTAAAATGTAATATTTCTATGTTTTGGTGCTGTTGAACTATTTATAATACAATTTGTATGATGTTACTCAGACATTACTGTAAGCTGTAATAGTAAAATATCATCTGAGTTATTTTTTGAGTATTTATTACAGATGTTATTTTACAGTGCTTTCGTATGTTGTAAAATTAAATAAAATGACATCTCAGAGCTGGGAATTATTTACAAAGACGTGGAAGAACTAAGATATATATTTTTCTTTAACTTTTTCTGCAGATGTGTTCTACAGTTTATATGATGCTTTTGAAGCGCCTGTGTCAGATATGGTAGGTATTTATAAGATACTTATGCAGCTACAATAGGAAATACTCAAGTGATCGAATCTAATTAGAAAGCCAATGAATCTGTTATTGAATTAGAGCAATTCTCATTTCCATGGCTTTCCTAAATTTCTCCTTCTGGCTTCCTTCAATATCTGGCACAATGGTAATAAAGTGCATCTTCTACTCCTGAATATTTGTATAACCCCTGAATTTCTCTGAAATTCCTTCTGAATACAAAGGAAAAAAGATGGTTTTGAATAGACAAATAAGCCTTGAACATTTTGAAGAGTTATGCTAGAAAGAGAAAAACATCCTGGAAAGGTCTTTATGCAATGGGATACAAGTGACCTTGTCAGCTTCTTCCTCTTACTGAAACTGATGTTTATATAATCATAGAATCATAGAATCTTCATGGTTGGAAAGGACCTTTGAGATCATCGAGTCCAACCATACACACACAAAAAACCCCTTACAATCTCTGCCACTAGAGCACACCCTGAAGTTCCAAATCTATAGGTTTCTTAAATACCTCTAGGGACAGTGACTCAACCACCTCCCTGGGCAGGCTGTTCCAGTGCCTGACCACTCTTTCAGTAAAGTAATTCTTCCTAATATACCCAGGTTTTTGCTGTATTTTCCCCAAAATGCATTACTGAGATGAGGGCACTGACTGTTCCCATTACTTTCTGGTGAATTGCAAACTCATAGGTAATTGGCCACATTTGAAGTGAAGAAAAACAGATGTACTGAGCAGAGCAGTACTGTTTGAGCAGGTAGAGTGCACAGAGCTACTGTCCAATACTAGGCACTAACTTAAAGGCTTCCTCAAGGCATGGCAGAGAAGGATAGGGGAGGTCAAACGAGTCCTTGAGAGTGAAAAAATTGCAGATGTACAAGACATTTAGAGGAGATGCTGATGAATACAATGTAGACATGAAACCACAAGGATTCAGTCTGGGTCTGTGCTGTTCCAGAGCTGGCTCCTGCAGAGCAGCTTGGATGTCTCTGTATACCCACCTCTGATGACCAAGGGGACACTATTGAACACACGTGATTCTTAATTTCCTCCTTCCAAATTTAAAAGGATGGCAGGTTAGTGTCCATTTAAAAGGATGGCTGGTTGGTCAGAAGAGGGAGAGAGCCAGAATCTGCCCAGAACCTCTCCACTAAGGTGACCACAGCAAGGCACAGAGTGCCTGCCCACTGAAGCTGTTAAAGGGAACTGGAACGGGCCCACGAGATAGATCCAAAAGAGATTTTCCCAAGCTTGATTGACACAAAGTAATCTTGCCCTCCAATTTTATTGCTTGTTTTGCATTGTTTTGCAAATGAAATCCAATGGTCCCTGGCTTTGTACTGGAGCATCAAACTGTCCTCAGAATTAGTATAACCATGCTCAAGAGAGACTCCCCTGTGCCTCAATACTCCTGGTTTGTTTGCTAAGTGGGCACAATTTTTAGCCCAGCAATTGCAAGCTCACAGGAACTTAGTCAGACGTTCTTGGAGGCCAGACAAAACTACCTTGAAGGCCAGGTTCAACCCACAGCGTTGTAGCCATCCCTGCTTTAGGTTACAGGTCTTTAACTACTGGATTGCATTCTAGTTAGGTTACAAAAAAATAGATCTTTTTACTTTTACTAAAACATTATAGTGCTGTTTTACTGTAATAGCTTTCTCCTACATTTTACACGTCAGCTTTAACCCTAACGAGGCCCTCAGTCCTTTCAGCAGTCCTTTCAGCAGCCATATCACTGTCACATTCAATCTTTGGATGCGTATTAGCAGTGCCAGTATACACACTTTGTGTTGCTAGTAATCATAGTTTGAATGCTCTGACTTGAGAGAACTTTTCTGTTTTATAAAGGTTTGCGCAGAAACAGCGGTCTCTGCTGACATCTCATGGCTACACTAAGCAGTTGACTGTATTTGGAAAGAAACCATCTATTCCATACATACTATTTTTTGTATGGTTTGAAGAGCAGAGGAGACTGTCATGCTCACTAGACCCTAGCTCCTGTATTTTATAGCCCAGAGAATCTCATCAAGAAACTGCAGAATCCAAGTCAGTAACATCTGCCAGCTGCTGCCCATCTCAGGTGGAAATGTCAGGTGATTGGAAATATACTGTTAACCTTCCCTGTTCTTTAAAAAAATTAATCATAAACCATGCTTAGAAGTTTTCAGTGCTTCTGTTCTTAGAAGATAGATGCTATAGCCATTCCATTCATGGTTACGTTTAGATAAGGTCAACTGGTATTGGTTTTTGTTTACGTTTGTGGCATAAATGTCAAAACTATTAAGCTGAAACTAATCAAATTGAATATCCAAGAGTGCAAATAATAAGAGAACAATAAATAGCCTTATATCACGGCTTATTTTCTGAATATGGCAGACTGTCTAAGAATTGAACAACTGAAAGGGACAGACTTCAGGATTGGTCCAGAAAATGTAAGAGGGGTTCTGGAGGAAACAGCATGCTACATTTCTGTGGCTCTTAATTTCTTTACCCTCTCTCAATCAAAACACGTTTTCCAAAATTCATGAAGTTCTGCTTTCAGTATGAGCTGAGCAACTTCAGTGAGATTCACCAAGGCAGCTTCTTCAAATTTCTTCAAATTTCTTCAAATTCTTCAAAATTGTTGAATTTTGAAACTATGCAACAACTGTCAAAGTAGAAGAGACCAACTCTAATCTCTCACATTTATTAGATTCAATCTTCCTTTCTGGGAACTGTGACAGCATTGTCCACTCCTCATCTACAAATACCCCTCTGCATAGACTACTCAGACACACCTGTGATTCTTCCAAGCCAAAGTAACTAGGATAGAGCAATTCCTGTGAAAAAATGTTCTTAGCTGTGGTGCAGGATCAGGTTGCTAGGCTTATATGTTGGATGAACACTATTCAGGGATAGTTCCTGCATCCCTGAACTAGGTCCTCAAACAGACGAACAGCAGTTGGTTAACAATCTGCGGGTATGTGGAGTCAGGTAGTAGAGGGAAAGGAAGAGGGATGCAATGCCGTACCCCACCGTAACTGAAGTGGCATTGACAGATTGAAATCTCTTGTTATGCCTGACCTAGTTTCTCAGCCTATCACCTAAGAAAACCCATCTTTGTGATCTTACAGGAGCCTTTCAGGTTCCATCACCATTGAGGAAAAGGCACTAAAGTTAATACTTGTAAAATTGTCAGAAAAGAAGGGATGTGGGACTGTAAGTACGCAAGTTACCATCAGTTAATGAGTTACTGCTTATCAGCCAAGTTGTCACAACTGAATGTGTTTATACTCTCAAGTCATCTCACATCACTCTTGAGAATTAAAATGCATTTATTTAGAATACCACCTCTACAGCCTAGTCCAGTTCACATGATAGTTTAAGCTAATGGATTTAATATTTCATTTGGAGCAGACCGGAGCAGACCAGAGCAGATGAGACGTGAAGTATTAAAAAGTAGCATCTTAGTCCTTGTGATAGTCTGCTTATACCACAAAGCTAGCTGAAAGACTCCTTTGTTGGGGTTGGAGGGATGGCAGGCAGTTCCCTGAAGAGCTTTTGGCTCATTATTTTACTGTTTTCATTTTTGCCAAGGACAAGGCAAACACTTGTCATGGAAGGATGGGACTCTCTCAGTGTAATGCTCCCTAGGTGTTGAAAGGAATTTGTCTGCCAATAGCTGAACAGCATTTGCTAATGGCTTATGCTTCTGGACAACACATCTGGCTGCTGAAGGAGGTAACATATTTCTCCATCCAACCTGGCCTTCTCAAATATTTATAAGCTAATGTTGTCTGTAATGCCTGCAGCATACAGAGAGGCTGAACTGAATTGCACTGTGGAGGAGTCTCTATTTCCACAGCCTTTTGGAGCTGGCTGCATCAGCACTGTGAAAACCCTTTGGCATCATAAACCTTTTATTGCCACAGCTCCCACTTGACTAGTATTATACAGAGAAGCATTTAATTATGCAAAAAACCCACTTAAAAAGAATTTTATAACTGTCAGGCAAAATCCATAGAAGGAACAAACTTTGTAGGGCTTGCAATAACAAGTCTTTTGAGTTATCTGCCTTTCTGTTTATAAACAGTACGTTACAGGCATGGCAACAGCTGTAGCCAGCAGGCTTGGAAGCTGTCTCTCCTTCCTGTCCATGGCAAACTTCACATATGACAGGACCTTGATTTGGACCAAGGCACTTCTGATAAAATGGAAAAGTTCTACATGGTCTGAGAAGACCAGGCCTGTTTCGTTCCATGAAGAGACAGATAAGAGACCTGTTTAATACAGTGTACGGCATAAAAATGTAAACGTTTCTTTTTCAAAACTCAGGAATACTGCAGTATTTAATGAAAATAAAAGAGGAAAGAAATGGCTACAGGGTGCTTTCTCAGCCAACAGGAATAAAGATATTCACCAGCCTATCTTTTAGATTCAGACCTACAGGATCGCATCATACTCAAATATTCATTGTTTAAGCTTCTATAATAATATGCATCAACAAGACACACTGGTGCCAGTATTAAGGTACTCGGCACACAGTAGCAGTGAGGGTTTGGACCATCTGTAAGTGACTGTCCTGCAGGCATTGCTGAAATAGCACGTGCAGACAAGTAGAAAAAACAATCTCACCGGTGACCATGTCTTAAAGAGAACTGTTCTGCCTGACTTTTGTGGCTTGCCACAGCTGAACCTGTAAGTGGAAGTTGGTGTTAATAATCCAGCTGAATAGCAACATCTTTACTGAATGGGCTGATTAACAAAAAGGCACAGTACAGTGTCTTTATTGTCCTACTTTAGTGAACACTTGCTCACCACATTACCATGCAGAAGCACATGACTGTAACTCTATGCAGGGAGCTCTTGAAAGTAAGATTTGTTATTCCTCTTCAGGCGTCTCTAACTTGCTGCATGGGTAGCCAGGAGGCTGCTACATCAACAACATAAATGAGAAAAAAGTCCGCTTCCTGTAGAGACATCCAATAGAAAAAACACACTCCTGCTCCCAAGTCCCTCTTGGGCACAGACCTCCCCTTAAGAGTCTGTCTTGGGCTCACTTTCCTGTTCTGCTGTTCACCAGAACGTCCTTTTACTCCTCCTTGGCAGTAATAGCAGTGCATCAGGACCCTCTGTCGCCATAACAACTGGGATATCTGTCTTATAATTCAAACTGCCCTCTCTAACTTCAAGGGCCTCTTCCTACACACTGTCTAGAGCTCATCAATCCTTCCTTGAGCAATTCTACATTCTTTATTGGAGTAGTAACTCCCACACCCACTCTTTCTAAAGCTGCTTCTCTGCCATTTTATTTCCAAAAGCCTGATGAACCGTATACTCATCCATTTGGGAAGAGGATTGAATTTGATACAGGTAAGCCTTAGTCTTTTCAACTACCAGCTAACCCTGTGGTTAGCCCCATTGTCTTGGGTTTGCCTGTGGGAACGGTTGTCCCAAGGAATTCAGAAAATAATCGCGCAGAGAGCAAACCACTCACATTGCAAATCCCCTTGTAACTCCTAGTTCCTTTGGAGTTTAGACAACATGACAGGCCGTAAAACACTAAAGGCTCTTAGTGCATGTCCCTTCAAAATGACAGATACATCCCCCAAATCTTACTTAGCCACTGACTTTGGGACATTGGACTCACTGATAGCTGTTTCTGTACTTCACGTCTTTAATGGCAGTGTTCCTTCTTAATTGCCTCAAGTTGAATAAATGACTTTACTAAACCTCCCCAATAGCTCATTTAGAGATAGAGTCATTTTCATCAGATTTTCTCCTATTACATGTAGAGATTTCAGCCTGCACTATCAGTTGCAACTCATACCAGCACTACAAGTCAATACCAATATTTTCTACTAATTTGGAAATTAGGTTAAAATGTGATTACCCTCTAAATAGCACTGTTACCTGAGTAATAAGGATACGGTATAAATTAGTGCTTGAAATGGGTTCTGCTACACACATAATCATAACTTGGCATTTCACCAAATTCATTTATAAACTGTTATCAAGACACAGGCACCCAGCTTACTGGTAGATGTTATGTATGAATGTAGTTTGACTGCAGAGGAGCAGTCCCCGTGATAACAGCATTCCCAGTTCTGTCTTGCTGTGCTTTGCCTGAGCAGCCACTGCACGTCACTGTTGTTCCACACAGAAAAGTCAAAAGAAACTAATTTATGTGAGCAAGTAGCAGGACTCGGGGAGTCCGTTTACCTTTTCAATCAAGGAAAGCAAATGTGCTACAAACCAAGGGATGGAGCTTCCTGAAGTCAAGGGGGACTTTTTCCCCAGGACTGAAGGGAGGCCATACCTGTTGCTCGTTCGCTTTTTCATTTGCCTGTGCAAAAAGGTTTTATCCATCTTTTCTTCTTAAAGGTGTAAAAAAAGAATGGTCGTTAGCCAGGGACACAAAGATCCAGAGGGAACTGTCTGCTCTTCACAGGCCCCATGTGAACTGTGACAAATCACTAAACCTATTGATGCTCAAGTTCTGCAGCAGTGACACCACACCCTGCCTCACAGCATTACCATGAGGTCTGAAAGATAAAGATAGGAGGTGCTCAGATATAACTGAGAGCAACATCATTTATACCTTGTTAGATTTGGAGCATTTCTTCCTTTCAAGAGAAGGGGAAATTTTGGAGTGTTACGTTGCGATTTTAGAAATAAAGAGCTTGTGAATTTGGCATGATTGTTAAGCCTAAAAAGGCAGCTACAACCAGGGGTCTGAATGACGTTTTTCTAGAAGCACGACACTCCTAAGAAAGCTTTGGCGACAACTATGTCAAGTCACAAAAGCTGAGTAGCACTAAGCTCTTCCTTCCAGTACTTGCCACTAAAAATACAGAAATATTCCCAGTTCCTCACATGACTTTTTTCCAGGTTTTCAGCAATTGCCACATTGTCTGAGTGCAATGGGGAGGCTTAATTCCTTTCTCAATAAAGTTTCATACAAAACAATTGAAGAGGAATGAAACTGACAGTAAAGATGATTCCAGTAGAGAGTAGGAAGGAAGATGCTGAAGGATAAAATAAAACGAAACCACACGAAGATATTGAGGAGAATTAACAATAGAAGAAATATATAAATTTAAGAGAAAATGATGTAGCACGTAGGGACCTTGTAGCACTCAACGCACTAAAAGCAATAGTTCCCCATCCATGGCTTTTCCTACTGTCCTTGCAACCCATCGGTGTCAGCTGTACTTACCAGCTCCTACTGTTGCAGCCCAGCTCGGCTGCCGTTGGCATATTAATTCATCCCATGGTTGGCAATCCATGGGTCTGGGATCATAAGGAGGGAGTGACAGTTCAGCTGCAGGTGACACTGAGGTGCCGTGTAGATGTCCTCAAGCCAGGTTTACTCATCTAGCTCTAGTTTCAGCCACAAAGCTGAGGGACAAATTTCAGTATGGAGTAGCTGTGTTCCTGCCAGGCTTTTGTGGTGCATGATGACTCCCATTCTTCCAAAAAGAAATTATCCTGCAACCTCCAGCCGTGATCTTAATCCTCTGAGAGGCCTAAAATCAGGCCAGAATTCTTCATGCAGCACAAGAACAAGGAGTTTTGTTTCTGAGGTTACGAAACCAATGTTTATTTCATAAGCCCAGATCCACAAACATGAGAGAAGAGAGCATACTGCCAGAGGGAAGGAAACCCTTTCCTAAAGCAAATGACTGGGCTGTAACACTGCATCCTACTGAGACAGGGAGGATTTATAAAAGAGAGAACATACACGGCCTGGCGATCAAAACGGTTGCATCAAGATTGCTGAGCTGAGTGAAGGAGTGAAGGGACACAGAAGTGAATCAAAGTCTAGAATCGAAGGCAGAGGACTGAAAATGTCTGTCCTTCTTCAGACTTTTGTGAGAAAATAGCATTACCTTTACCTGCAACTTTTGTTCTCCATTTTGTGTGTTACTCCTGTGCCGCTAGGGGATGTGTAATTTCAGATGTCTTGGTCTCTAACTCGCGGTAGCACGCATTGGTCAAGATGATCCCTGCTGCTGTACCGCCCTAAGTATACTTGACCTGCAGCTGTTTTCTCTCCTACAAATAACAGATGAAAGAAACCTGACGAAAACCCTGGGCCAGATTCTCCTCTCAAGCAGAAGCCTTGGCAGAGGAAGAGGGGCCCTGGGGAGTCACAGCTGCTGTGTACTGATGTCCTGCTGTCCACTGGCTCTTGAGCCTAATTGACTGCAAGTTCATTCCCCAGGCAGGGTTAAGGAAGAGCTGTGCTTTGCCTTGCCCATTGGCTGATCTGAGAATTATCGTTTAAACCAGTAATACCTGACTTTTACTGGACAAAAATTTTAGCAGATACTTTGCTGGTGCAGATTTTAGCAAGGCAGCTCTGAATAGGTTCAGGTTCTTTGTGTGACTAACATACTGCTGAATGGCTGGAGCCAGAGAGGCCAAGTCTGGCTCTGACCTGACACCATAAACTGTTATTGTCTGCGTAATTGTGAGATTTGTTTTTGTTTTGTTTGCTACATGAGCCCAAATGGAAGCTTGAGGATCTATTTGCAGACCCAGTTATCTAAAGCTTTTCAGCATACACGCTTGTAGGTCCAGCTTTGTATTATTTAGAGCTTTTGCTTGTTGTTTTAGGTTTAATGTGTTTGCTCTCTTGATGGCTCCGTCAATATACATTCTGCACTGAAAAAGTTAAGTGTCAATATATAAAAAAAATAGGGCCAAAAATACCCATCCGGAGTTTGGAGATGGAAGGCAAATTGCAGGTTTGTCAATAGTGTGTTCGGGAGCATTTTAAATAGTGAATCACTTGATGCTAGCTATTGTAAATATTGGTTTAAAGGTGCTATAAAATTGATGGCGCACAGTTAAACCTTCCTCCAAATCCTGATCTATTTATGCTGCCTCACTTAGTGTCAGATCCAAAGACCACTGAAGGTAATAGGAGTCTTTACCAAGTCGTTAACAAGCACAGTGTAGTTTCAGCAAATGCACATAATCTTGCAGTAGGAGCACAGTACATTTTCTTACAGTTTTTGTTAAATTAGGCATACTATACTCCAGAGCATGCCTTTCATTTTTTTTTAATGTGACAGCAGAGAGAAATGGCATAGAGTGACATTCAAAGACGACTATCACTCTCTACCTTAGCTGCACAGCTTTTTGTGACGTAAGGTTAGACAATGAAAACAGTATTCAGCTCCCACCACAAATCATAGCGTGGGACGTGGTGACTGAGGTCTGCATCCTGAGCAGACCTGGGCTGAATATGATTTTGAGTAGCAATTGGGTGAGGTTTGCTGTTTCTGCAGAGTCCTTCATTGAATGCTGGATCTGATCAGAGTATAACAGTTAAGCTGGGATGCCAAAACAGTGAACCTGAAAAATGATTAATGTAACTTCTACCGAGTCCAACCTCCACTCTGTGAAATTTGAAGGAATTCTTTATCACATTGGCCCTAGTCTCTACAAAATCTTATTTCACCTTCTCAGAGGCATGTAACCATCCCAATATCCATACATTAGATTAAGTCCTAATTTAGAAGCAGTGAATTATTATTGAGGGCTAGATTTCACAAAAGGTTTAACATCATCAGCACAGCCATATTTTCCAAGGATGTAATATATTGGATGTATATGGGAGAGTCTGGCCAGCACTGTCCTAACACTTTCTTATTTTTGTTTTCATGTAGAAACCTGAATGGAAGAAAAGGTTTTATGTATTGTGAGCACCTTAAAATCTGGCTGAAAAAGTTCCGAAGAGTAAGTGGGAATTCAGGCTCCATAAAGGTAAATCAGAGCTTTGCTGTTGTTGACCTGGGTGGAACTGGCATATGTAGGTTTGGAGAGCTTTGAATGAAAATCCATTTCTCAGCCTTGGAAAGACAAGTACTTAATTCAGCCCAAACCTTATGACACCACGATCCTTGCCTGGAGTACCGGTATACCTGAACTCCACATGCAGAAATGAATTAATGAGAAAGAATGTCCAACAGGAGAGTTATTCATGCTCGTTTGCTTTTGGTAGAGCTGTCTATTGTAGTACATCTGCATTTTTGCCCTTGTCTCCCAATTTTCCCCCATCCTTTTCCCAGGGAGTACAGTGAAAACAATTCTGCTGTGGGCAAGTCTGGAACCTGTCTGGTTCTTCACCTGTGGTTTCCATCACAAAGAAAACTGTGATTAAGGGTGACAGGGCCCTTAGGAGACTGGAAGGTGAGATGGCAGCTGGAGAAGAAAATGACAGGCCTCTAGAATTATCTGTTCCCATAGAACAGGTGTCAGCAATTGCAGATAAGGCAATGCCTGTAAGTTTCAGTGCTCCAGGCGGCACTGAGAGGGGAAGATGTGTTTGCAAAAGGGCATGTTCACTCAGTTATAGAGTGCATGTGTTGTGCTAAATGTCCTTAAATCCCTCTGGTAATGCAGCCGTCTGTAACAATAAATAGCAAATAACTATTGTCTCCTCTGGGACTACAGCTATCATGCTTTCAAATAGGAGTCATCCTGCTCTGTGTTGAGGTGTAAGAGACCACACATTTACTGTGAGTTCTGGGGAAAAACACTGAACACACATAATGTAACCTGAAATCTTAGATTGCTTCTGTTTACACAGTTTTGCATAAAAGCAATAATAACACTTTTAAAATCCCAAGCAGCCCACTCCTCCCAATTATTCTAGATTTAAAAACAACTGATAGGTAAGAAATGTTTGTGTGTTAGAACTGAAAATTATTATTTGTCTCTCTCTCCATTCCACTTCCTGCCCCCTTCTTTCCAGGGGACGTTCACATTTAAGATTTCCCCCTGAGAATCCCTCATTCTGCAATTTTTGTAATTGGTAGGAGTATTGGAAAGTGGATAGATCAGCTGAGAAGTGAGGAATCTAGCAAATTATGTACATATATAATCTTTTAAAAGTGAGCAGCAGCTCGCCCTCTTTGTTTTAAAATGTTCATGTATTTCTGGAAAAGCAGGTAACAGAACATCTAATAATAGCAAAGAGTTTTATAAGCCAAGACACTCAGTGTCTTGAAAGTATTTTACAAACATGAACATACCTATACTTCATGACTCATCTGTAAGTTAGCTGTTATTATTTCTCTTGTTCAGATGGGGGAAATGGCATCCAGAGAAACCAAAATACTCAAATAAGTAGCATACGTTAAAAGATTGGCGATGATTAAAAAAAAAAACAGCAAAAAAGAGACTAGTAAATTATATTGTTACTTCAGCTTACTACCTGAAATTATTGGAATACTAAGACCCCGAAAAAATCCAGGATGGTATTTCACACCAAAATACACAGAACCTGAACTCCCCAAAGAACGATGCAGGTAGTTCAGAGGCTGTAAAGAACACCAGGGTTTTCTGAGCTGATCACAAATCTCAGACCAGGCTCAATCATAATAAAACATACAGAAACCCTGCAGAAGCTAATATTATTCCCTTCCCATGCCCAGTTATTTGACAGTTCTTTCACATGTAAACCGGTATTTCTTTCCTAGATCTGGGAACAGAATTCAGCAATGTAGAAATCTGCTGCGTGCTTGTTGTTTTCCAAATAGGGGCTTAAACCTTCAAAAGGTTGCACTGATTTAAAATTTGAGTGGGAACATACTGATTTCCATGGTTTTGAAGCAGTCTTTTAGAAAGGCAAAACCTGTTAGATTAATTCCTAGTAAAGAATGTATTACTGATCACTGAGCTGTAGTATACTATGAAAAGTCCCTGGGAAGCCTGTCACACGGTTAAAAGCTGAATTTTGCAATGAGTTTGATGAAGGACAAAACTGGTCTTCCTAGAATCTGGCAAAACCTTCTAAGGTTTTAACCTCATATTAAGCTAATTATCTGCATCCTTCTCAAAAAAAAAAAAAAAAGGTTTTGCTCTTAGAGTCTTGATCTCTAGAATCACATCCTAGATATCAGTCCTAGATAACAGTCACAAACTGTAAGGAGTGGGACTTAGAACTGCTGTGCATTTCCTCGATGTAATACATGCAATGCTTACAAGTCTAAACTCAGGATTTAGCGGCTCATCAATAGAACGATCAAGGCCTACCCAGTGTCTTTTCCCTTTTCTCCATAAGAGAAGTGAGAAATGGTTTCCTTCTGGCTAGAAGTCTAGCATGTCCACTGTCATGTTTATCTCAGACTGACACATAACCCAGAACTTCTTCCTCTCCATGGAACCTTAAAAAAGGTATCCTTTTCACTAACTGCCTCCAGGACTGGATTTCCCGAATGATGCCTTCACCTTTTATGAAAGTGCTTTTGTCTGTAGTTGTACGGAAGCACTTGTTTCTCCATCATACCTTTTAACAGCTTGTGATCAGCCAGCATATCCAGCTTGTGCCAAAAGCCAGTCACAGAATTGTTCCATTCCAGCGAGTGCTGGCAAAAACTCCTTTTCTATCTGTCCCCTTTCTGTATTTGTCAAGGCATTTGGAGCCAATGCTTTTGGCTCCTGATCTGCACCACTGTGACTCCTAGTCTTCCTTCCGCTATATTACACTGCATCTCTATCTGCTCTGCACTTAACCAGCAGTAAGCTGCAGTATTGCCGCTTCGCTGCAGACTCAGTTCTCTATAACCTGATGAGAATCACTTACTGCATTCACATGGTTTCATGTGGGGTCTGTTTCTAATTTCAGCTTGTCCTTTAGCTCTTCATGTTCTTCCAAGAAATCTTGCTCTACTATTAGAAAACATCTAGTCTATATGACTGGTGCTCAGCTTGACTTTCTCCTTCACCCTGAAGAAATGTTGGTGCTGCACTAGCATCAGCCAAGCTTACTTGTCCGTGCTATTTAGCGGTGAACGATGCTTCTGTAAGTCAAGTACTTCAAAGTGCCAACAATAACATCTCTTCCTTTTCATAGCTACTGACTAGTAGCCTCTGTTTATTCACTGGGCTCAGCACTGTTCTGTACCTTTCCAACATCTGGCTACATTTCTCCAGCCCAACACTGCTGTTTATCCCTGCTGCTTGGATTTTATCGAGCTGGAATTGAACTGGTCATTGCCTTATTAACACAGCTGAAAATATGGCAGTGGAATGACTGGCAGCCTTCTTTAGCAGTGCATGTATGCCGAAAATCTTCAGATTTCTTCACAGGTCCCTATACCTACGTCCACTGAAAAGGCTTTTGAGGAGGGCTGGTTTCTTGTAAGGTTCAGGGAGCAGCAGGAGGCAGAGAGGGGCCACAGACTACACCCAGAGGGTTTTTTTCTGACTACATAGGCTGTCAACTCTGTCTGATGCTTCTCAGGCTTCTGAAAACATCTCATTTACAAGGGGCGTGCTGAGAGGCTTCGCAGGGGTATTAGCGCAGTCAGTTCCAGTACAAGGACATGACATCTGTCTTTCCCTCCCATGTCCTCCTTGTCTTTCTGCACATCACTCTTAAACTCTGCAGAATCAGAATTTCTATTTTCATCTTTTTCCATTATTTTTGCACATGCCTTCCACCTCCTGTCCTGTTCCCATCCTAGTTGCTTTCCTTCACACTTTCTGTGGCATCTTCCTCCGCTCCCTTTCGCTGGTATATCTCAGTGTTTATCTAATTGTTCTTAGTTTTTCCATATAAGATTTTAATTCCTTCAGTGCTTTGCATTTGTTCTTCTTCACTCCTATTATAACTTACCAGCTTTTGAACTACATAGGTCTTAAAAATCTTACAAAAGGGATTAAATTATATCCATACTATGAATAAACTCAGATGAAAACTGAATATTGTAATGTTTGAATGTAAATGGCTTGACAATGGTATTAAAGAGATCAGTTATATCTCAAAGTTCTTTAATCAGTGCTACGGTTTGGAAAGAGAGTAATCCTACAAAAAGATTCAGAGGTGCCTGTGTGTATATGTACACATATACGTGTGCACATACGCACTCAGAAATAAAACACATGCAGTAGATGTGACTGAGTCAACTGTTAAACCAATGAGTGTAAGACACTTTCCCAAAGGTTTGCAGTGCATTGAAGTATCCGTGTGGATGACTATTCACATCTGTGTGCTGGCTGGAAGCTGTGTGTCTGCCATGCAGGCCTTTGTAAGCAAGAGCTCTATGTGCGAGAGAGGAGACAAAGCCTTGGTGATTTTTTCCTAGTTCTGCTTTGCTTTTCAGAGTTACTTCATTTAAAAATAGGCCAATTTACAATGTTTCAGAATATCACAGCCCATTTTAGAATCGAAACAGGCTTGATTTTCCAGTTAGCTGCAATTACTGGTGAAGACAAGGCACATTGCCTCAGGAAACCACCCTCTGTCAGAGGTGTATAATTCTTCACAGGTGCCAAAACAAGTGCTCAAACACTAAAATCAGTGAAATAGTAGACACAAACACAAGTATTATTTAATGGTCTTATTTTAATGGGCAAGAACCGTTTCTGTCCTTTAAAACACAGGGACAACCACTCATTTTCCTTTCATTGTTCACTGAGCAGTTGGTTTATTATAGTCTGCAGGGAGGATACGTTACTACGTACACTGGGGCTGGTCAGATGTTTGCAGTATTGATGTATTTAAGAGGTCAAACAAGGTGTTTAGTTTAATAACAATTGAGTTTCTTACTCACTTTTAATTATATATCTTTCACATAGCTCTCAAAGTCCCCACCATGTTTAAGATCAAAAACAAAGAGAAGCATCCAATCTAGTTTCATAAAGCTTCCAAAACATGGAAACCAACAAAATTGGGATGAGATGTGGCCAGAAAGCAGTTCATTAGTCATGTACATAAGGAAAAGCAAACCCCACTGCTTCTTGTTTACTTTGGTCAGATGCTGGTTTCCAGAGTCAGTGGAGGGACATAATAGGTCTAGATCCTCCCATATTTTGCCTCAAGAGCTTTTCCAAATATTTCATGTTGATTTCCCCTTATGCATAAGCAGTTATACAGTTGACTTGCCTAATGTCTATATTAATTTTGGTACATTTTTAATTAGCAGATAGCTAATTAACGTAGTATAAGGTTATCTTGTTAAATGTTAATTGGATATGTAAACATTCTTTACAAGTTAATATTCAGAGGAAAAATATGTAATATGCATTTGTTGCCTGTGTCATTCTGAATTAATTACATGACAGCCAGATTTATCCCTTCCCAACTTGAGAACCCTCAATAAGTACTCTTTTAAGAATCAATTGATACTTAATTAATATGTACTGGCTGTCCTATTTAATTTAAATTAGTTCTTTCAGCAAGTTGCAGCGTTGCTGAAAGACACAGCATTCCCCCTGTGACACAGAGCATTTTCTGCTGAGAGCACACGAGGGTGCTGTGAGAAAAGGCTCGGTGCTGCTGGCTCGTATTTCACGACTGGGCACACAGCCTCCTCCTTTCTTCTTATCAAAACCAAAAACTACCCACACGGAAATCTTTATGAAAGTTGCATGTACTGTGCTGTATCTCATTCCATGGGGCTTCGTATTGCTCAGGGCTCTGTGATCACTCCCTACCTGGATGGTGTTTATTACATTAGATGATGAGGTCAGTAACCTTCACCCCCGATCAGGTAGGGAGCGAGGTCCACATTCCTTCACTCCCCCTTTATGTATCTTTATAATACCCACTGATGAGATACGCGCAGATTTAGCTCATTTTTTCAGTGCATTGATATTCCCAGCTACAGGAGAACAGCATGATTGAGTCCCCGAGGGGCTGAATTCTGGGATGGATGCATGGCAACAACGTTCACGTATAATTTATTATGTGTATGAAATCCTTAACATCAGCAAAATGGTCGCAGAGTTTGCCTTTCCTTTCATCACACAATAAGGCTGTTAATGAATAAGAAACGTCTCTGCATGCTGCAGTTTAACACATTCTGCGCCCAAGCAGCGCTGACAGGGATCTGAACAGCTTTTCTTTCTGCCCAGACACAGATTCTCTCTCTGTACATTTACTGCAAATGATTGTGGTTTTAATTTTTGGAGGATTATATCTCCAGCGATCCCCAAGCACTTTATAAATAACAATTAAGTATCACCATGCTCGAGTGATATAAGTATTACAGGTGGGTTAACTGAAAGACAGAGGTGAAGCCTCTTGCCCAAAGCCACAATGTGATGTAATAGCAGCTCCCAAGAGCTCTGACTCCCAGTTTCTCCCTCTAAACACAAGATCACACTTCCTTTCTCAGGTAACTGCACTAACTGACCTCTTTCTGGACAGGTGATCTGTCATCATAAGAAAAATAAAACCCCTCGAATTCAGACTGGACCCCGTAATCGAGGGCCTGGTCTGACTCTCTGAGGTCAATACAAAAGATCGGTTGTACCTTTGTGTGGTATCAGAATGACGAATGGTGAAGATTAAGGGTCTGATTTTCATAGGAGCTGGGACCCTGGGCCTGCTGGTAACTTCAGGAGGAGTTTTGAATGCTCAGCCTTTCTAAAACCACATGTGAAGGCTTGCCCAAGGTCACACAGGCAGCCTTTTGCAGTGCTATGGCAGCAGTAAATTTGTACAATTGTCTTGTCTCCGAGTTTGCTGGTGTTACTAAATTTTCCTCTAAGGAGGTTTACCCCATTTGTTGCAGCTGAAAAAGCTGTTCTTTGAGCTTGAAACAGATGAAAGAATCTGAATACATTGTATTGTAATCATTAAATACCAGTTTTCTACTGGATATAAGCAGAACACCTATTTTTAGTTAAAAAGCTGCTGTTAGGTTACACAATATCTTTTATGGCTGAAGTATGCAGCAAGCTGGCACAAACCAAATGGTACTTGACTGTTTGCAAATTGAGCATCAACACAAACAGCAGGTGGTCACTCAGCTCTAGACTTTCATGCCGTTTGTCGTAATAATAGCTATAGTAATAATACTAAATAAATAACATTCAGCAATCTGTGGGTTTTTTTAATGGGGGGATTGAATACTGAAGAGCCACTTTTACAATTCATGCTCAGGCAATTATTACTAGCAGCTTTATTTTTATCATCTCTTTCTCCATTTTCCTATTGTTGAAAGTTAGGATTAGTATCCCTGTATCCCTTCAGATTATATAGTTACTTTCCTGGAGCTCCAGGGTGCCTTTTTATTGTACGCGACTGCTGCAGCAAGTTTTGTCTAGAGGGAATTTTTCAGTCTTGTAAACCCTAAAAGTAGGAACACATGGCCCACTTTAAAACATCAAGGAATCATAACTAAAAATTTCTAAAATAGGCATGTATGACAGCAGTATTCTTACTACATTTCTCCTAGCTTCACTAAATATTAACTGATCTAGTTAGTTTCCCTGTGTCCATCTCTCTGAACGGGGGGAGGAACTGAATAGTCATTCACTTCGGAGCATTTTGACACTGTGTCTGTATAGATACATGTGAAGAATTCAGATTATCATGTAGCAGCCAGGAATTTTAAACTGGAAACCAGAAGTTAGGCTAAGAAAGTTTCTTGGTGTCCAGAAATGCTGAAAACTTGCAGATGTCAATCACTATTGGCCCCCCTTCTTCTTCTTCTTCTTCCTCTTCTTCTTCTTCTTCTTCTTCTTCTTCTTCTTCTTCTTCGTCTTCGTCTTCGTCTTCGTCTTCGTCTTCGTCTTCTTCTCCTCCTCCTCCTCATCGTTATTATTATTACTACATGTCGCCAAACTTCTATTCCTTGTCCTCACTAAAGAGCACAAGTGATTGTGAGGACTACTTGTGGAAGAAGATGTTAGTTGATACAGAGATGGCCCAGTCTGTCCCTGAATCAGGATGAATGCAGTTTTCATAGCTCTCCCTGTTAGGCACTTAAAATGTCTGCTGTTACATTTCCTGTGAGGAGAGTTTGCCTCTGCAGTCATTTGTTCTAACAGGACACTGGGAATATAGCAGTTACAGACCGAGAGACATTGGTCCCTATGTGACAGTTCCCATGTGCTTGTCAGAATCCCATCCTCGCTGATGCTGATGGGCACTAGCACAGTCCGGTACAGGAGGATCCAACAATGTAATACCATTAACTGCTTGGCTAAGTCCACCCATGTGGTGGACAATTGTGCAGAATGAAAGGTCTGAGATAAACGGCAACTCAGATGTAGAAGGAATAAAAAAAGCTGATAGAGGGAAATTCTAAAAGAATCTTGTGGATCTGGAGGAAGAAGGTGAAAGGGAACATTATGAAAATGAAACCAACCAAGGCTTTATCTCAACAAAACTTGGGTTTATGTATACAGTAGTGTTTATCTTGTGCATAAAAGCCTTCCCGGGGTGCTACAAGGCATACCCTAGAGTAATGCAACACCTAATTATCACTATTAGAAAACAATGAAAGACAATGTTAATGCCAAACATATAAAGTGGATACAAAGCTTAATTTTTAATAATTTTCAGTGCATTCCCATGAAATTTCAGATCCCCAGAAACACGCAATATGCAAATGTAGCCTTACAAGTGTAACACAGCAGTCTACTTCTGCTAGAAACAGGCTAGCCTTCATCCAAATATTCTGGTTGCCCCAAACTAATTTGAGGAGACCCATGACTATCTACAAATTCACGTCAAATATTTTGGCTGAACGAAAGAGAAAAGACTGTATTGAAACATTCCAATGTTTGAGCTGTTTGAAACTAGATTTCCCTGATCAACTAAAAATTAGAAGCAACACCAAACAGGTTAATGTGGGATTTCTAGTCTGAGGCCCTGAAACATGAGCAATCTGAGACGAAGTTCCACAGACTGTGGACAGGACACATCCTCATGTGACACAACTGCCACTTTTGCACATGCCTGCTTGGTGTAATGAGCACTTGGCACCAATGAAAACTAGCTGCTATAAGGCAGGGGAAGCATGAAAAATATTTAGCAACCACTCTTGCAAGCAGATGTCGTGTGATTTCAGATTATCAGCAGACCAGCCTGAAAAAGAAGCATGCATTGTACTTTTACAGGTGTAACATACAGGGAGATTACCAAAACTGCTCTCAAAGAACTGCAATTCCCAGAACTGACAACCCCAAAGATCATACAAATACTTAAAGTGAAGCATTAAACAGGGTCTTGTCGGCTGAGTGGCATGTCTGTTAAACCTTCTAAAGCAACACAATCAACTACTGTCAGAAAATTCAGATTCATATTTGTGTCAACATTTGTGCTCTCCAGTGTCAGCCGAGATATCCTCTTCTATGCTTGTCTCCTGAAATGATTAGTAGACCTTGGGAGAGTGAAAGCTATTCTTGTGAGCAGCTGGTTCAGATATTGTGAAATGAATCCACTCTGCATTCCTCTGAAATCTGGTGACAGGTGGGATTTTAATCAAAAATGGCTGGCATTTCATGGAGAAGGGGGAAAAAGTAGGGAGTCGACAATGAAGGCTACATTTTCCAAAGGCACTTTAATCTCTGTGGCAGAGATGGATCCACAGTGCCCACATAAACCTCGTATTCTAGTCCAGCAGTTTGCTCCCGGAGGTGGGAGCTGTGTTTCTTGCCCAGCCTTGGTGTACGCCGTAGCATTTGGCCCCTGCCAGCAGAAGAGGATAACGTGGAGCCGGGTTAGCGCCGGGGCCGGGCTGGAGGTGCACAAAGCCCTGGGAGCAGATTTGGCGAGGCTGACTCTGCAGACCTACCACCACCTACTCAACGTGGTCTTCACAGCACAGTGCCAGCTTGCAGACACTTCCAGGACTGGAGGAGGCAGAGGGCTAGATAGAGTGGGCCAGGGAAGGCAGGGCAGATGCCACCCCTGTTTGGGAAGGGAGGCTGTGCGGCCATGTGAGTGTGACACAAGCCTGGGCTCCCTCGCTGGTGCTAACGAGGGAAGAGCTGTGCTCCTCGTGCCTGCTTTACTGGCTGTGACAACACAGACGCTCTTTAAGTGGAATTAAAAGCCCTTCCTGCCCTTAAGATGCGTGAGAACAAAATGAGTTTCTTCAGCAAGATACCCTCATTTTGTGAAACTTCAAAGAAAGTTCAAACTCTCTGTTTCTTTACGAATAACCCAGTTTGAGTATTATAATATTAATAAATGCATTAGAACTATTTTTAAGTAAGCAAAGACCGGATGATAGTCATCCAAATTAATGAAGGGTATGAACTTAAAATTGATTATGTAAACCGCACTAAATCCCTGTGCAGATTTAATGATTTAAATTCAAATTTAATTTAGATTTAACTCAAACACTAACTTGAATTAAAGCCACTTTAATTCTGAATGAGAGTGCCCAGAATGGGCTTTAGTATAGGTTAACAAATCTGCTCTGTGCAAAGATTTTCTTAAACTGCGTTATTTTTATTTAGTGCCATTAAGTCAGTAGTCAGTAGATTGAATACACTGGGCTCTGAAAGAGAGCCTATGCTTGGAAATCGAGGATGACTCACCAAAATGCACAAACAGCCGCCAGCTATAAGTATAGGAGAAAACTAACATTTTTTAGGCTAATTAAATCCCTCAATGAGAGCTTAGCCTTGCACCTTTCGAAAGAAGAGGAATTCCCTTCTCTGGTGTGCAGGATGGTGAGCTGAGGCCTTGAATCTCCCTCTTTTACCGCTGTGTTCTCCCCTAAGGACAGAACTGAAAAGGAAAGGAAGTTCTCAGATTATCAATTCCCCTTACTGGAATCCATAAAAAACCAAAACCAAAACAACAACAAAAACACAAAGGAAAACTTGACCGTTGCAAAGGAGAGTGAAGCTCCAGATTTTCCTCTGTTGTAAGACGTTTGTTTCTCTTACTTAAATGTCTGTATTTATCACACATATTTATCACATGCACTTTTAATTCACTGTCCAGGGGAGGCCATTGGTGTGTTTCTAACGAGTTCCTCCCTGGGTTCAAGCTGGTACGAGCAGCAGAAGGAGCAGCAGAGCTGGCCACTTCTGTACGCTCTCGATCTGGCTTTCTCCGCTGCACTTCTGCTGTTGCAATTATCCAGCTAGATGTAGTTCCAGTTTATTTCATGGTGGACACGTAGCACTGTACTGGGTGTCCCTGTCCAGGTGTTGGCACTGAGGGCTGTAGGGACCTCTGTGAGGAGAGGCCAGGCACAGCTGGTTCCAGCCATTTCCCTAACAGCCCCACCCTGGGACACAGCTGAGCCCATCAGCGAGGCTGGTGGTGCCTCTGGGAAAACAGATTGAGGAAAGGGCAAAACCCAGCCTAGGCAGTGAGGAAAACAGTGGGAGGTGTTGGAGTAGGAGGCAGTGGAGCAGAGATCCTCCTGCAGCCCCTGGGGAGGCCATGGCGGAGCAGGGGAAGAGTGTGAGGAGGAAGGAGTGGCAGGGAGGAGCTGTTACGGGCTCACCACAGCCCCCATTGCCCACCTCCTTCTGCTGCCTGGGGTGAGGGGACAGGAGGCAGAGGAGTCCAGGATGGACTGAAGTTGAGGTCAGTGAAGAAGGGGATTATGGCATATGAGTGTGTTTTAGTTTTTGTCTTTGTTTCTTACAATCCTTCTCTATTTTTAATGGGCAATAAATTGGATTAATTTTCCCCAAGTGAAGTCTGTTTTGCCTGTGATAGTAATTGGGAAGTGATCTCCCTTCTTTATCTTGACCCATGATCTTTCCCATCTTGTTTTCTCCCCCTGGCCTGTCGAGAAGAGGGAGTGTGAGAGTGGGTGGGGGGTGTCTGGCCAAGGTCAGCCTACTGCTGGGCCTTATCTTGGCTAGATCAGCGTGAGTTTGAAGAAATGCCGTGAAAGTTGGTGGCATTTAAACACACGCACACTTCTGTCTTGTAACAAAGACATTGGACAGTGCTCTGACAGTCATCTAGAACGTCTTCCGGAGGCAGCAGGAGGGTTGGTTGTCTCTAGCTATGTGTCCTGCCTTTCTGCTAAGGGACCACCCTGCCCAGGTGAGTGCCATCTGCCACCATTCCAGCACCATGAACCTGGTACCCCTTAGCTAGGTCTAATCAAAATGGGAATGGCAACAAGAGATGGAAAGGATCCATCTAAGTTACAAGTTCACTCCTCCTGGGCCACTGTGGATGTGACAGCTTCCCCTTTTTCATGGAGAGGATTTTGCTTGAATAAGGGCTTAAGTTTCTGGGGCCAGACCACGAGGCTGGCTCAGGTGCCTTTGCAAACCGCCCACCCTGAGCAGGCTGGGTTTCTCTTTAAGAAAGCACACGGTGTACTCTAGCTTAATGGTACGTGTTAAGCAAGAACATCTGCTTATGAAGAGATAGATATGCTGAAACATTTACTGATGTTTTGCTTCCTCCCCTTGTGTCACCTGAAATCTATCATCTCACTATGGTATCCCAGCGCAGTCCTGCTTGCAAATCTAGGGAAGCAGGGCAGTGGTGCACAGCTTTTAGAAAATGATTAGTGATCTGTCAGGCTAACGTCTAAACATGGGCACTGACTCAGATGTGTTACCTATAAATCTGTTCATCAGCAGCTGAGGAACATATGTGCCTCTTCTTCTTTAAACATAAAAACATTAATTACATTATATTGTACCACAGTAATGGGCAACGTAGTGACAGAGGCTTGCCAAAACTTTAATTTTAACCGTAAATCTGGAGGGTCTGAAATGGTGATTCAAGCTGCTTTAAAAGATGAAGATAAAGCTGAAGCCGGGTGTGTAGGAGCAGGAGTTGACGGGGGTGGGGAGGAAGGCATGGAGGATTAGCATAGACTGGCTGAGACACTTGAGACTAAAACAATAAAGCTACAGTCTTCCCTGGACAAGGGACCGGAGAGAACAAATTGCAATTCAGCTAACAGCTCCTCTTCTGACTTTCTGCACTAGTTGTGCCGTAAAAAGGTTTCTTCTCTTCTACTATTGGGTCTTGGCTTCCTGCTGTTTGGTTTCACTGTCCCTCCTTTTCTCTTCCCTGGTGTAATCATCTCATCACAGAGGGAATACTGAACAAGTAGCCCTTGGCGTCCTTTCTGTGGCTGGATTTTCATTTTGAGTAGAGCTGATTGGGAGGAAAGATGGGGCACCACATATGGCTTGCACTGTCCTTTGTACCTAGATAAGAGCAATGAGAAGGAGCACTAGAGACTATTTATCAACAGAAACAGGAAGAATATGGAAGTCCGCGTGTACCATTAAAATGAAAGGCATCAGGAACAGGTTCTGTTTCTTTAGGTGCTGTACTATTGACTGTTCAAAGGATTGGTAAGGTAAAGCAGTCCTGCTGTCATGGGCAAGATGGAGAAGGCAGCATCTGCCAGCGTGCCATGCCACTGCTTATCCCATGCATGCTCCTCCCAGATCTGACCCAGTCCTGCCTGACTGCTGCTGTGAACCAGCTGATGCCCCTGAAATCAGTGCAAAAATGGGCCCTTTGGCAGCCAGAGATCTCTGCTGCAACTGCCCCCGTCTGCCTTGTTATGCCACAGGCAAAAAGGGCAATAACTTCTCTTTCTGAAATTATGTGGATTCCCTCTGAACTCTCTGCCTTCATTTTAGGATTTGACTGCAGTGTTTCAGAGCCATCTGGCCGTGCTCAGGTTACAAATCTAAAATGTTGCAGCAACCTGCATCAGAAAGAGAGTTGGTTTTGGTACTAGGTCTTTAAAGGCTTATCTCCCCGGTCACTAGTGTCCACTCTTTAAGGAGAAGGAGGAAATTATACTGGAGATGGGACTCTACTGCAGGGAAACCTACACCTTTCTCTTCTCATCTGTTTATTTTCCAATTCTTCTCTCTCTCATACCAAATTCATCTCCACAAAAGTGACAAAGATGATGACACTTGTTTGCCTAAGAAAACAAGCACAATTAAGACAGAACAAACTGTTCAGAGTCATACTTCTTGTGGGCACAAATCCAGAAGGACATTTTCCCTTTGGAAAGGCAGCTGTTGTTCAGAAGCTATGTAGCCACTCTTTTGTGGCTATTACTCTGCAGTCCTGTTCCACTTTACTGTATCTTTGCTGGTCAGGTTGGGGTTTTTTTTGTGTAAAAAGCCCTGAAGTGCTTTACCTTTTCAGCAGTTTGTGAAAGTTTTGCTCTATTTCAAATAGAGCATCACATGCTTTTAAAACAATACAAACCTATAGACAGCTTACGTTCTGCTCACAGGCTGTTCCCCTGCGCTTTGCTCCACTATGTCTCTTACAGGTACGTATGTTCCTCCCATCTTCTCTAAGTAGTAACTCAACCCTTGCCGTGCTGCTTCTCCCTTCTGATGTAAGAAGCTTTCAGGAACTAAGCATTTGAACTACAGATATGCTGGCCCAGCCTGAGCAGTGCTTTAATTCATCTAGGTCCAGCTTCAACTGGCAGTGTTTTCACAGGTATTGAAAGGGGCAAAAAGCTGGATTACCATGTGCAAATAATCCAGGCCTGGACTGCAGAGGTCCCAGATAAAGATATGTAGTTGTTTAGAAATTTCATAAGGTCTGTGATTTTCTTTTTTTTTGTTGTTTTGTTTTCCCAAAGCAGGAATCATGACATGGGAAATGCTTTTTATTTGCCTCTTGGCTAAAGGAACTTAACTGGCTGCCAGATGTATTAGCCTAGAGAAGAGTGTGTAGCAGCAGGAGACAGCAACCCATTTGACACGAAGTACGGGCTGAGGTGCAGGGCAGAGCTTGCAGCTGCTTGTGTGGGGCGTTTCTCCCCTGTCAGATCAGCACAGGATGTATCTATCATAGAGCAGAACACTGAATATTCACTGTGCGCTGGACAGCAATATTTCATTTCATGCATCATTAAGAACCTGCATTGATTCCAACTAGTCATGTAACCTCATCCTGCACTCACTTTAAAGCGAAAAGGGGGGTTGGGGGAGAAGTCTCTCCTTCCCAAGTCACTAGATAACTTTAAAACTTCTGTACTTGAAGAAATAGTCTTTCTTAGTGTTGTCTCTCTTGGGGACCAAGATGCCAAATGCAGTACCCTATGACTTGGAAAACAGCAAGGGACTCCAGTGAGGGTCTTGGCTTTACTGTAACCTAGTTAGGTTTGTTTACCACACATCCACTTTGTGGTCATGTACTTGCAGGAGGTCGTATCTCCCTGTCAGTGTTGGAGTCAGTTTGATTTGGAGTAAAGTTCAATTCAAATATAAGAAAAGAGAGGAAAAATATCAGAAGAGAATTAACTGGCATGGTAGCTAGCGTTGGTCTGCGCAGCCAGCTGAGTTGGCTGTGAAGCACACGCTCCTGGGCAGCCTTCCTTGGTGCTTTCTGGTGTGACCATGTAACAGTGCTGTGGACAGTAGTAAGAGAACCATATCAGCTTTTAAAAAAAATAACATCTTTGTATGTATTTTGGTTTGAAGGCATTTAGTGGATTTATCGCAAGCTACTGCAGGTGTCTAGAGGTATATCTGAATTTGGGGCCTGGATCTAGATTAAGAACAATAAAAGTATTCAGCGATACTAAGGCTCAGTTGTCCAATGCCAACACTTCCATGCTTGAGAAGGCAAAATGCCCTTCTGCTAGAAGTGTAGAGATGTTAAAGAATGCTGCCTCTCTTCCCAGGCTGTGGCAGGACAGTTGGACCAAGCACCATGGCCTTCCCTAGGGTCTTGTCTGGACTGTGATGGGGTTGTTGGCCCCGTTGTTTAGGGTGAAAAGGTGCCAAGCGCAGTGATCTGGGAAGACTCAAAACAGCTTTTACTGCCTCTTTCCAATGACCATTGCTCATTACTAACCACGGTCTTTGGCACGTTACTAACACTTCTAACTGAAGTTTCCAAGAATGACATGCACCTGTCACTCTCAAAGGGAATCTGCAAATCTTTATCAGTTAAAGGAGCCCTGAAGACTGAGAGTGCTGTACACATTTGCTAAATGTATGGTATTGAAGAGAGATGTTATTGCTTGTTTATACTAACAGTTCCTCCTCCTCAGCTTGAGATGAGAAAAGGGACAAAAAGATGAAAGTTTAACCGGCATCATTACCAGCTGCTTTTACTGGCATCCATCTTACCAGCAAGAAACGCTCTTTGAAGGCTTATTAGCTGTCTTCAACAGGAGAGACTGTCTCTTTGCCACTAATCTGTACATCAGCCTGTTCCAGCATGTGGGGCAATGCACTACAAAAAATAGTTTCACGTTAATATATTATATTATTTGAATGAGACACAATATCCTTCATAAGGTATGTGGCAAAGACTGTCAGGGGTGCTTACTCTTCATGAATAGGCTGGGTTTATTGTACATGACATAGTGCAGAGTAGAATAAGAGCCTTGCATTCATTTCTGACCATAATTTCACAATAAAACTTGCTTTTCCTTGTATTTTAGTCACTGTTTGACTTCCCCCCCCGCCCCCCCTCCTGTATCTTCAGATCCCACAGCATCTGGTGGCGAATCAAACATGGTAAAATGTTGGGTTTGAGCTTAATAATATTTTGCAAGTCATTTATTTACCAAATGCTCTTGGTGGAAGTGTTTTGTTCGGTATGTTAACAGGTGGTGCATACTCAATCTGAATGTATGGGTAATCAAATCATAGCAATAGGCAAGTCTCTCGGGGTGTTGTGTTGAAGTTGGACAAGGCCTCATAAATTCAGAGGCTGCATGTTTTGACTATCTGAGCTTCCTGGCCACTTCTTCTCCCAAACACGGGCATGGATTTTGCTATCACATTACTTTAACTGTTATGGTTTGCTTTTCTGTACCATTTATATTGCAGGGCAGTGACGGCTTCTATCAGGGAGAACAGTGAATGGGCTTATACAGCTAAACTTCAGCTAAAAATTCAGGATTCAGCTAGAAAGTTGCCTCCTCATCTTTCTCCAGACCCAAGCCAGACCTCAGCACTCTGTGCTCTGTCCTTGGCAGGCTGAGCTTATCTTTAGAGCTTGCCAGATGTGTCTCACTCTTCAGGGGGTTTACTTTGTATTCTCCCATTTTCAGTGACTACAGATCTCAAAGGGAACAGAAATAGCAGTAAAAACGTATAATTACAGTTCTATACATTGCCTTTATATGAGTTCACAGACCAGTTTAAGATTAGTCATCTAAATTCTATAGGACAAAGAAAATGAATAGAGAAACATTATAAGCAAAGTGCCTTTTTTTTTTTTTTTTAATTGGAAAACCACATCTTTCTTTCAAAGAATGAAAGAAATGTGGAGTTATCCATCATAACCTCTGTGACACCAAACATAAGGGACCTTTGCAATATTACACTGGTTATAAAAAACACTAGAAGAGTTGTATGTTTCTTATTCAACAAAAGAGAAATTCATTATAACGGTATCAGAGGGGACTGTCTAAAATCATGACCCTTGTAACTTCAGAGCATTCGATAAATTCGAACTGTAAACTTAGACATGGAAGTTTGTGTGTTTTGTTTTTGTTTGTTTTTTTTCAATCCACCAAACAACAGGAGCAGGTGCAGATTATTTTTTGGATAAGACATCCCTCTTTTGGAATGATTTCACATGCTAACTTTGCTTGGGAACTGCTCCTGTTGGTGACCATGTGTTCAGCACATCTGCTTTGGCTTGTTGTTTTCTCTGAGACTGACAATATTGTGGCAAGACGTCAGAGTGAATTGAGGTGAAGAAAAAGGAAAAGGAAAATTAACATGAAAGAGCTGCATTGCAAATCCAAATGAACCCTGAGAGACTTTCCATCCCTTGATCCTCCATGTGTATATTAGGGTATATGTAGAGGGATTTGAAGAGGTGGGAAGAACTGACAGGCTTGAAGTAATACCAGGCCTTGTCTTGTCGCAGTCAAAAACTGAGCTGGAGCAGACACGCTGGGAGGACATTTCTGACTGCTAGCCCACAGGAGAGGATGCCTTCAAAAAGTTGGGAAAATCCTGCCCATGACTCATCAAGGCTAGTTTCTCTGTTCACTGCATAATGCACTCATTCATCAAACTGAAAGGATTTCAATCAATATTGTCAAACTAAAAAGTTATGTATTATATACACATGCACACACAAGTGCACTCAGTTATGCATAACATATGTGATGGCCATCATCAAATAAATTATAGAGCTGGGTGCCAAACTGAATTTACTAAAAATCCTGTCTGTTATTTGCACCGAGATTCCCACATAATATTCATTGTTTTTTGCACCTGCTTCAAACAATCATCGATTAATGAAAACATTTGAGAAACGAAACAAAACAACCAGGAACTTTTTCTTTCTTTTTTCAGCCTATGGCTCCTTTAGCAAACTCACACTTCTGAAGATGTCGAAGAGGCAGTCCCACCACAGAGCAGCAAGTCTGAAATCTGAGTCAAGCCAGCAGAAGCTCAGTTGAGGTAACAACTTGGTGCTTTGAATAAGATGGAGACATTTGCACAAGATCCAGGGCTAACTCTAACCCGGAAATCATTTCGTAGGGTAATCGACAGTAGATGAATCATCCCTGGCATATAATGTTAATGATACCTATTTATGGAAATGTGGGTGGAAGTACGGACTGAGTGATGTGGCTGGGGGGATACAGGCACCCTGGGTGTTCTGCTGCTCATCCAGTCTCTATCCTGATGTCTACAAAGAGAGCAGTGGTGAGAATAAGTAGTAATTCTCTTAATGCTCCCTTCCTTTGGACTATAGATAAAGCTGGCCAGAGAGAGGGGAAAAAAAAATAAAAGGGTAAAATAAGGGTTTTCTGTGGCCATTAGCCAATTTAATAAAATTTAAACGGTGCGTGGAAATAATCTGATTTTATAAAATAGAGGCCAAAGTTATAGATCTCTGCCTTGATTCCTGACACCTCAGCAGCTCTGCTTCGTGGCAGCCTGCCTGCTAAGTGACAACCTGGAGACCTTGTTTTCGCTGTTTGTGACTCCCTCAGCCACCTAGATGCCTGGACATTAATAGTCCTTAATGGCCCTGAGCATCCTCATCTGCGGCCTCTCTCTGCCCGTGGCGCATTGCTTCCCCTGGTCTGGGACTCCTCATGGACCCTGTTTTCACCCCTCAGCTCTGCCTGCTGTGCACGGTGCTGCAGGTACGGCCTGGCTGCGCTGCCTTGCCTTCTGGTTCTCCTTCCCTCGTGGAGCAGCCCTGCTCTTGCTGGTCCCTGACACTGAAGTTAGTGATCTGATACAGCCAGTTAGGCTGTCATTCAGCGTTTCATGCAAGAAGTTTGAAGCTTGGAGTGTTAATTGTGAATTGAATCAAACTTTGTTGTTCGTGAACTGGAATTGCTACCCTTCTGTGAACTAATAAAACATCAGGCAAACACAGTCCTAGATACTGTGTCCTCCCTTGTAATTATCAAGCGTCTATGAAAAATTGTAAGAGCTGCTTGGCTTAACAGTACAATTCTGCTGAGTTCTACCCACACACCAACTCCCACAGCATTAAGTGGGCAGAGAGCTGCTTGCTGACTTCTTGCGGTGTCAGTTGGTAGCTCCTGCCACGTGGGCAGGTGCCACACAGTCATGTCCATGTGGCATCACTTTCTAGAGGTACACTACAGAAGAGTTGGCTAATGGCTGGCTTTTAAAGCAGGCCACTGATGCAGATGAGGATTGAGTAAAGAATTTGCCTGTCAGGTTGAAATCTCACTCACATGAAGCATTTTATATGGGGATCTCAAAGAATCTTATAGGATAGATATATAAAAACATAAAAAGACATGACAGTTGAAGGGATTTTTTTTTTTTAATATGCACAAAATGGAGCAGCAAATCATGTAGTAAATATTTGATTTGACATAGGATGTGCATTCCAGCGCTCAGTCTAGAAAAGTACTTATATACAGACTTTAAATTTAAGCCTGTGAATAGGCTCACTGAAGTTAATGTTAAGCCAGTATGTTATAATTTTATCAGTTTGGGGATGGGTGCACTTGAGCATCCTTCAGTAAAAATAGCCTCCATCTACCTATGGGCTTGGACTGAATGAGGCTGGCTAAGCTCAGCCGCCTTGTGCTTTCTGCGGAGGACGGTACTCTGATGACAATGTCTGCAATTTTCTGAATTGCTAATCCAGGCATCTCAACCAGTGAAAACAATACCTGGCATCACCAAAGGAGTGGCAGAGTATTACAAGCTGTGTGAAATTAGAGTTGGGTAGGGTTGCCAAGCTACTCTGTTGTGGTCACCATAGGATGAACACTGTTTTGACTGGGTAATTGTTTTAATTGTTCTTATTAAATCTGGGGGGGGGGAAGAGTCCCTCTTTCCTGCAACTCTGGCTGAATTCTGTTTTATTAATTTAGGTGTCTTTGTAGAGACGGTTTCTGTATCCTTCTCCCCTTTTTTGGGGAGATCTCTTTTTTGCAGATCTTGTTCCCCATCTCTATTGAATTGGTTTTCCTGGTGTTCCTGATCTCTCTCTTCAGCTCAGAAACTCCCCGGCCCTTTCACCTCTGTGTCTTACTTCTTGTAACACTTGTGAGGCTCCTGTTGAATCTGTGCATCGCTGCCTGCTCGGTGGAGGCCGGGCACTTGCTGCCTGGGGAAGCAACCTTCACCCCAGATATGCCCCTGCGGCAGGCGTGTGTGTGTGGTTCTGAGACGTAATCTCAGCAGGATTCTAGCTCAGTAACTGATGTATTAACCAACAACATGAGTGAACAGTGTGGTCTGCTCTCTGCCTGTTGGTGGTAGTTGTTGGTCTCTATGCCACAGCTCCCCTCTGTGTTGAGTGAGTGAATCTGGTGGCTGGATTCTCAGCTAAACTGGTGGTACTAGGATAAGCTCAGGCCCCCCTTCCAAGCCTGGGAAGAAGGTCACTATCTTTACCTCTTTGAAGTTAAATACAGGTCTCCCCACACTTTGTGAAGAGCCATGCAGTGCTGAGTCAGACTCTCCAACAGCATTAGCAACATCCCCCTCCATCCTGCAACACATCCAGTATAAACACATGCAGACCACGCTGTATCTTAGAATATCTTTCAGTCTTCTCTTAACAGTAATCAAGTACCAAATACTGAGACAGATTATAGCCTAGGCATTTCGGTAGCCTTTCAGCAAACAGAGTGCGTTACCACCCGCAGGCTTTGGAGGTCTTACTTTCTGGAATATTTAGTTACTAAAAAATCTAATACTTGCCTGCTCATTCTACTTTTGAGAGACAGAGTCAGCAATTTTCCTGCTAAATGGATTGAATACTTCATAATATCAAAGCATTTGTGCCAGGGTCGACCTTATTGTGACTGGAGTTCCTTCCTTGGAGAAGGTTGAAAGCTGTAATGGCAGGCACAGATGGGAGAGGTTTATTGGAGATATGGGAACCCACATGATGAACTGCAGTGCTAGGTGAGGTATTTTATTTAGCATTTAGCTTTGTCTTACGTGTCTGCGGCCTATTAATGCATTCCCAGGAGCCCTACTGTAATTTTCCAGACACCTGAAAATTTTCAATCAGATGTCACTTTTAACAAAACCAAAAAACTTGGAGATGTGTCTGCTGGTTCTTACCAGTGTCTGAAAGCAGTAATTTCTACACTAAAATTGCTCATTTGTAAGATGAGAGGGACAGGCTCCAATATCTGACTAGTAGCGCTATTTTTTTACGTTTAAAAACAGAATCGTGGAAAAGGAAGGTCTGTTATGTTGAAGGAGAAGGGAAGCTTGGGAGTGAGCACTTGGTTTTAAGCCTGTAAAGGGCTGGAATAGTCAGCTTCAAACTGGGATGTGTCTAGATAAGAGAAACCTTTACATAAGTCTTTCTTTTAGCCTCACTCAGGCAGATAATGAAATTATCTGGAAGACAAATAGGGAAATACACTTAGGAAAACACCAATGGCAAAAACGTCACTAAATGGCAGTTTAAGTGGGGAGCTTGTCAGCAGATGGCTAACACCTGAAGAATTTTAAAGCTTTGTTGTCATGGTATGGTTATAACGTCTCCCTTGCCCAACTCTCTATCATAAAGTTGGAAACGAAATAATCAGTGTATCCAGCTCTATTGCAATCTCATAGATTTCCACCGCTCACGCAGTTTTCTACACCATTTAAGGACAACTACAGAGGTAACAGCATCAAGGTGAGTATCCGTGGTTTTCATTACCTGCATATATAGGTGACAGATGAATACACTCATTTTCCCGGTTACCCCACTTCTGTCTTTTCCTGCGGGAAGGTTCAGGATGGTGATTGCTCGTTGTGGTGAGAGCTGTTGGGAAGCTGGAGGTGGTACTGTCTAGCAGGTTGCCTTGTTCTCCTGCGCAGGTCAGATGTGGGAGGACTGAATAAGAGCACGGGAAACTTGACAGCTCTAACTCAGCCACGTTCAGACTGTGTGCCGTTAAGCCTGCACAGGAAGATGATCCTTCATCCCTTTTGTCACAAGAAAAAAAGAGCATAAGCAGTGCTGTTTTTCTGCCTCTTTCACTAAACAGTTAAGAAAACAAAAACACATCTAAAAGCTAGATGCCTAAGTCTCTCCCTGGATGCCGAGGTGGTGAAGTATTAAGAACTTTGCTGGCTCAGTCAGGTCACTCCATGAGCATTAGAAAATCAGGCAGTGGACTGTGCTACCCATCTGTCAAGAAAGTTACCAAACAGCTTTCAATTAATTACTTTTAGGAGGAATGCAAATTGTCTTTGCTTAGGACAGCTCCACTGCAGGCCAGAGTCTGTGCTCCGTAAAGTGATGTTGTTCCAGTGAAATCGGTGCAACTTTGTTGGCTTGTATCAGCTGAGGATATGGCCTACGCTAATTTTTGCTTAAACCTTGTACAATAAAATGTTTCAGCACATGATGAATATTTGGTATCTTGGTAGTTCCAGTGAAATAATAAGATTCTGATTGCTTAGGTTAACTCTTCGGTGTTTGAGTCTTCATTCACAAACTTGCAACAGTTCCAATGAAAAGAGTTGTGTATTTAATGCCTTTTTCTCTGTGCTGGAGAAAATGGTTTGCAATAGTTATAGAAATACAAAAGACTGACATAATAGGATTAATATATAAAATCAAACCCTGTTTCTATAAATATGTGAGAAGATGTTGAGCTGAGAGGAAATACTGATCGTACAGAGCACTGCACATGCATGGCAAGCTTGCGTAACATGACCCTATTTGTGATAGGAGCTTCCCAAGACATGATGTTTTCAAAGTTCTTTTCCCTTGGACTGTCATTCTCAACCTCTCCCTCCTTCATAGGCAGGCCAATTACTGGGGTAGCTCAGAAGTTTCTGTCACAACTCAAGCAGTTTCTCAAAACAAGCATCAGCTTAAAAAAAGAATAGACAGAGGAAACTGAAAAAAGCTACAGGGATATAGCTGGAGGGGGAAAAGGGAGGGAACGTCAGTTGTCTACTTCCAAAGCAATTGTGGATATGGATTGCATGGAAGCCTTCTCATCAGCAGGGAGCCTGACAGGTCTATCAGGGGAGAGTTCATCTACTTCTATAATAGTAGTTATTTGAACAACTAGAGATCGATATAGTTTCTAGGGGAGATGCTGCTATTTATTGGGAAATAAGAGAGAAACATCGGTGAAAGTTTCCTTCCTGTTTCTACAGTAACCACCGTCAGGAGGACTGTGTACACTTTTACTCTAGCTGGGGTTCACGCATGGTGGTTCTAAACTGCGTGGCTACAGAGCGAAAGCAGTCTACGTGTCTCACGTACAGAGCGCCATTTGCTTTGCCCCGAACTTTTCAAAGCTGAGAGTGGTCAGACAGCGGACATTAAAGTGCTGAGTTAGCACCTGAAGGACATTGCTTGTGAAATAAAAATCGGCTCTGAATTTGCATCTGCCTCTGGCTGGCGATGGGGCGTTTGGCTGGGGGCCCACTCGAACCTGCCTGCAAGTGATTCTCACAGCCTCCTCTGCTTCCAGGCTTCCTGTGAATAGCCTTGTGTGCAGAAGGCGGTGTGTTACAAGCCCAGGAAACATGCAGTGCTCAAGGTCAGCAGCTCATTTCTATGTAGAAAGCAGAAATATTCTGATAGGTGGTGGGCAAAAGGTTTAGATTTAGCTCTGAATTTCCTTGAGAAAGGAGGTCCATATCATTCATTGCAATTAAAAGACTTGGGTCTGTCATCCCACATGAAGGGGAGGTACAAGACGCTGCTGCCCTCTACCACCTCATACAGAAAAGTCATTTCTATGAGTACCCATCCCAAAAAAGCAACACACTTCGGATATGGGCACTTAAGGACTGGGATCTAGTTCAGTAATGATTAGGGAGACAAAAAATACTGCTGCGTGGTTCATCGTCAAAACCAGGCAGGAAAACTTCTACTCTGTTAGCAAACATACCTGCAATATCTTTACCTTCAATGAGCTATAAAGTTGCCTGCCTCTCCTTCACTGTTTACTTTGTGTTACCATTTTCTGCACATGCTGCAGTATTTTGCTCCTTAAGAGGTGTGTGTGATAAGCTCATGAATAACAAATGAGGATTTATGTTTGTGGATTGTGAAATAATATTAACGTGGCTATTACTTCTAATCTTTGCTTTTGAATGATGTATTGAGCTGCAGGTAATCCCAGAGGGATATTATTAGGGTCTGGGTATTGAAAATGTCTCCTTCTTTTGTCTTCCCTGCTAGTAAGTGTGGAATTGAATGTAGAAAAGTGAAGAAAGTAGGACAAACACAGGCTCTCTGATTTAATGTCTTATTTTATAGTCTAAGAGCCCCACCAGCTGTATAATATAAGGGTTGGGTGGGGGAAGAGGAAAAGAAAGATGAGAAATTCTGAAAATCTGAACCCAAGCTACTTTTTTTTGAGAGAAACAGTGAAAGTGTCTCTGTGCTAAAGCTTGATCTCCAGTAACGAAGACTGGAATTAGGTGTTTCCAATAAACTTTCATTCATTTAAAAACCCAAGTCATCCTTACTGTTCCTATGAGCAAATACATTTTCTTTTATTTGCAGCTTCTGAGTATCAGAATGGGAAGCTGGACATAATTTTGCAGCCCAGCATTTGAAATAATAGTAGAAAAAAGTAAAGTGCTTGCAGTTCTATTGGAACAAAATTGAATAGACCATCTTTTCAAATTTACTCTTCTTTATCTGACTGCGATAGGACGCTATTTCTTTAATAGGGTGGATGTCTGAAAACATTCTCCAGGACTGTAAATATAAGAGGCAAAATATGATGTCTGGGATGGTTTCATGCAAATACACCCCCCCAGATATATTAGTAAACAAGATCTTGTTAGGTCTATAAATGTACTGGTCATTTCACAACTTGAAACAAATATTTTTTGTTATCTTTGCATATCAGTAATACTGCTATTAACTTCCATTAGTATATTATTGTTGTGTATCTGTCGATAGAGCTGGCTGGACAAAAGAGGATATTTGGGGGCAGAAGGAAAAATACTTGATACCGTTTTAATTCTCATTTCTCGTTCAAATAGTAGTTCTACCGAATATGTTTCCAGGATATCCATCAAAAACAATTCCAGCCAGCCTGCAGGGGCTGTTCAAACTCCCTAGCCATAGGAATCATACCTGGGGTTTGTACTGGGCCACAGGCAGCCTTCCGCAGGCAGCAGCAGTGCTTGGCACGCACTTGTGCATCTGCCCCAGGGAGCAAGGCTGCTCCTGGGGAAGGACAGGGAGTAGAATGGCTGCTTTCCTATGCATGGCCTGGCACGGGGCCGGGGAGAGCAAGCAGGAGGATGAAAGCAGAGCGACAAACACGTGTTGACATCGGGTACTCAAAAGGACTGACCCCCTCAACTCTTCTGGAGGCGAATGCTATCCCCTCTCTGTGTATTGGCAGCAGTCTGCGGGCAAGAGGAAGGTGGTCAACTGTCAGGGCAAGCTTCCCTGAGTAACTGGTATGTTCCCATCTTCTCTGGGGAAATGCTAGCTGCAAGGAAGCCTTCAAGAGGCTTGATCTAACTGATGGACCACCAAGCCACACCACGTTGCGTCACCTGCTATCCCACTAACGACAGAAATGCAGACACCTCCTGAGATACAGCTATGCACAAGATCAACTTCCAGCTCTTTGTCTTGCACAGTATCATAATGAAAAATCCACCAAACACTGTTGAAAAGGCGAGCACAGACTTCTACCTCCTCCTCCTGAGGGATCTTCTAGCAAAAATATTGTAGATGGCTCAGCTGAAGGCAACGCAGGTTTGCAAAAAACTGAATAAAAAGCCTACAACACTTGAGAAGATTGAAGTGTGTAGAAATTTAAATGTGGTCCCTGGTGTAGGGCAGATCAGAACTGAAGAAAGCTGCAGTGCAAGGCTGGCTGGGAAGGAACAGTGTCCATTTTTCAGGAGCAAAGTGACGGCAGGTCTGCAGCTTTTGTGTGCTCACGATGGAGGTCAGTAAAAATGACGGGTGGATGAGGGGTGAAGATTAGGTCCCTTTGCCCTTTCTAACTTTACTCTGGGAAACAGTTTAAATTTCAGTGGGCATTCTTATTCTTAAAGCTAAGACAGTCCTGTCCTTGAAAGCTGGTAGACCTAATTATGAGAGGCTTATAGGGATGGTGAATAGATCATCTTTGCGTCTTGAGTTAATCTTGATATATAATGCATGGCAAATATTGTCTTGTTTCTTTTAAAAACCGTCAGTGAGAGGAAATTCCAGAGACGGAAAATGCAATCTTTCAAAGGATTAAGAGAGAACTAACTAACATGAACCAGATCATTAGCTTTGTATTTTCTGTTCCACCTTCTGATGCCCATATTTCACTCATGAGGATGAGTTGGAACGACTCCAAAAATTAAGTGGAAATTAATTTCTCAAAGGCTGCTCTGGAAGTTAAGATGCATTTCGAAATCACTTGCTTTACAGATCCCATCCATTTGCCCTGAAGAAAGGAAAAATAATGCTTTATGTAGCAATGAGAAGTACAAGTTAAAATGAATATGGTGAGCCACTACAGGAGGCTCCGGGGGGAACCAGCCAGCAACCCAGCGCTGCCGTGAAATGCTACGTCAGCCATTTTAAGGTGTATTTAACATGTTTAAAACAGATCCTTAAATCAGAGGATTTTTTAAGGAAGCTGGGAGGACAATGCAGGGAGGATTGTACACTCTGTGATTTCACAGAAGATCTTAAGATATCAAAATTAGGTTTTTGAAGAGATCCCCTATATTGTGAAAACTTACATTACAGAAAATTCAGGAAAAAACCACAAAGATTTTATTTTGCTTTCAACATTATGTTCTCTGACATAGACTATTTAAGAACCTGTTTTCAACGTGAAAGTAACACTGATAAAATGTTAAAGGTCTTTTCTTCCTCTAAAGCATGATTTTTATGATATACAAGTTTTAATCTTTCTAAAATATCAAACTAATTGAAGAGTTAATTACTGAAAGAATAATTTTTTGTGACAGAAAGCTGCTTTGCAGAAGGTTCTGCAGAGCTGTTTTGCACCTAGCTTTAACACAAGCAATTTCAATTGCAAACAAAAAAGACAGAGGAAATTAATCAGCCGTTCTTCATAGTTAGACTATCTTCTGAACATATCTGAGCTCCAGATAAACACAGCAGAATTAGAAAAAAGTAGGGCTGTTGTGAGATGAGATTCTGGGCTCAGCCTCAAATAATGTCCCTAATTTTAAGGCTGAGACGTAAAGGGTAAAATACTGGTGCTTTGAGTTATGAATACACTTAAGGTCTTTGCTGAACTGTGATATGAGACTAATGATGATAAATATTGTGAAAGTGATTAAGGCATGATTGCATAGAAATGCATTTGTATTACTAATATTAGGTAATTAAGGTCCTTGCATATAGGTAAGAGGAATCACAGTGAAACTGATACCTTCATTTTCAGAATTGCTGAAAAACCCTCTTCTGCCACTTTTTTCTGTGTGCCATGATTGTTATTTAGCACCTCCAGACATCTTGCTTAAAGTCACAGGGTAGCTAAGCAGTGGCATGTCATCTGGTTTCATATCTAAGCTGCCGATCATTTTGGAAGGGATTTCTCCTGTCATAGGTGCCCTTGCAGAACTGATTCACCACTCTGCAGGCTGAAGAGGAAGGACCAGTCACATCAGGAGAGGCGCTGGAGCTGAGTGAGGCAGCCTGATGTGCTCCCCGTATAACTACCAGTGCAAAGGGGGAAGACCGTCTTTGGTCAGAAGCTTGCCACACTCATGAAGAGGGCTTTAAACTAGAGTTGCCAGAGAATGGGAACCTCAGTCCATCCCACTCTTACCAGTTTGATGCCAGTGCCACCAATAAACACACAGGGCCTGGAGAAGGATCACAGGTCAGCAGGAGAGCACCTGGAGTGCAGCACAAAGGAATTCCAGCCAGTTCAGCCAGTGCAAGCCTTATGAAGTTCAACAAGGCCAAGTGCAAGGTCCTGCACGTGGGTCAGGGCAATCCCAAGCACAAATACAGGCTGGGCAGAGAATGGATGGAGAGCACCCTAAGGAGAAGGACTTGGGGGTGTTGGTGGATGAGAAGCTCAATATAATCCAGCAATGTGCGCTCAGCCCAGAAAGCCGACCACATCCTGGGCTGCATCAAAAGCAGGGTGGCCATCAGGTTGAGGGAGGAGATTCAGCCCCTCTACTCTGCTCTTGTGAGACCCCACCTGGAGTACTGCATCCAGCTCTGGAGCACCCAACATAAGAAGGACATGGACCTGTTGGAGCAAGTCCAGAGGAGGCTACCAAGATGATGGGAGGGCTGGAGCCCCTCTGCTGTGAGGACAGGCTGAGAGAGTTGGGGTTGTTCAGCCTGGAGAAGAGAAGGCTCCGGGGAGACCTTAGAGCCCCTTCCAGTACCTGAAGGGGCTACAGGAAAGATGGGAAGGGACTCTTGATCAGGGAGTGTAACAATAGGATGAGGCGTAACAGTTTTAAACTGAAAGAGGGGAGATTTAGATGAGACATTGGGAAGAAATTCTTTACTGTGAGGGTGGTGAGCCCCTGGCCCAGGTTGCCCAGAGAAGCTGTGGCTGCCCCATCCCTGGAGGTGTTCAAGGCCAGGTTGGACGGGGCTTGGAGCAACCTGGTCTGGTGGGAGGTGTCCCTGCCCAGGGCAGGGGGTTGGAACTAGGTGATCTTTAAGGTCCCTTCCAACCCAAACCATTCTATAATTCTAGGATAGGATAGGAAAGGAAGGATCAAGTAGTGCAAATGTGGTTCAGATCGTTTAATCCTGACACTTTTTACCTTGATTCACATTGCAAGTGAAAGTATGTCTTGGGGTAAATAAAATGCTGACTCTGCAGTGTCAAAATCAGTGCGGATTTTAATAGCACTGGATATTAGCGCGGACATTTCAGTGTGACCCACTTGTCAGAAGTTATCATGTGCTGATCTAATTGAGAAAAATCCCCACTATGTAAGAGCTAAAGCCTGAACGGGAGTGCCTTGTTCCATCCTGCTTTGGGGAAGCACCAAAGAGCATGAAGGCAAGTTGGCCAAAGCCTGTGGAGAAATTCTTTGCATAATTGCAGAACTGAGGTTTCCAAGGCTGCAGTGTAAACCTCTTTCCTAAGGTTTAAGTTAATTTAAAACAGAAAATGTAGTACCCATGAAAAATCTTCCCTTTGTTCCAGTCCTAAAATGTGCCTTTTCATCCAGTTGAACCTATTTGCACTGCCTTAAAGCAGTAATTGCTAATGATTCGTTTGGTTCAGTGTTATCCTGGAGAAATTATGGCAATTATCTAGATCAGAAATGTATGTAACAGTCTTTGATACTTTCTGTAATTGCGCTTGAAGTTCAAAAGCCTGATGCGTAATATGGCCTATTGCATTAAGGATTGTTCCAAGTAAAGTCAATGGCAAAAGTCCCAGTGACTTCAGTGTTGAAGGTTCACACCGTTAGATATAGTTCATCTTACTTCAGAGGAAGATTTTGTTTTCTTTTAATTCACTAGATGGTAGCAGTGTACAAATTGTGTTGTGTAGTTGTTTTTTTTTTTAATTCTAATTAGACTCACATTCAGAACCTTCCTTCGTTTCCCAGCCCATTCTTTCTGAGTCTTGTACTGGGGTCTTGAGGGGAAAGAAGACAAAAAGTTTTAAACGTCCTCCTAAAGGGATGCCAAATTTTGTGCCATCCTCCAGATGTTTTCTTGCAGTGAAGTCGGACTGCATTGGAAAAGTACAGCTACTGATGGTCAGAGAATGACATCAACATCTAAGGCAGAGCTTAAACACTTTCATCCAGCCAACATATAAAAAAAGAAGAAAGAGACATTAAATTTCCATTAGTTCTGCATCCCTTCCACCAATTTTCACTGAATTCTCTGCAACATGTCAGGCAGCATGATTAAATGAATGACCATTATGATGATAGTCAGTCCTGGGAAAGTCACTGCAAGGGACAATCCAGTTGACAATAGGCAAGAGGACTTGGGCTTCCAAACTGCTAACCTGGGGTAGGGTTGTTGTGAGTGTAATCCATTTTTCTCAACAGTCCTGAGTGGTGCTCTCAGCTAGTCACAGCCCAGCGTGCCACCTCTTCTCTCACAGTTTGCTCCACTATTCAGGATCTTCCAGTTATCACAGTGCTATGTTTAGCCAAAAATTAATTCCAGAGAAGGTGCTGTGCTGTTATGATTTACCTCAAGCTTGGTATTACATCTTGTCAACCACATAGGCGGCTCCTCTCCAAGGTTGCCTGTCTGTGTCTTGAACAATCACGGTCAAGCACACTGACTGTCCTGGCATGCAGCACTCATAGTTCTAAATTTCATTCCTAATAGTTCTACTACAGCATATCACAGATGAATGATGGAATATGAAGTGGTCTACCAGAGAGGCTTTTTTAGCCTAAAAATACACGATGCTAAAAAAGATGAAGATATTTATGTACTGCTACATAACGGCCAGAAGTAGCAGAGATGTGATTAATGCAACCCTCCAGTGAGTAGCTAGAACTAACTGTAGTTATCCAATATCCCCATCTGATCCTAGTGGGATGCAGGAGCCTTATCAGTAACTAAACCAGAGTCCTCCTGACTGAATCAGACAGGCTGATACTGAGATCACTTTGCAGAAGTTGCTCCATATAAAGCTTGCAGCAAACATCATTTTCTGGTGGTACAATGAAATAATTCCAGGGGACATTTGCAGGAGAGTTTTCAGAATTCCTTCAGGCAATGATTGTGGAAGAGAGACTGTAATACAAGCACACTCTTGCTTTGTGCAAAGCACAGTGAGATAGGCAGAATTAACATTGATGGGAGAAAGCACACTCGGTTTTCATGGAGATATTTAAATATCTGATATCATTTTGCCAATTTGAGTGGATGAGTGGCAGGAATATACTGTGTTTTATACTTTATTTTTGGCAGCAACTGAGATACTGAATTTTAAAACGTACATGCAGATGCAAAAAAAAAAAAAATCTCATTGTAAATGAATGTCATACCTTAATGGCTTGTCTATTTTATAAGTTTTTGTATAATAACTTGGGTAATATGAAAAAGTTTTCTAGTCAGGGCCACAAAATTCATCCTAAAATATATGATAGAGATGATGATAAAATAAGACAGTCAAGATCAGATTTCCATTTTCTTTTGGCTCTTGTTACTTCATACTTGCTAGCAAAGCTTTCAAAATGAAGGTTCCATTCTAAAATTTCAGCAAGGAAATGATTCACACCTGGAAAATAACAGGCTATCCTGAAAATAGCAAACAAAATATACCAGTTCATGTTGCAAGTGTGTAATGAGGACAAAGCAGGGTACATGCTGATTCCGTGTCATACTAATTCTACAACTATCACTTAGGAATTAATAAAATATATAACATGACTCTCTTGCAGCTATATTTGTGCTGGCTGCTGCTGTGGTGATACATTGCAATAATATGCCAGTGATGATATTCCAGTAATAAATGATGGTAATATACCATCAGATCGTCATCACTCCGGTGATGTACTGTTGCAATACATCATCAGGCAATGGAGTTTGAGCATTAGTGGAAGAGGCAAACTTCAATATACATATATTGAACACGGTGTACGACATCAGGTACCATATGCACTGTGTATGTGTGTTCAGTAGTAACTGTATATGAAATGTATACTGCATATGCGGGTTGTTCTTACTCATTTGAATACTTAAAATCTAAAGGGAATGTGAGCGTTCGAACAATCGTAGAATAGAATCATAGAATTGTTTAGGTTGGAAAAGACCCTTAAGACCGTTGAGTGATGGAGGAGCTTGGGAATCAGCTCTCCAGATTTTCGCCATCCTGCATTGCAATGTGAGTGTGTTGGGTGATTGCCTCTCGTAGTGTTTATGCACCAAAATGATATGTAGAGCCTTGGTAGCTCAGGGTCAGCAGGTTTTCCATTTAATTTGCGACTGCTGCTCAGCTTGTTTCTAAAACAGTGATTACTGCTGGAGGGCTCTCAAACTATTTTGTGAGTGCCAACCAACTCTTCTGCAATAATAGTGTGATATTACACCTGTTATGCATGCAGATGGACTGAATAATTGGAGGGAAAAATTGAAGATGTTTCTCATTCCTTATTCTTATTCCTTGTTTCTTTCATTTGGCAGCTGTCTTCACTGGAAGCTTATACAGATGTAAGGCATCACAGCGGTGACATTTTCACTGAAGTCTTCTCAGATGACATAATTCATAGATTAATCTCCAGTGAAATTTCCTGAAGAACCGATGCATCTGAGCTCCCAAACAGTGATGTGAGTTTGGGGAGTCACGCTGAGTCACCTGCTTACAAGTAGGTTTAAAAAGAAGGGAAGATTTTACTTTGGAAGCCAAACTGGCAATACCAATATGTTAGAGTCAAGGGAAGAGACTCCTTTTTAGTTAGTAAAGTGCAGTTTCAGAGGTTCAATTTTGATGACAACAGACCAGAGAATTAAGCTATGCACTTTAAAGATTTTTCTTAGCTTTTCTGATACTGAATTTCTCCAGAGGAATTCTGTACCAGCCAACTCTGTGATCAATAAATATGCTATTGATGGAAAATGAGGGAAGGACTTAAGGAATCATTAAAGGTCAGCTGATTTGTCCCTAAAGCTCGTATGCTCAGCATCTGTTTGCTACATAAGAGTCACAGACTGAGACAGTGAAATTCACATGGGAAAGAGGTTTGATTTTGTATGGCTGACCAAAATTTGTATCTCCTAACACCGAAGAATATTAGTTTCTAGCTTCTGCATGAGCAATCAAATTAGTCACTTCTGCTTCCACTGTTCTTTGATGTAAAACAAGTAAGATTGTTCTATTTAATTTCAAATAAAAAACCCCAAGCCAAGTAAAGCATCACTCACAAAGCTTGGAGCACTGCAGTTTCATCACCCAAAATGCTGCTACTGTAAATTTGGTTCAGCTACAAAGATTGCATCTTTTAGTACATTATAAATAAACTTTTTAGAATACTATTGCAAGAGACAGTGCCACATGCTGGAAAAAAAGCAATTAGAAGAAAAAAAAGCTAGGAGAGGTGAGGATCTCCATGTGTAATATACATGTTGTAACCCAGCAGAGCATCCAGAGCCACAGGGGCAAACTGCGTTTCCTGCTGGGCTTGAAACATTTTGTCTGCTTTATTAACTTCCAGTAGTGATAGGAGAACTATAGCCTCAGTTAGAAAAAATATCCACCTTTAATATAAAGATTCCTAGTGATGAAAACTATCACAACCCTCATTAAATTGTTCTTCTGCTAGGAAGCTTTACTGTTAGCAACTTGAAATATATGCCTGGAATATACACAATTTGGGTTGCTTAAAGCTGAACAACTTGGGTTCTACTGTAGATTTCTGTGTTCAGGCAGAGGTTCCTGCTTTACGGTGGCTTTTATCTTTCCAGTTACTTACTCTATAGCCAAGTCACTTTGTATATGTGGTTTGTATTTGTACTCTGTTTGACCTTTCAGTACACCTATTGATTTCTTTTCAGCTTTTTAAGTTCATAGTTTTATTTTGTCATCTGCATAGCAATGTTTTACTGAAGTCTATTTATTAAATGCTCTTCCTATATGTACCAGGTTAATAATTTCTCTAAGAAGATTAAAGTTACTTTGAGAAGATCTATTTTCCATACTTTGTTGATCAGCATGAACAGTAGCGTGCACCTTTCAGTCTCTGTTAGTTGAATTAAATATGAGCTTTCCCTTTGTTTTCCCGTACTGATGTCAGCCTGATGACCTCTGTTATCTCAGCCATCTTGCCCATACTTTTTAATGAACTTACAAGGAACTAGCATTCTTTAAGTTTTCTGGAATTCTCCCCTATCCACGGGTTACCAAGAAATCAACATTAGCTGCCAAAAAAGCTCCTCAGCCAGCTGCTTTAAAATTCCTCGATGCAAATTGCCCAGAACTTCTGATTTAAGTATGTCTAACTACAGTAGCTGTTGATTAATATCCTCTTTAGTTACAGTAGGAATAGAAAGTATATTACCATCATCATATAACAAATACATCATCCTTTCTCCCTAGTACTGAGCAGACATCTTTAGTGAATTCTCTTGCATTGTTACTAAATAAAAAAGTATCTATCATTTCTGTTTGGGAACAGACCTATTGGCCTGTTATAAGGGGTTTTTTCCACTCTAGAAATGTTTTGCTAAAACTGTTCCCCTATTAATGTTCTCAACTACAGATTTTGGTTTTCTTGTCAATTATTTATCCTCTTTTACTATCAAATCCATCTTTTTCCTCCTTATCGGTAAGATTTACTTTTATGGCTACATTCCTTTCCTTCCTCCTGCAGAGGTTTTTGATTGATTATGCTGAGCTTATTCTGTTGTGTTTTTACACAGATACAACCTTCTTTCTCCTGTTAAGATAAGATATCCTTAAGTAGTTCTTACAGAGCTCTCATATTTTCTGCCTTATTTCCTTCTTTTAGTTGGTTTTGCTTGTAATGTTTTTTGGCTTTATAAAGCCAACTTTTTTAAGGCCGCACTGTATACTGTACTGGTTCAAACTTCATTTTGTTTGCATATAGCAACATTAGTTGAATTATTACCACTCGTATGTCAATAATGAAGCCAAGACTGGTCCTTGGTGTAGGTATTTTCCCTTTATTCAAAAGCACATCAAAGATAAGTAAAAATCCCGCGTAAAACGGACTCATTCACTCCTGACACTGAAGTCTTCCTTTCTGGTAAAGGTTCCTCATCTTTCCTACAGGAAAGACCTGGCTGCTGAATTGAACCAGGAGAAATGCCAGCCTCACCAGAGGAGTTTTATAGCTCCCTGTGGGATATGGCAACTCAGTCCAGCTGGGCCCAGGCACAAATTCCCCCTCCCTCCTCCTTCCCCCATGGCAGGGTTCCCTGGCAGTCCCTGAAATGAGGACAGGCAGCTGTGAGGTGTCCTCTGCCAAGGCGAAGAGCATTAACCCTCTTCTTATCCTTACGAAGGAACCATTCAGACCCTGTGGGCTCTGCCCTAAAGTTGCCTGGCGTCAAGGGGAAGCTCTCCCCAGGGAGTTCTGTGCTGGGCTGGCTTCAAGCCTGTGCTGATGCTGGAGGTAAAGGATCAGAGCTTGGCCTCTTCACAGGCTGCATTTTGCAGGTTTCTGTGCAGAACTCCTATTTACTTGGCTGCTGGCTGAGAGAATAAGCTGCTTTAAGTATTTATGTCTACATGGAGCAGGTTCAGGCTGCACGCTGTTGCAGTTTGAGGGAGAGAAGTGTTCAAGAGAGAGCTGATAATTCCCCACTGCTCCCTCTCCTCAAAGCCCAGTATCATGCCCTCGAAACAATACCCCTATTTAGTTTGATTCCCTGGACCAAAATGTCTGCACAGTTCTCCTCACTTGCACTTGTGTTTGGGTCTTTACTCATAGCTGCTGTAATTGAAAATGGTTAATGTGCAACGGCTTCGCTGGGTGGTTAACAGATCCAATTAGGGCTGAGTTCAATATCTGTTATGTTGCTTTGCAGAGGACCAAAACCAGCTTACATCTTAACTTCAAATCTGATTAGAGAAAAAAAATCTTTCAGAAGTTCTTTCCCAGTGTATCTATCGCCTCTGTCTCTGAAAATACTTGGGTTTACGTGTGTGTCTTCAGCAGATGACCAGCACTGTAGACAAGCAACATCATAGCCAGCAAAGGCAGAGGGACTGCTTGGTAACGCCGCTGCGGGCTGCCCGAGTCCTGCCGTCTGCCGTGAGCTGCCGTTTCTGTGGGCACATCACTAGCGCCTTCCAGCCCACACTGGGCTTAACGAACACACGCTTGATGACAGGGTGCTGTGGCTACAGCGGTCTTTAAAACTGTCCCTGAATGGTGAGGGGGCCCGGCCCTGTGCTGCTGGAGCTGGGGCAGTGCCCACGGCCGGGGGTCTCTGCCCGCTCGCCCTGCACAGCCCAAACGTCCTGTCCCACGGAAAGGCTGAAGTCAGCTGTACCTCCACATGTGACTGATGGCACAGTATGACAAATACAGTAACAAAGCTTCTTTACAGCTGCTCTTCCCCCTCTTCAACCAAAAAAAAGAAAAAAAGAATTCTATTTTGGAGTTTAGACTGTAGGCTTAAATACTATATATGCATGAATTTTCAACATATGATATCGTATTTTATAAAACCATGGCAAAGAAAATATATTGAATGCTTGGCAGATTCCTCCCCCTCAGTCTTGCTCCTAACACTAGGCACTTATTGTGGAGCGAGGAATGTTCCCTCCCGATAGGTAGGTTTTGACAGTAGCTTGCTTTTGTGATTGCAAGTGAGCCATAAAATAAAAAAAAAAAAAGAAAGAAAAGTTACAGCAAATTAATAAGTCTCCTCTTCTGAATATGTTATTTCCATTAAAATTTTAAAAAGAGTTTGAAGTGACAGTAAATGTGGTCTTATTTTAGAATGGTTTCCATAACACTACGCAACAGTTGCCAATGGCACTTATGCCTTCTCGTACATACACACAGCTATTTAGCTGACAACAGCCATTAAACAAGATAATATTGCAACTGTTATGCAATGGTAAAGCTCTGCTCTTGAAAGAAGTATTTGGTGTTTTAAGCTGAAAGTCGACATTTGTTCCATATTCATTTATATTTTCTTTATTAGAAATGTATAATTTAATGTAATACTCAAGGCCCTTAGGGTATACGCTCTGTTACCTATAAAACATTCATGCACATTGAACACTTTTTGTGGTGCCAGTTCTTGGCTTTGTACATCTGCTGTACAATACTGAGTATTCTAACTAACAACATGCCTTAATTGAGTTTAGGTGTTCGAGTCATTTATTTAAATTTAGTAGTGTGAATAATTTATTTCAATTTACATTTTAATTATTTTACCCACTTTTTTGGGAGTAACCTCATTTTCTAGCTTCTAAAAAAATAATCGGCATATGTTTACTGCAGCAACATTCACACTTACTAAATTCTCTGGGAAGTTTAGTTCCAAACTGAGAAATACTAATGAATTATTCATACGTCAGGCATTAGCTAGAATTAAATTAGAATGTCCAGATCTACAAGAAACCTGACCTTCTACTACCCAACAGTCCCTAAAGCTCCCTCAGGATTGTTCATCTGCCATCGCAAGTTGGACTAAGCGCCATTTAAGTATGGCAAAATATGAATATTTCTGCAGTCAATGTGGGTTTGTATGTTTTTAGTTATTATTATACGTTATTATTTATCTGTAATCAAACAGTTTATTGGAACATCATGCATCACGTGGAGTTCCTTGTGCTCTTTGCCCAGGAATGTTTATCACCCAAAGAAAATGGATTTATTTATTTATTTTTTAAAATTAGTTTACTTTGCAAAAATGGACTAAACAAGGCAATTTTTTCACCACGTAACTTTCCCCATGAAAGTGAAGATCTGAGACAGGAATTCCATTTCCAGCTGGTGCTTATTGTATTTAGGGGCCTCACGAGTGAGGAATCAGATACGTATTCACACATACAAGCATCTAAGAAGTTCACCAGCGTGCCCAGAGCTCAGCTCAATTTACACAAGCTGCAGTGTGCTGTATTGGTTGTACGTTGGCACTTACGTCCTCAGAAATAAATGGGGACTTTGGTGGGAATCACAGAATCGTAGGGGTTTTATTTCTTCACTGACAACAAGTGCTAATTGCTCATTCTCTGAAAATCTGCTTTCTTTAAAGGTGGCCTGGGAAAAAAAGGAGGCACCCAAAACCAGACCAAACTAAAAAAGTGCCAAACTGCTTAAACCCTGGAGTTTGGGATGCCAAGCCTGTAGCGTTGCCTGCCCCGCGTCGAGGATCTCTGGGGCACGCCGGTTGCCTGGTGCTACGCTCTCTGAGCCCCGCGGCGCTGAGGTGAGCACAAATGTCCTACCCCTGAGCCGGTGTAATTTCCTTGTAGTAGGTGGAAAAATTGGAAAGCAGCTAATTTTGTTTGCAGAATTATGTAAGACTTTAAAGGCTTCTGCTCATATCTGAAAATAAGCCCTGAGCAGTTATTATCAGGGAGCCATAGGCAGGCATGGTTTTACCCAGTTCTCTTGCTGTTTCCTGGGCATTAGCTGCAGACCTTGTTCTTGCAACCAGACGTCTCAATAGTTTAGCTCCGTTCACTGGAGCTATTCAGATACATAATTATTTGCATGGGACAGTCTTCAGGACTCATCGGTTTAACCCATGAAGTGCTGCTGCTGTTTAAACTACAGCTCCCCCCGCTACACACAGGCATGAATCCAGGTTGCTCACCCAGGGCACAGCCTGGTAATTCGTTCACTAAAGAGCACCTGTAGCAGTTCTCTCCAATTCTTTCATGGGTTTCTAGTGCATTCAGCCTCAGGGTCTAAATGAGTCCTAACATTAAGACATATGGTATGATCTGATTTTGGAGGAGTTTAGGAACTAAGAAAATATCTGAGGTCTGAATCCAGCTCGTACAGAACATCTCTCAGTGGCAGCTGCTTGCAGAGGTTTCGAAGTGTTGACAGGAGAAACACTGTCCCCATTTTATAGACACTTGACTGAGATGGCCAAAATAGTTTTATAACCAGAAAAAGATGCCTTCAACAAAGGGCAATGAAAACCACTCAGCATTAAATATGTGAGGATTTTTCTTTAGTGGCAAAGTCAGTTTGTGACATTTTGCCATCAGTCCTGCGTGCAGGCATGCATATACACATGCACCTGTATCGCTCTAGTTGTCTTTTTTATTTTTATGATCTTTTCTGAATACAATGTAAATAAAAGCAAAAATATATGCATTGGTTTCAGCCTGAATGTCTTTGTTCCTTGTATTTCTATGTATACATCTATATATTATTCAGCAGTCTTTTTTTACTCATGCATCCCTTTTCATACACACAAGCGCGCCCTGGGATGTTATGATCTCCCTTGCCTGTCGATCTATAGCTACATAAATGTTTATCTAGGTAAATAAATTTCACCACATTTTACTTTAAAATGTAATTTTTTTCAAATTCACTTTCACTGCTAAATATAGCACGTAGTGGCCTGTCCATAAATGAACACCTTGAGAATGGAAAATGGTAAGCTGGAAATATTTTTAATAATAAAAATCTTTAGCCTTTAGCTACAACGAACTACATGCATATCTTTGTTTTGAATATCAATTGAGATGCTATTCAAAATAAGCCTTTTTTTTCAGCTGAAGAAAAAAAATCCCAGCTGAGCAGAAGTTGGGTGTAGAGAAGTCTGCAGAGCAGCAGTGATCCGGTGGGTTGTGATTCAGGTGCAGTGACAGTCATCTTAGCTGAAACTGCAGCTTTCCAGACCTGAAAGCACAATCTGCACCTTCAAGCGAGGAGGTGGCAGTGCTGCTGAGAGCTGTACTACGTGGGACTTCTCCACTGCCCCGGAGGTGACACAAAACTCATTTTTATGTCAGCACGTTCTCTGCTTGGGAAAGGTTTGATGTTGGTTGTTGTGGGGTGCGATGAATGCTCAGGCTGCTTTCTCTGCATCACAGTTTGCAAATTCCAGCTGAAGGAACTGATTAGTTCAGCAGATGGTTAAATACCTTGTTGAACCAGAGCCATATCCAATCCCTACGCATGGGGAAATAACTTGGGGAATGATTATGACAAGCGCAAGGCTCTGGACTTCTGAGAAGCGAGGTGCCCCAGAGCCATGTGCAGGCGGTGACGGGGATGGTGCCAGCCCGGACACATGGCTGCTGCGGACAGGGGTCCCCGGCTGGGGCCTGGACGTGCGGCTGCCCCGGGCGCTGCAGGGAGGCACCTGGGCACTGGGAGGAGAGTCCACGGGGGACCTGTAAAGGGGGGGAGGTCCATCTGTGCCGCTTTGGCACCAGCAAGCGGCAGAGCAGGGGCATCCTGAGAGGCATCACACCACGAAATGAGCTATAGGGACCACGAGCTGCTGCAAATTCACGATATTACAGAATCTACTCCGCAGTTGTCTTTAAATGTTTATTCCTCAAGCTACATGCTTTTTTACAAAGGCAGCTTTTTCACTCAGACTCTCACAAAGCCCTGTCCTAAAATGTTCTGATCACGATAGGTTTTGGAGTAATGATGGTATGCAGTGTGAGGCTACCGGCGAGCTGTGGTGAATATGCAATATACAGAGCTTTCCATCTTAGAAACCCACATGTAGCCTAGAAGTAAAAGGATTAAAATAATTTTTGGATATGACCTCTGTTTTGCAGGTCACATGCAAAAAGACCTTCCTGAAAGCTAGACAGAATGTCTTGCAGATGACAAAAAGTAATTTCTATAAGAGAAAATTCTATTTTTGAGCAAAGAGCTTAATAAAAAATATAAGCAAAAGGTAGAAAACTAGCATCAGTTGTTGGAAAAAATAAAACCAGAACAAAACAAAGCAAAGAACCCCTTGTTTCACACAATAGATTTATAAATACTTCTTTTATATAATGGTCCAAATTTTTAGGCATTTTGCAGACAACTCTGAGGCTAGCTCTTTGTCCCATTGCACTTACTATCCAATACTGCACATATGCAAGAAATGAGCAAGTGGTAGGACTGGGAGTGATGGACATACCTGTGAGAAGATTTTTGGCCTTTTTTGACTGGGAATGACTTTTCAGGTGCAGATTTATTTGAAAAAGGGACTAATATGAGAAGGATGTCATCTTATTTGATGGCTCTGAACCTACCCCCTTTCCTCACCCTCTTTCTGCTAGAGGCACAGTGGATGTGCTGGGAGAAGGATCATGCCATACTTTTCCTCTAAGCCTCCGCTGTTGGAAACAGGATATTAAATGCTTGGCAATAAAGCGGGTTCTGCTCGTTGTTCAGTAACCTTGTAGCCTTCAGCTCTGCTCTGAAATCTTACAGGAGCGGAGTGCCCAAGCAGGAATCAATGATTTGTATCAGAGAGGAGGGAGGATATTAAAGATACACCGGAGGGAACAAAAAAAAGAGAAGCTAACCTTGGAGCAGCAAAGTGGGTACAGACCCATTGGTTCAACTTCTAACCCTCATTACTTGTCCCTTCCCATTGCTGTATTTAATCTTCTTTACATAATCCTTGCCGGCCCTTCCTCTGGCACTGCAAGCTGGCTTTTTAACTTGATTAGTGGCTTTTGTGCAGAGCCTCTACTGGGTGGGGAGCTGGGGCTGGGGAGTGAGATGAGGCAGTTGGGGAAAAAAAATAAAGCACTGCTTTTCCATCTGGGCTCTGGCGGGCCCTCCCTTGTGGATGAAACCTATCAATCATGGGAAAAAGGCTTCTCAGCACTGCTGGAGTTGAGGAAAGCATATGTTTCTTCCCACCACTGAGACTGATTTCAGCTGGGGCAAATAGGCACCATGCTGGCTCTGATATCTCCTCCCTGCCCCCATCTGGCAATCTCTAGGCAACCCCAAGTTTGCAGAAGACAGCATGACCTTACTTGAGCGTGGTCTGTTAGGGACTCTGCTTCCCTACCACTAAAACTGGAGTAATGGTACTCCAATACTGCTGGAAACTAGAAGAGCTGAGAAAGGCAATGCTGTAGTACACATACAGTACAAAATAGATTTTGGTGGGAGCTCCAGAGTCCAAGCTACTTCTCAGCTCTGCTGTGGGTAGGAAATTATGCAGCTGCCTCTGAAGCAGGACACTGTCACTATCCCGTAGCACAGAGAAGCCGTCCTTGCTGCAGGCAACCAGAAGCTCGGAGCAAAACAGATGCTTTGGTAGGACTGGAATGGGTTTGCCTTGTTCATGTTGAATTCCTCCCCACCAAGAGACATTCATTGATAGGTCTCCACTTCCTTAGCAAGATAAAGGCTTCTGTGAAGTATACACGAGGCTGCCAATAGCCAAAAACATCCGTTTGCTTCTGATCCCACCTCCTGAGATGCATGGTGGTGCTGCTGTCAGAGCCGAGGTATTAAAGCAGCTACACTGAAAGGTCTGTCAATATTACAGAGCTTGCTGTGCAGGCGTTTATAACCTGCCCGTAAAAGCTGGAGCAGGGCAAACAAGGCCCCCATGCCCCTCAGATGGGGAAGTGTTATTTTCTTTTTATTTTGCAAACAAGGAGACAATTTTTTTCTGCTGCGTGAAGTTTTTCTGAGTTGTAAATGGTGCCAAAGAGACAGAATTTGGCCAGATGGGGGACAGAAAAATAGTTACGCAATCAAAGAACTGTTACTGATTGTGTTTAGCAAGAAGCTGGAAATAGTTTTATAGGTCAAGGTAGCTTGAGCTGCAGCCAGCACAGTGCAATTCTGAGGTCTATAGCCATCAAGGCGGGTTCAGGGTCCTTCCACAGCCTGGTCCGTACCTGCAGAAGAAAGGCACATTAGGCCTGGAAAGACAATCCAGGAAAGGCCCCAACTCTAAGCCCCTCGCTCGCTCACACCAAACACAGGGCAGAGAAGGCAGACTTGAACGCGGTTCCAGCAGTGCTAGAACTCTCTCCCTTCCAGCACTCCCCACCGAAGTCTGCCTTGCCCCTTTGATA
>VYZM01012863.1:274297-311538 GCA_013398915.1 Dromas ardeola | reverse complement strand
CCTTGGCCTTTTCCAGGCTCCTGGGAATGCTGCCGGCTGCCCTGCACCTCCCTGTGTGATCCAGCAGAGGATGGAAGTGACCGGCATCAGCTGGGCAAAGAATACTTCGCCAGGTGCTGGGATGCCATCCCCCTGAAGATGGGAGTTACAAATGGGCTTGTGACCTGCACGTGTGGCACAGGCGCCTGCGCTGCCGGACCCCCGGCGCAGTAGTCCAGGGCCACCGCGGGACAGGCAAGCCGTTGGCCACAGCAGCTCATCCTGTTAACTTCTCTGTGAAACCGTACGTGGAAAAGCTTCTCTTCGCTTCCTGTGAATGACGGTGGCGGGTGTCCGTGCCCCGCACGTGGCTGCGGAGCCCCCTGCCCGCTGGCGGGGTGTGCAGCAGGCTCTGCGGGACCCTGCTCCCCAGCGAGACCGGCGGCAGCCGAGCACGGAGCCCCGCAGCTCTGTCCCCGGGGACAAATGCCAGCTGCCAGACTCTTCTCTGGAGACCCAGGAGCAGCCTGCGAGGCACCCGCACTGACTGCTCCCGCGCTAGCAGCGGGAGGTCCAGGACGCCTGTTGTCACAGATGTGACTCCAGCCTGCTGGGACAGGGTGCTCCAGCTGCAGGACACAGCATGCAGCAGGGATGGGGATGCTCTGCATAGACCGGTGAGCCCCACGCTGCTAGTGTGGACTTTCTTCCTCCTCCTCTTCTCTGAAGGATGCTAGTTGCCCATCCAAAAGATACTGCTCATGCAGCCTCCTAGAGTGCAATGGCGAAGGGTCTGCAGGGCTTCTTGTGGACCATGCTGCTGCTGTTCTGCGCCATCCAGGAGCTGGGGGCCTGGGCCATGCACACTGCGGGGGAGGGCCCTGGCCTCGGGCAGCCGGGGGACCCCGCGCTGCTGGCCGGCGGGCGAGTGAAGCGTGGCTGGGTCTGGAATCAATTCTTTGTGGTGGAGGAGTACACAGGCACGGAGCCGCTGTACGTGGGGAAGGTAAGGTAGCCCTATGTCTCCATGGGGGTAACCAAGCCGGTGGCAGAGCATGGTCGAGCCTGGCAGGGGAGAGAGAGAGAGGACCTGTATGGGGGCCTGGTTAGGTCTATGGACTGGGATGGCAGGAGCCCGGTCCCTGCTGGGGGGTGGTGAGGTTGATGTGCTCCCAGAAACTCTAGGGCAGGAGTACACCAAAACTCACATCTATGTTCTTCCAGTTGTGTGCTGGGTTCCCATGGTGTTTGGGGTGGGTGCAAGGAGGGGTGCAGCTCTGGGTGTTGTGGGGGCAGTGGGGAAGGCTCAGCCTCATGTCTATGGGTGGACCTGCTGGGCTGGAGCAGATGTGTAGATCGAGCTGGGTGGGCAGGATGGGCAACTGCTCATGCTGGTCCCTGCCATGTCTTGGGAACTGAAGTGCTGCTGTAGCACCAAGGGCCCTCCTGCCCCAGCAGTTGCTGCCGTAGGTGCAACCCTGACTTCCTGAAGATGGTCCATCCCTGGCCCTGTAGCCCTTTCAGCATGGGGATCGTGCTGGGTTTTGTTTCATGGCCTCTCCCTGTGGCTCTTTCCTGGTCCTGGAAGGACCTCCTGGACCTGCAGGCTACAGCAGCTGTTTCCTAGCTAATTATCTCCAAAAACTGGGGCTGGCAGAGATGTCCCACTCTAGTTGCGGTGCGGCAATCCTACTCTTGGTTGTGGCCAGACTGAGGTTCTTGCAGGATTTATGTGTCTCAGGCTGACCTTCCACAGCATGGTGTGGAAGGTGCTTGGTGTGGGTCTGCAGGGTTTGCAGGGACCCTGAGGGCCAGCACTGGTGGTGGCGCTCTCCTGGAGCTTGCCAGGAGCTACGTGTGTGCTGCGGGTGCCCCTGGGAGCTGCACTGTGTTAGTGTGCTGTTCCCAGGGCCAGCCCCTTGCTGGGCTGTGCACAGGTGGTGGCACCCATGAACTTCCAGGGAGAGGCACTGGGAGGTTTCAGGCCTTGTAACCAGCGCATCCTGCTCTGCTGTGAGAAGGTGTGATAGCGGTCACTGGAGCACGCTGGTCTCCTTATGCTGGGAAAGCCCTGGTCTCCCTCTGGTAGTCTCCCTTCTCTCCAAGGGGGTGGCTATTCGTGTTGTCCTGGCTCTTGCCCTTGCTTGCACGCCCTGCGGAGAGGAGTGCCAGCAAACCTGGAGCTTGCTGGGCAGGACTGGGTCTGTCCTTGGGAACTTGATGATTCTCTGGTTTGTGACCACCTGGGGCACAGGGAGGCTGGACATGGACCTCTGGTCCCTCTGCTCCTGGTGTCCTGTGGCTGAAGGAGCATTTTGCCTTGGGGTTGCTGGGCTTTGTCCTTTTCTGGGAGCTGTGGAGAAGCTGCCCTGTGGCTCCCATGTGTTACTTGTATATTGATGAAAGCAGTGCCAGCTGTTGGGACCAGTCAGAGGAGCATGCTGCAAGCCAGCTAGAGCTGCCCCTGGAGGGGCACGAGCTCTCCCCAAAGGAAAATGCCCAAGAGCTCATGCAGCGGGGCTGTCTGATGGCCTCGGCCGTCTGGTCATGAGTCTGGAGGAGGCTTGAAAATGGGCTTCTTGGCCAGGGGCCAGCTGGGATTTCAGTGGTGATTTGTGTCCATTTCAGCAGACACTCGAAAGGCGCACTCCTCTGCCACGGCGCTCGGTGCAGTTACAGCTAATTCACAGCTCCCCTGGGAAGCGCCTCGAAGCATCAGGCCCTGTCAAACTCCGGAGGTAGCCTAGCAACCGCCGCATCTCCAAAATGAACCCAGGAACCTACAACTAACCCATTTTACAGCCCCTTTCCACATCAGTCACCGCATCGCCCAACCCGCTCAGAACAAACAGCCAGCCGGTGCCGCAAGCCGTTCCCTGTGAATATTGCTCCCGAGGGCTGAAGGCAACCCGGGGATGGGTTTTTCCCTGGCGTTGGGAGAAGCTGGGGTGCCCACCTGGGGCTGCCAGGGCTAGGGTGGTCCCCGGTTTCCCAGGAGTGGTGCCAGCCCCCCGGGCGCAGCCTGTGGGGTCCTGGAGCCTTCATCCACTGCGGACCGACGGCTCCATGCAGTGTAGCTGGGGCTTGCCCTCCGTGGATGCCTCTTGCACACCTACTTGTGCTTTTCGGAGGGCCGATACCATTTCCATAAAATCTGGGTTCTCTGGCTAATCCTTCTTCTGAACTGTAATTTCCCCTGAGGCTGCTGTCAGTTTGATGTGGATTTCTTTGGGTTTTTTTAAATAGAATTATGGGGTCAGCACTAGTTACAAACTTCTGCATGTGGACAGATCTATTTTAGATAGAGGAGAGGATTAAAGGGAAAAAAGCAGATTTAATTAAGTTGCTAATATTTAAAGAAAATTGATGAACTCAGGCTTTATGAGTTGGAGCAAACAGAGTGCGCCTTTATTACAGGCTAGTTTTTATTTGATTTTCTTTCTTTTCCAGCCCCAGAGTCATATTTTATTTGTGTATTTTTGCTTTCTGTTTAATCGCTTTTAATAAGGAATGTGCACTTTTAATTTTGACTTAATTATTAGCTAGTAATTAATGGCTTTGTAAAAATCCTGATTGTAGCCTTTTAGGACGAGGAAACTATTTTTCTCTTTAACAAACTGATCGGCCTTTTGTCCACCTTCCGAATAGCTGTTGCGGATGCTCTTGTCCTCGGCTATAGGAGCTGAGCAGGGTGTTCCCTCTGTTCTTGGGGTGCTGAGCTGGAGGGGGGGCTTGGGGGAAGGCACAGAGGGGGTCCCGGGGATGGCATGGGTCTGTGCCATGCCAGGGCTGCCCAATTTCGCTCTCCTGCTGTGCCCGGTGGTGGTAGAGGTCCCCAAAACATGGTGCTCCCTGAGCCTTCCCGCTGTACCAGTGAGGCTTGGCAGGAGAAGCATCCCTGGGATGCAGTCTGGGCCTGTGGCATCTCCCCTCGGATGTCTGTACTCTGTTATCCGGCCCTCCCCCATTAGTTGTTGTTTAGTCAAGCAGCACAGATTTAGCTCTTTTAATCTTCCCTTGTAAATCAATCACTGCAGCCCCTTGAGCCCAGGCTCCATTTTTCTTCCTAGCGTTCCAGTTTGCAGGGATGCTGGTGCCTGCTCCGAGCAGTCAGCGATGAGCAAATATGTAAAGAGGATGTGCTGAGAGCTCAGTGTGGCTCTGGGAAGAGGTTCTGGGTGGCTTATCTCTGGCCTAATTATTAATCATGAGCCTGGTGTTCAGCGGAAAATTGCAGGTTTCTGTTACCTGCTCTGTACAGACCAGGTACACCTTTTTTCTTTCTGAAAAGCTGGATCTCTAGCAGGGTAGCAGTGAACACAAGAATCACAGAATGGTTCGGGTTGGAAGGGAACTTAAAGATCATCCAGTTCCGACCCCCCTGCCATGGGCAGGGACACCTTCCACTAGACTGGGTTGCTCAAAGCCCCGTCCAACCTGGTCTTGGAAAAGATGGGAGAGGATGATAAAGTGGAGGGGGCAGCAAACTCTCCAGCAGCCAGCGGAGAGGGCTGGGGCAGGACCGCCAGGGCAGGGATGCTCCTGCAGAGCAGGGCAGAACATCCCTGCAGGCACTTGCTCTGAGAGGTGCTGCCCCAGCAGGTCTGTGGCCGAGTCACAGCGGTCCCAACACGCCACTGGGCTCACAGTCCTGAGGGAAGGTCTCCTTCCCTTGGCAAGCCTTGGGAGATGTTTCAGCATGGGCAGTAATATGGGAGTGTTGTGTAAAATGCATTGAATTGTCTAAGGCGTGGGCCCCTCACTCATGAAATAAATATATAAACTGTATCTAACAAGACAAATATAATGAAGGCGTCATAAAAAAGAGGCAGCTCTGGTATAAATTCTTGCTGGTAGAGCTGTGTGTCTGAAAGGTGGATTATAGAACTGCAGTTTGGAAGATTGAATGGCCCATAAACATTTTCATATTTCATTAGCCGATTAATGGACGGCTTTTTTCTTTCTTTTTTTTTGGGGGGGTGGGGGGTGGGGTGGGGAGATGACTTTGCTGATTCTAAGCAGAAATTGTAGGAAGCAAATGAAAGCAGCTGATGAAACCTTTCTGGGGGCCTGTCCCGTTATGGATTGTCCCAATTAATGCCCATGCTGCTCTCTGTCAAGATGCATTCTGCCTGTCCAGTTACTGTTAATAGATTTCTCATAAGTGGCTGGATTGTAAAAACCTCATAACTCAGTTTAATGCCACCAATAAAATTATCTCTGGACGTCTGGCCTGGATTCCAGTCAGCTCCCGGTCCGTGGGGAGCTGCTGTTTACCCTTTCTTTTCCTAATTTCAAATGTTGTCTTAATTAGAAAATGAAGCAGGAACTGGCTACAACAAAAGTGTCTTCCCCAGGGTCTGTTTTTCATCCTGAACACAGGCCTAATTTGCCACATTCTCCTGCGGGCTTTGCTCAGGTGGGGGCTCTGGGTGTGATGTTGTGAGGGGTTGACACACACACACACTCCCCCCCGCGTTCTTGCCACATGAAGCCAATGCAGATATGCAGCGAGTGCGTGAGCTCTCAGCCAGGGAGACTTGTCAGCGCTGACTGCCCAGAAAAGGGAGGGTGACGGTGGCTGGAGCAGAGCTGGCAGATGAGGGTGGGCTTTGGGTGGATGGGCACAAATGGTGGTGGAGCTGCCTTTACACCCCGGTCTGCTCTGCAGCTTGGGGGAGGTGATCCTACGCTGCCAGGGTCCTGGGTCCTTGCCCACAGGGAAGCCCATCTTTTTTTTGGAGTGCTGGTGAGTTGTCTTTCCCTTTGCCAGCATCTCCTAACCCCTCGCAGTGGTGGGGTTTGGCCCTTGGTTTGTGGTGTGGGTGGGTACTGGCAGGATTTGTGATCTGCCGAGCGAGCGTATGGTGGCAGAGGCAGGTCTGAAGTTCCCGTTTATGGGGCCTTCCTGCGCGCACAGGCATCGTTTGGTGGCGCGCTGTCCTGCTCTCCGGTCCAGCAGTAGCAGAGGGAGCAGAAGGGCATCAGGCAGGGACCATGGGCACCTTGCACCGGGGGCTCCACACCCACACGGTCTCGGACATGGGGGCGCAAGCATGGCCCCAACCTGCTCCCACCCCTCTCCCTCTCTCCCTGGCAGATCCACTCGGACTCGGATGAGGGGGACGGCTCCATCAAGTACACTATCTCCGGGGAGGGCGCAGGGACTATCTTCCTCATCGACGAGATCACAGGTGACATCCATGCCACCGAGCGCCTGGACCGGGAGCAGAAAACCTTCTACACCCTGCGGGCTCAGGCCCGCGACCGGCAGACGGACCAGCTGCTGGAGCCTGAGTCCGAGTTCATCATCAAGGTGCAGGACATCAACGACAGCGAGCCACGCTTCCTGGAGGGGCCCTACATCGGCAGTGTGGCAGAGCTGTCCCCCATCGGTAGGTCTCCTGGGCGGGAGGAGGTGGGTTGGGAAACCTGCGCCTCTCTCCTATCAAACCTTGAGCCCGCTCTACCCTGCAAAACCGCCTGCAAATCCCAGGGATTCCAGCTGAGACCGGAGCTAGGGAGCCAAAAGGGAAAAATAAATAAGGTGGCTTAAGGAAAACAAGTGAATAAATCCTCTGAGCTGATTGCCAGCCTGTGGCTGAGCGCTCAGTCTCAGCCCTAAGCTGTGCCCTGGAGACAGGTCGCGGCGGCACCAGCTGCCCGCTGTGCATTGACCCTGGTTTTGCACAGCCCCCTCGCTCCCAAACGCTGCGGGGGACCAGGGGGGGACGGACTGAGCCCTTGCATGCCGAGGGGCTCATAGCTGCCTGTGGTTCGGATTAACCTGAGTGGGGTTTCTCCCCTCTGCCTGCCCGTGCCCCAGGCCATCCTCTGTGTGCTGCTCTGCTGCTCTCCAGAGCCCCGCGGCTGCCCAGCCATCCCCTTGTGCATCCCCATGGGGATGCCGAGCCCTCTCACCCTCTGCCCTTCCTCTGAGAGGACAGGCGTTGGCTGAGATCAGGGAATTCATGTCCCCTGTGACAGGAGTGTGCCTTCCCCATGTTACCGTTAGCCTGCCCCATCCCCTTCCCACCAGGAAGTCCCAAGTCCATTGGCAATCAGCCTCGCTGGGACGTGTGCCACGAGACCACATGAGTCCATCCCCCCAGGGATGGCGGAGGGGGGCAGAGCGCTTTGTGCTCCCCTGGGCATCGGGAGGGTAGAGGGAGGTGATGCATGAGCTGCGGTACTGCTGCCCTTGCCCCCTGTGCTGGCCCGGCGGTGGGTTCCCATGCTGCTGAGCACAGCTGGAGTCCAGGCGAAGCGGCTGGCTTGCTGCGGTGCCCAGAATGTCACACCATTCCACGTCGGGCTATCTGTTATCCCCCATTGACTAGCCAGAGCGTGTAGCAGACTGCACGTGCCAGCGTGCGCTGCGGGCAGGGAACGATAAATCACTGTTCTGCAAAGGCTGCATCCAGGTAAAGCTAGCCTGCAAAAGACTGACTGGCATCAAAGATAAGGCAGGTCCCCAACGCTGTCAGCAAGGGATGAGTCCACAGCGGGGAGAGTGACAGTGCCAGGAGAAGGCGGTGAGCTCCGGGAGGGAGAGCGGCTGGGGATCCAGGGCTGAGCCGCACGAGGGGTTCAGCAGGTCGGGGAATCACCGGGTCCTGCTTGTGCAGGAAGGTCTGTCCGAAGATGCATCCTGGAAGCCGAGTGCAGGGGATGTTTCTCGGGTCTGCGCTGCCTCAGGACAGAGCTCTCCCTCTGTGGTTAATGTGCAGCATATTGTGAGAGCGGTGCATGGCCTCCAGCAGGTACGGATGGGCAGGAATTGCCCACACCAGAGGAGCTGCTGCTGCCTGGATTTCTGTTGACGGGTGGAGAACAAGCTCTCCTGAGTCATCCCAAGTTCTCCTTCCTCTTCCACTTACCTGCACAAATCCTCTCCCGCGTCAGAGAGTGACCCCTCGAACTACAGCCATGTGCTCCTGGAGAAATGAAAGGCAGCATGTGGGCAGCAAAGCAGGAGGCATCCTGTTCCCAAAGGGAAGAAAGAAATTAAATTAATCTATTTCGCTTGAAAAACATTTAAAAAGGAAGGAATTCTCAACTCTGAGTATTAGACAAGGATCCCAGTTCTTTGAAAATCACTAACAATTATGGAGCTGCCTGATCAGACTGATGTGAACAAGACATATCAAAGGAGACAGTTTCTATGCGAAATTGGAGATCAGAGGGAGAAAGAAACACGGTTTCACAACATGAAAGGAGGCGATTCCTGCAAATTAAAATACTCAGAAGTTAAAAGTAAAGAGGAGTGCTGTGAACGGCGTGGGCTGTGCTTCCAAGCTGCATGCGCAGAGATGGGAGCTGGAGCCAAGAGCCTGCTCTGCTTACCAGGCTGATGTCTGTCTGCCCGAGACAATCTTGGAGCTTTTCTGTAGCCTGGCCATGCCGCGGGGAGCGTGAGGGCTCCTCTGTAGCAGCCGAGCCCTGGAGACGGCCCAGCTAACAGGGCAGGGAGAGCTTCACACGGCATCTTCAAGCGGTGCTGCCGCATGGGTCCCCCCTGTGGTGTGAATGCAGAGCCGGAGGGTACCCACACGCTGCTGCTGCAAGTCCCCAGCTCCCTCCTGGTTCTCCCACAGCTTACCAGTGCTTTGGCCAGGAACAGGTCGCACAACGGACAGGACGGACACATCCTGTGAAAGCATAAACAAGCAAGTCTGAAAAGTAGCTTTCTCCTCCACCCTCTGGGGTTCAGCAGCTGCCCTGCTCCTCCACCGTGGCCCAGTGTGGACACAGAGGGAGATGGGGAAGGTCACGGACCTGGTGTGTGAAGTTCAGCTCCAGCCGCTGTAGGAAGGGCTGGGGATGCAGGACATGGAACGCTGCCTGGGCCAGGGGGGGTGAAGTTCAGGACTTTCTTGTGGAAATACCCTGCCAGGCCCTGTTTGTGTGGGAGTGCTCCTTTTGTGGCATCAAGGCTTAGCGCAGCTGTGATCATGGTTTGTTTCTGTGGTTGGTATTGGTAGTGACGTCTCTGAGCTGGACAGATGATCCCCCCTAGACCTGAGGGGTATTTTCATAAGAGTGAATGGGGAACATGCCTTGCTGCCTTCCTGAATGCGGAAGGAGGTGATTCTTTGTGCTGGCCAAGCCAGGGTAGGAAGGCTGGGTAGCTTGGGGAGAGCTTGGGTTGGCTGTTAATACATCAAGATCAAGGTTAGACCCTGGGGACCTGCGGGGGAACGTGCCTGGTCTCGGCTCCATTTGGGTGCAGATGTTTTCCCAGATCACCAGTTCAGCTGTGCTCTCTGCTGGGGAAGGGGCTGGGATGGGACCACCCCGGGGGGCAGGGATGCTCTCCAGCTTGGAGCCTGTTTGTAGGGACCTGTTCATTCCCTGTCTCTGCTGCTCTGACAGCTTTTGCTCTGTGGCCCAGCCTGAAAAGCGAAGGGTGACCCCCTTTTTCCTCCTCTCATGCTCCTGCCTTCCCAGACCTTGCTGGGGTTTGTGCTTGGGGCTGCCTGAGTGGGTGGTTTTTCTTCTCGCTTATGGCAGCTATCAGCCGCAGCTCCCCATTCCCTGCCAAAAGCATAGTCCCGGCTCCCAGAGGTGGGTACCTTCCTGGGGCATAAAGAGGAATAAAACAAATACGGTCAGATCCGCTCTCTGACAGCAGGAGCAGATCAAAGGACATTATTTGCATAATGAAGGAGTACTAATTGGGAGGGAGAGTCATTTGATTTCCTAGTGTCTAAGAGGGAATAACAAATGAGAGAACTGCATGAACTCTCACAGAGTAGCTGGGAGCGCTTCGCAGCACACCTGCCCCTTGCTCTGCGCTGGGGCCGGGGCAGTATCTTTGGTAGTGACAGCATACGTGATGCTGGAGACGATAACGCTAAGTCAGGGTGGACTAAAGGCCTCTCTGATCCAGGATCTTGTCCTGACAATGGCCAAAGTGGATGCTTACGGAGGAGGAGGAACAGCGCACGCAGCATGCGTGATGCTCCTCTTAATACTCTCCCAGCCAACAACCAGTTTCAGCGTGGGGATTTCTGCAGCTGCGGGTGGTTTCCCTGGGTTTAGTCAGCTTCAGTGTCTTCCCTGAACTCATCCAGACTCACTGTAAACCTCTGCAAAGGGAAAGGAAAAGGGGTTACTGCTGCTATCTGATGGATCAAAAATGGCAGATGAAAGATGGTCAGAAAGGTAAGGCCAGAGTCTGGGATTTGTAGGGGGCAGAGGTGGTGCTTGGAGCTAACCCCAGCCCATGGAGCCAGGCTGAGCATGTGCCCCTGGAGAAATCAGTGTTTTCTACACACGGAGCACAGACCTGAGGCTGGCACTGAGCTCCTGCACTTGGAGGAAGCACGTCCAAAATGGCAGTTCTACCTGGGCTCCCTTGGCATGGCAGGACCAGCTGCAAGAGCAGGCTTCAACTGGCTCGTCTCCAGAAACCTCATCTGCTCGGGGCCTGCTGGGGCATCAGAACTAGCTCAGCTGCCGAGGACCGTTTTGCAGACAGCAGGGCACGGAGCCGTGGGATGCGGCTGTCGGGAGGCAGGTTTGACCTGGTGCTGGGGGAGGCTGGCAGGGAAGGCAGCCGGAGCCGAGCGGGGCAGGGGGCTCTCCCTGCTCAGCCCCCAGCGTGGGGGACTGAGTCTGTCTGCAGGATGGGGCCTGTCCTGCAAAAACCCCCTTGCAGCCCCACTGCTGTCCTGTCACCTCAAGAAGAAGCTGTGGGCTAAGAGCTTGCAGATGCTCTGTGCTGGCACCTGAGGCTCAGCATCTGCCTGGGTACCCCAGCACAGATCACTCCCAAATTCCTGAGTCGAGCAGGGTTTAGTAAAAAAGGAAGAGACCTGGAGCTGCAGAAAAAGGTAGGATGGGACCCAGCCTACTGCCTGTGAACTGCAGGAGCTTCACCTTGTAACAGGAAATGCTAAAATTAGCTGTGTCTTGGGCTCCCTTCCTGAGCTCCCTGGGGTCTGCCGAACAGCTGTCTGCCGCACACGGGCACGAGCCCAAACCCAGCACACGCTGCCGCCTCCGAGATGGCTCCGCGGGTGGCACAGAGCAGGTGTTGCCACCCAGAGCTGGCTTTTGGGCTGTTTGGGGAGCATGAAGAGCCTGGCGTGAGGGACACGCTAGGAAATGTGCATCCTTTCATCAGAACATCACTCCTCCCTTGCTGCATCTTGCTCTCCCTATTTCTCTGTGTAGAACCAAGTCCAGATTAGAGATGATTTGGCTGTACAGACAGGAACCTGGGGTCAAGCCCTGACTCTAGCACAAAGCTGGCTGAATGCAGAAGTGATTATTGTGAGGAGAAATGGTTTAATCTCCATGCTGGAAGGAGAGAAAAATACTTCAACATGCAGCCAGAACACTTGCAGGCAGTCTGATTTTTTATTATTTTTTTTTTTTCCCTGATAAGGAAGTGCTTAAAACACTTGTGTGCATCTGGAAGCTGCTGGGGCTTGCCCTGCTGCTTGGTCCTCAGTGGGGCTGCACCTTCACACTGCGCTCTTGGTCATGGTGCAAGCTCTGAGCCCTCTGCCCTGCACATCTGAGCATCTGCTACGCCCTCTCTACATCCCATCTGTATGTGCTAACCCCCCCTGGGAACCTGTGCCCCCCTGATTTAATGCTTTGGTTTGCTCCCCGAGACACCACGTTTATCTGCTTGGTGCCAGGGGCTGCAGTGCCTTCTGGTCAGATACCCCAAAAGATGTTTTCATAGTTGTATGTCTGAGCAATTCCACCACAGCCAGGTTAGCTCCCTCAGGCTCGTCCTGTGGGATGCGAGGGCTCTGCAGTGAATCTCCTCTGGGTCGGATTTGGCTTCCTACCAAGTAAGGATGTTCCTGAGATTGCAAGGAAGTCACTTCTGCTCCAGTAATTTTTAATCTCCTCTGGTTTATTTACTTCCCTGATGTCCTGCCTGCTTGCTTCTGGGGTGCATCAGCCACCGCGTGTCTTGGGGCAAGAGGAAAGCTGTGAATTGCATCATTTATAAAAATCTCAGCTGCCCACGGCAGCCAGGTCCCTGCGATGGGAGTGCTGCACCCTGGCATCGGTCCAGGGCCTGTGGCTTTGCATGACAAAGCACTCCTTTTGGGGTCCTTTATATTCTGCGGGGCTGAGAGGACCATGTGCTGCCCTGGAGCTGACCATGTCTGCACAGAAAGGTGCTCTAAGCATGGGGAGAGGGTTGTCCTTTGGGCTCAGCCCCAGCTGGAGGTGAGATTGCAGCCCTAGAGCTGGTCTGGAGAGTGGCTGGAGGCTCCTGCCTGCACCGGGGAAGGGCTGAAGGCTGCCATGAGGAGGGACAGTCAAATTTAGCAAGTGTTGGCTTTTCCTGCTGTTTGCCTCTCTGCAGGCTTGGATCCTGGCTGTACTTCTGTCCCTGGGGAAGTGACAGGTCCCGTTGGTTTGCTTGTGGATTCAGTGCAGGGCCTCTTTACTCTCGGATGTGTTTGGAGTTTGCCTGTCGACATTTATTTTAGCTAAACGTGTTTGGAGTGTGTGGCATAGTAAGTGGTCTGGAGCCATTAGCCTTCTGCGCGCAGACAGATGACACCTCCCCGGATGGCTGAAACTGGCCCCAGAGGCTCTGGGTCCCACGAGGAAGGTGGCAATGGATGCTAGGACAGGTCTGTGTTAGTATTTCGAAGGTGCTGTGCAGAGCCCAGGACCCGCGGAGCCCCGTCCATCCCAGCCAGGGCTTGAGCCACCGCTCTGCCCGGCAGGGTGCTGCGGCGGGGCAGCTGGGCGAGGATGCTCATGGCTGCAGCGGAGAAACGGCTCCTTCATCCCACCAGCTCCCGGGAGGCATCGCCAGGCGCCTTTTGGTGCTGGGTGCTGGCAGCCCCTCTCTGCGCTGCTGATCCCAGCTGGGCGCAGCAGAGATGGGATTAATCTCCCTGCCCTGCGGAGTCAAGGGCTGGCTGACGTCCCTGGCACGTCTCCAGGATGGCTCAGGGTGCGGAACGGGGACAGCCCAGGCAGGGCCTGTGGAGCCGAGGGGTGGCTGGTGGCCAGGGTCTGTCCCCTCCTGCGGCCCCGGCACGGGCTGCGTGGGAGGATTGCTCTGGAAGTCAGAGTCTTGGCCCCACTTTCCTCTTGGGGAGAAACAGAGGGTTTTTTGATCTGCTGTGCCAGATTCCACCTCTGCAGCAGAAGAGTAGGAAACGGACTCTGACTCATTAATTTTTATGTAAAATTGTTCGTTTCCTCCAGTTCTGTGGGGTGAGCTAGCCGGGGAGGAACAAGGTCTTTATCTCATTTTACATGTCTAATTATCTCTGGATATGAGTTGAGGCTTCCTGGTTATGGGAGGTGGGTTTTACAGTACATGATGGATGTTTAGTTGTTATTTATCACATCTTTTATGGCTAAGGCACATGCTAGAAAACTAAATAAAAGTCGTACACACTGTACTTGCTGTGGGCAGTGCTATGCTTGGAGAGCAGGGAGGAATATCAGAGCACGGGTGGGAGGCGGTGTTCCTAGGCTTGTCTCTGCAGGAAGCAGAGGATCAGGTCAAACTGGAATTCCAGATGTTTGTTCTTCAGATTGAAGGAGAGGGGGAGGGAAGGGTGGAAAGGGGATAAGTGAGGGGGTTAAGAGAGGATGCTGGAAAGTTGGACTCCTAGATATCCTACAGGTGACCTTGAGCAGGCTGCATTGCATCTCCACAGACTAGAAGTCGAGGCACAAAGCGGGGTTCTTGTTCCCTACCTGCCTGTTGTTGCTCATCTGTTAATGAGATGCCATGAGAGCAGGTGGGGAAGGGCAGAGCCTTCATCACCTTCAGGATCCCTGGCTTCAGCATCATCCTGCTGCCTCTGAGCTGAAGGTGCCTCGCTGCAATGCTCCTCGTGCTGCTTGGTTTCCCCTCGTACTGGAGTAGAGAGGGCCGGTCCCAAACATGGGGCTCATGCCTGGGACCCGGCAGCCTGGATCTGCTGCCCCGCAGCCCTGTTGCTCCAGCTTGGAAGTGCCCAGGAGCCGGAGGTAGCCCCATGGCCGGGAGCCTTCTCTTCTAGCACTGGAAAACTGAGAGCAACAACGTGCTTGGCTTGTCCAGAGCATGGCTTAAAACGGAGAACCAAAACCCACCTCTGGGTGGGCATGGATCCTGCCTTCCCCTTGGACTCTGGCACTGATGCAGTTTTGCAGTGTTCAGGTAAATACTGGAACACAACGAATATAGCTCTTTGTCTGATAGGGATGGATTAAGTGATGAATTATACAATTGAGTGAGCGCATCTGGGGAGAAGCAGCATGAGATGCAAACTTTTAGTGGCTAGCCCCCCTCTTTAATGATCATTGGACTGGGTGACAGCACTGAGGTGGCTGGGATAGAGGGTTGTGGCATGGTCCTTGGGGCACTTGCTCCGTCTGCGTGCAGTCATCACACAGGTTGTACTGTATACAGGGCAAGTGCAGGCAAATAACTCTGATGGGCCTGTGTACGTGTGGGTGAGTTTCGGACCTCCTCACCCTTCGTCTCTGAGGTGCCTGGGCAAGAGCAAGTGGTTCTTGGAGTGGGGGGTGGTCTGCCTTGGCTCGTACCTGCTGAAAGAGTTGTGAGATGGCAGGCAGGGGGAGGAGGAGGAAGCAGGACAGACCCTTTCAAGGAAATGCAGCGATAGTATTTCTTGAACAGTTGTTTGCAAGGCAGGGAGCTAGTGTTGCTGTGGGGTAATCTGGACGTGCCTGGCAGGGATGCGCCATAACTTCACCGGAGACAGCAAAGCATAAATAAGTCTACTCGAAGTAGCTTGCTGTTGAAGATGGATGAGGGGGATTCTCGTGTTATCAGCAGAGCTGCAGCTCTGAGAAGATGCCAGGGAGAATGAAAAGCAACCATGGTAACTGCTCATTTTCTTCAGTGAACACCCTTTCCAGGAGATCAGACGTGAACTAGGCTAGAGGGGAGTGTGTGCATCCCAGCTGCTTGCAGCAACATTGCTATCTCCGCTGTCTCATCTCCTGCCCAAGGTCAGGCTGGGCTGGTGCAGAAGCTGTCTGGCTTGCCTGCAGGCTGTGGGCTTGTGGTCTCCTGACAAGGGAAGAGGAAACCGTCAGGGCCTGGAGCTGCTCATCCTCCATCTGGATGGTTCCAGCTCCATTTCTGCCCGCTGTGTCATGGGAGCAAGTGCTGTTTTTGACTTTGTGCGTACCTCTGGTGTTTGGGAATGTAGTGGGTCTAGACTCAGATGCTGACAACTAGTAGTAAGCCTGGCTCTGGGTTATTCATGACACGGGTCTAGCCAAGACCAGCCTGTGAGATTGTCTTTGCAGCGTATGGATGGATGCTCTGCAGAACAGAAGGGTTCCTGGACCAGAGTGTGGCACCTCTGGTCCTCAGCTGGTGGCACAGCAACCCTAAGAGATGCGTGAGGCAGAGCAGAGCTGCTGGATGCAGCAGTGTGAGCTGTGAAATGCTCTCTCTTGGCCCCTTCAGTTTGGGCTGGTCTTGTGCCCTGGAGTCATCTCTGAAGCAAAACCTGCCTTTTACCTGCAATCTTTACTGGGGGACCTTGTCTGTTATAAATTTCCAGCTTCTCTGCCAGCCTTGTCAGCTCTTGGCCCTGGCAGTATCTTGCAGCAGGGGGTTTCCCAGTTGGTTTGATCTTTCCTATGAGCAGCTCAGGGCTCTTCTCCCTGTCTTGCACCTCATCCCACCAGAAAGGTGACTGGTGCCAGTGCTTGCCCTGCAGGGCAGGGATGCTCTGAGTCTGGTGCTAGAGGTGGAACTGGGTAGCCTGTCCTCGCAGGTCGTTGGCCACACTGTCTCCTTTCTCAGAGGGGTCTGTAGGTAGGATTAGGCTTCCCCTCCTTCCTCCCTTCTGTTGTCTCTGTAGATCTCAACCCCTTTGCACCCGGGCCCGTTCTCATGTCCTGGGTCCTGTTTTTGTCAAATTGAACATGATGTCAAATTAAAGCCATCACAGGGACAGTTGGAGTGAAGCACCCAGTTTAATGAGGCAGCGTTGAAAATCAATAACTTAATTGCAGACATTTGATGGACTTTTATCCAATTTATAGTCCTCCTGCCCTGCTACGTGTAGAGCATGAGGACGTGGTGCTCTGTCTGGCTCTGGGCAAGCAAAAAGCCTTTCCTCTTCCATGGCTGTCGTCCCTTTGCAGGTCTGTCTGCCGCAGAGATGTGCTGCAGTGTGGATCAGACCCTGGCTGGAGGTGACTGTGGTGGTGGTGTTGACGGGAGAGGTGCAGCTGTGGCAGTGACATCTCATCCCCAGCTCCTTCCCAGATGGTCCAGCAGAAGTCTGCTGGGAGAAAAGCTCCCAGCTGTTCAGACCAGTGATCTCCTGGAGAGCAGGTCCTGCCTACACAGCAGCCCCAAGGTGGCCCAAGGTCCGGTCCCTCCTGACATTCTGCAGGAAAAAAGGAGTATTTGCAGCAGGGTCTGGAGTCCTGGCTCTCAGGACTTTGCAGGGAGGCAATGCTGCATTTGCCAACTGTTCTAATTTCCATCAGCATGTGCAAGTGATCAGTGTTGGCTCCTGCTCTGCCAGCCCCTGGCCCTGAGGTTTGTGTTGCTCTTCTCGCCTCCTCCCTGACTTTTTGTTTTCCTCCTTGTCCCTGCTGCAGGCACCTCTGTGATGCAGGTGATGGCATCCGATGCTGATGACCCCACGTATGGGAGCAGTGCCCGGGTAGTCTACAGCGTGCTGGAGGGAGAGCAGCACTTTACTGTGGACAGTAAAACAGGTGAGCAGCACCCAGCTGGGCTGGGGCCATCTCTGTGGGACATCAGGGGACCAGATCATGGCCGCGCCTCCTGCATCTATCCGGTGATGGGGTCCCTGTGCCATGGGCATTGCTGGGTGTTGGAGAGGAGGATGCTGCCCGGTTCCCTGCAGTGCTCGCAGCACCGTGGAGCAAGATCTGCAGCTGCCAGCCCAGGGTGCCCTGCCTGCACCGGTCCTGGCTCCTTTGTGCACTCTGTGCCCAGCACACGAGTGCACCCACAGGCACGTAAAACCTCAGTGTGAAAGGTTTAAGTACTACCAGAGGGGCCTTACCAAAGGCTGCATTGTTATCACCAGGGCTTTGATTAAAGGTAACACTTTAAATTAAGGATCGGTTTATAAATGTTCTATTAATATTTAATGAAAGAACAGTAGAAGCTGCTCCATTCCTTAATAACTTATAATAGAGCCTGTTGTAAAATGCCTCTGTAATAAATCCCTAGCAGATGATGCTCTGACATACTGGTTAGAGTAGACCATAACCAGGAGATGTTGGGGTATATATTCTCCTTGCCTCCCAGGAGTGTGACTCTCATTACCCTTAATGGGAGCCTCGCAAGCTTTCTAAGGAGGGAAGACACTCAAATGCTAATAAGAGGTATTTAAGGCACAAAGCATGCAGTAAAGTACCCACAGTGTAATGAAAAATTGTCAAAGGACAAGCGTGCTGGGTTAGCTGCGGCTCTCCTTGGAAAGCTGGACAGCAAAGTCCCCCCCACCCCATTGCTGAACCGCAGTGACACAGGCTGAGAACAACCCCTGAGCTGAAGTGCCAAGTCGCTGTCAGGCTCGCTTTCTAAGGCTGTTTTTATGCAAGTCAGAGTAGATATTTGTTCGGAGGCTCTGGCGTAAGGAGAGCGTAAGGAGTGCCTGAGCCTCAGCAGCTACATAAAACCATGCACCTCCTGAGAACTGGTCTGGTGTGCGTGGGCAAGCCAGTCACAGCCCCGACTGTGCCACCGGCCCCAGGTACCATTGGAGGAAAGCTCAAATTGGGTAGCTCCGAAGCACACCTGACGGCAGAGCTGGGGTACGCGGAGGAAAATGCCATTGTGGGGAGAGTGCACAAGAAGCAGCTTGGGGCTGTGCCCACCCCTGGCCCGGGAGCTGCTGCGTCTGGGCTTTCTTCTCTCCCAGATTTGCTGTGTTTTACTGGGGGGAGGGAGATGAGGGGGAAGATGGATGAACAACAGGCTAAACACTGAAAAATCAGGTGCGTGTGAGATCCTGTTAATCTGAGTCAGCTTTGTGGGAGTGGAAGCCTGGCTGCTGGAATGAAGAGGGACCACTGGGAGCAAAATGCACAAGCCAGGACGTGCAGAGGCTCAGCTTCCTGCAACAACATTAATGCTCTGTATTAAGGCATAAACTAAAATGTGCCCTGTGGGACTGTGGTGAGAATTAATGTCACTCTGGGAATCCAAGCTTCTTGATTCCTTGACTTTTTGTGTTTTAATTCTCAAGCTGGTTGTTGCATGCACGGGGGGAGGGGTAGGGGGGTTGATTGACTGTTCCACTTGCTTGTGATTCATAAAAGCAAAACTGCTGACAGTCTGCAGAAGACTCCTCGGCCCTTCTTGAGCATGTCTGTTTCCAGAATATCTGCCCGCTCACTCAAGCAGGTGTTGGGGCTGACTCTTCGGTGGTGTCTGAGCTGCGAATAGCCTTTTGTAGCTGCCTCACCTGGGCTCCAGGAATGCGATGTGCGGCTCTGTCCCGTCGGCTGCTTAAGACGCGGCTGCAGCCTGTCCTGCACCGCCTGTGGCCTCCTGCCTGGCGTGAGCTACGTGTCCCTGTCCCTGCATGCCCGGACACGCTGCTGGGGGCAGCAGGTACAGGACCGGCAGTGCTGAGGAGGGATGTCCTGTCTCTTTGGTACCGGCCAGGAGCCAGCCCATCCACCCAAGCAAATCCCACCCCGCTCCCACTCTGAACTTGAATAGGTTTTTCATGCTCCGCATGGGAATCTTAGTCTGACTGCCCTGGGTGGCCCAGCTTCTGCCCTGAGCGTAAGATTTAATTATCCATAGCAGCAGCATAACTCTCAGAGCCACCATTGTTATTAATGGCCATAAAAAGAACCATAAAAACCTGGCATGATACATTTCTTATAATATATGGTAATGAAGGACAATTTGTTTTCCCTTTTTGGTTTTGACCTCCTCCTTCACCTTTTCTTGCAGGTCCATACACACACGTGCTCCCTTGCACACCACCTAAGCCCATGACTCCTTCCAGCGTGGGTTCTCTCTTCCTTCCTTGCCTTTACAACCAGCTCTTTTGGCACTGTCCTTCATAGTATAGGTGTTGCACGTACAAGTGTGGTTTGCACATTGGAGTACAGGCTATGGACCGTGTGTAGGTTGCTTATTTTCTCTCCTGGTGTTGGGTGTTACTTGCTGTAGTATTCAGCTGGGATTTTGGTTTTGATGGACCTTTCAGAGGCAGACCCAAACAGTCTGGATGCCATGCTCTGCCAAGTCTTACCGCTCAATACGACCTGAATTCCCATAGTGTCTCAGACATCATTTTGGAGGGGGACGAGCAATTAAATGGCCCCGCTGGAATAGTGGGAGCTGCGGCATGGCGCTTGCTGGTGTCCACAAAACTGTGGAGGATTATTCCAGTTTCCACAGTGTTGAATGATGGTGAAGAAAAAGCACAGCTGATGCATATGAGCTTTTCTTTCTTTCATATACACCAGCCACTACCTCTCGTGCTTTGAGAACTAAGTTTCAGAGGCTAAAACTGTCTGTCGGTTTGTGTTGTGTACCTCAAATCAGGTCCCAGAACTTATCCTGCACACGTTGAAGGTCTAGGCTGGCTTTTTTGCTGTATGAGTTGGGGAGCTTTGTATACACAAACTTTGGAGGTGTGATTCTCTGTGCCAGCTATGATAATATCCCCTAGGCTCCTTGCAAGAGCCTGCAGGCAATAGTCATATTTAGTCTTTGTGCTGCCTTCCTCCGTTCTGCGTTTGCAGACAGGGTGCAGCTGTGTGGCACTGTGTCGTGGCTGCCCTGCTCCTGCCAGAGGAGGCCGTGCTTTCAGGGTAGTCAGCACCTATGTGTGCTTTGCTGCTTCTGTCAGGAAACAGCCACTTCTGCCGTTGGGGTCAGCAAGCTTCAGTCCGACTGCAGAGAGCCCCTATCCCCCTGCAGCAGGGGCTGGCTGGCGGCTGCGGTGGCCACGAGCCCCAGCTTTGCCCAGCAGCACCAGGCTTAGTGCTAGTTTCTATTCTAGCTTGCGGGGGGGGTGGGGAGCTCATCCTCACCAAGATCCTTCTAACTTACCCTTTTCAGATGCTGAGATGAGCACGGAGAGTATATGACTCCCAGCTCATTTACATGAGAGGGGAATTCAGTGTGCATTTAAATTTGCAGGCCAAATTTTCACGTTGCTTTTTATCATCCTGCGCTCTCTGCACCTTTGCAGATAATTCACCTTTATGGGGCGAAGCTTTTCTTTGGCAGGCAGCTGTGCCTGCCTGCTCGCGTCCGTTCCCGTCTTCTTTGCAATGCCCTTTCTTATCTCTGGCCAGCATGGCTGGAGCCTCGCTGCTGCCTACGATCCCTGCCCACAGCCTCAGGAGGAAAGCCCGAAAATATTTGACACCCAGAAGGGGAAGGGGAGCACAACCTGGTGCCGGTGGCTCCAGCAGTCTTGTGCATCCCTTTGCAGGGATATTGACTGCTACAGAACAATCACAGCAGGTAACATCATAGACCTAATGATATTTAGTGCTTTCCTAAAAGCCCAGCTGGTCAGTTCGGGAGAGTGCATGGGAATCTTGGGAATCCTTTTTCCTGAAAGGAAGAGGTTGTTCTTAAAATCTGTCTATTCTGCTGTATGCAGAGAAAAGGCAGAAGGATTCAGAAGGCTAATTGAAATGCAGTCTGGCATTTATGATTACTTAAAACAGCTCCTGACTTCTAGAGCTCGTCTCCTGATTTGGAGACGTAGCTGGTGAGGGCTTAGGCGCCCTTGTGCCAGGGAGAAAGAAATACTGACCTGCTGTGCCAGGGAGAGCAGGGCAAGAAATACTGGCCTGCTGGGATGAAGTTGGTGATTATTTGTGTGCAGTCATTAGTTGTTTCATCCTTACCTGTCAGCCTTGCCCTGTTTGGAGCTCGACCACAGCCCTAGTCCTGGGGTAGCAGGGGTAAACTGGGAGAGGGGTTGTTGCTGGGAACGTGCTGCATGCTGAATTGGGCTGATGAACTGTTGGATTTGCATGATGCGGTGGTGGGAGGCAGAACATGTTTCTCTGAAGCTCTTGCCAGTTTGTTAAAAATGCTCCTCGGTGCCTGGAAACACAGTATGTGCGTGTTTTTGTCTGCATATGGGTTTATGCAGGTCTGTGCCCCATCCCAGAAGCTTATTCACCAGAGCTGTGCACAGGGGCAAGGGACTCTGAGCATGGGTGTCGAGAGTCTGCAGAGAAGCCATGCTTATTTAGGGTGATTGTTCTTATTAGCAGGACTGAATGCTAACAGTCCTTTTCAGAGACTGGTGCAGGAATTTTGGTTGGTCTGGGGCCAAATTGCCTGTTTGGTCATCTTGAGGAAATTAGGGCGTGTCTACAAGCGTGCAGTGGGAATTAATATTCAATGCTGAGGGATTTAGCTGCTAAAAGAAGGGACAAAGGAAGGGTAAGCGTGTGCTGGCCAATCTGTCGGAGCTCACTGCCTCCCTCCATGGCCCTGCTGCCTCTGCGCTGGCGTGGGCAAGGCTGATTCCAGCCAGGAGCAAGCCCCTGCTCGATGCTCCTCTCTGAGCAGTGGCAGCAGCTCTGTCTCTGCGGGTGCTGCCCTAGGAGCTATGGAGCACGCTGGTTTGAAAAGGACTTGGCCACCCGCTATGAGAGGTACCGCGTTAAAAATCTGTAGGCTGCAGCATCCCTCAGCCACAATAGTTGTATGACTGCATCCTTCCAATTAACTTTAGGTTGGTTAGGCTGATGCAACCATAACGTTTCCATTTCTGTATCTCAGCTGTGTACCTTATTTGCTGAAGAGCCGTGAACCTCCTGAACCCTGTGGCCAGTACCTTGCTCAGACTGCCTGTAGCTTCTGCCTCCTAAATTCTCCTGAGCTGAAGGGGCTGTGCATGTAGGAGAGATGAAGTGCTGGTTCCTGGTGCTAAGACCCCACCTGCAGTGGGCTGACGTCCTCCGGGATGTATGACTCAAGCAGCACTTGTGTCTTGGCAGATATATTGGTATTTCTATGACCCTGGCAGGCAGGTGTGGGCGCAGGGAAGGAATCTGCAGTCTAGTTGGCAGATGTCTTGCCACCCCTGGGCTGAGGCAAGATCTGTTTGCTTTAACTGACCAAGCTGCTGAAAGGAGTGAGTCTGGTTTATCCAGCTAAATAGAAGGGGATAGAGAAGACTGATCCAGACTCTTCTCAGGCATGCACAGTAAAAAGACACAAATGGGAGAAAAAGAAAACTTGTCACCATGAAGGTGGCATTTCCATCCTTGGAGGTCCTCAAAATCTGAGTGGACGTGGCCCTGAGTAATCCCATCTTCCTTTGAAGACTGCCAGCTTTGAGCTCTAGTTGGACCAGGGACCTGCTGAGGATACATCCATGTACGTAACTCCATGACTTTCTGGCTTTGCACTTTGTGGCAGGGAGCGTGTTGCTCCTGACTCCCCTTGTCTGGAAGGTGCCTTTTCCAGAGGGTCTCTGAGGATGTGGACATTGAGCTAGAAGTATCTAAGAGCAGAGCAAAGCCCATAATGATGGGATTCCTGGAAGGCAGTTACCTGCTCAGTGCTTTGTCCTGCTTTGTTTTTATCACCCAAAAACTGTCTGCTGTTTGAGCAGATTTGATGATATTTATGCGATGCTGTAAGTGTCCCCTTGCCTGGTAATTATACTGATTAATCTGGATCGTGCTGGAAAGCCACATGTGCCTCGTACCAGAGGGTATGCCACCATGCGTCTGTATTATTCAACTATAACAGATGCTGACAAGAACTAGGGAGCTGAGTCTGAGCTGGAGGTGGTTCTTGCTTTGTTAGCAGTGTCTGGGAAGGACAAAATTTGGGGGTTTTTCTGGCTGGAAAGAAGGTCAGTCTTGGGAGCTGCTAGTGAGGAGTTTTCCATGTTCGACGTGCAGCAGCAGAGATCTCTGCACCCTGAGAACAGGTCTGCTATCATCACTTGCTGCTGCATTGCAGAGGCCGTGGGGGTCAGGTTTTGGGAGCAGAGGCTGTCCTGGCTCCAGGAGATGGGACCATGCAAGTTTGCTGCTGGTGGGTGTTTATGGCAGCACTCAAAGTGCCACATTGAAGGAATTGGTGTGGAGTATGTTTGGAGACCCTGATTTGTCAAGGGTAAGCAAATGGTAAGTGGTACCTCATCCTAAGAGGCAAAACCAGCCTGACACTTGGGGTAGGAGCTTGGTGTGGCCCATGCAGCTCCAGGGGGAACAGCTTTCTCGGTGACAATCCTGCTGGGGCTCTTGGATGCCTGGGACAAGGGGGAGTTCATCTGCATCAGACCCCCACTTTTCCAGGATGGAAGGGACAGGCAGCGATGCATCTTGGCAGGAGGTGGTTTCTGCTCACAGTCTGCACCCCTGTCAAAGACGAGGATTTTGTCTGCCTCGTGCCACTAGAAGAATCGGAGGTGGCTGGGGCCGTTTGTCTGCCCTGCACGTGCCAAATGGCCTGGACTTGCTCCTTGCTGGGACAGGTGACCTTGGAGTTGTTCTGGGAAGCACCTGAGCACTTTCCTCCCATCTTGCATGGCGTATTATGAGCTATATCATTACGAGCAGCTCAGTTAAGTCATTACAGCTTTGGTGAATGCATGAGCTTTTTTTCCCCTCTCATCCCAATTCATCACTATTGTGCTGACATGAATCATTTTCATTATAAAATGCTTCAGACCCTGTTAATTAACAGAATTGCTTAAATTTCAATGAGATAGTGCTTGCCCAGAAATAACGGTTTTGTATTCGTAGCGGAGAGGCAGGAGAAGGCTATAAGCATGGCCGGCGGAGGCCAGTCCCATGCAGCCCTGGGGAAACGGTGCCTGTGCAAGGCCAGTCCTTCCTGCTCTCAGATGGGAAGCTGGGACATGTGCCTGGAGATGCATTCATTGCTCCCTGTCGATGCTCCTCAGCCCCTTTGGATGAGGTGGGGTGGGACTCCTGGTCTAACAGCTTCCTCTGAACAGACCCAGGATGAACGAGGATGCCAGTGCAGACCCTGGGCACCATCAATGGGTCTTCCCATGGAGGGGCTGGGATGCTCCCTGGCAGAAATCCTGCAGTGCTGCATCTCACCTGCGTGCTGGCCGGGCACGTGGACCTCAGTGATGGAGCGACAGAAGGGCTGAGAGTTACCCACGTGTGTAAACAGGCAGATGCTGGAAGTGTTTGAGAGATGGTGGGTGAGACAGAGCCTCCTCTCGATTGATGGGGCTGAAGGCAGTGGGAGTCCAGGTAATTACAGAACTGAAATGACAGAGGGACAAGAGAAACTGTGTGAAATTGTGCCTATCCATGAGAGCTGCGGAGCAGCAAGGATCTGAAACAGCGGTTATGTCTTTGTAATAAATCCTAACAGTGATAATCATTGGAATAATTGCTCGTTTCAGAAAGCAAGGAGAGATAAATGTCTCCAGAACAGTGTTGCCAGCTCCTGCTGCACCTGTAATGTCATGCAAAGGGTGGTCGTGGGGGGATTTCATCCTCCCAGCTCAGTGGTGTTTCTGTGACTGCCTTTGGGCCACAGCACTAGCGGCTCCTTGGTGTGAGCCATCCACCCACAGCCTCTGTCATGAAAGTGGAAGCTGTGACAACCCACTGGCTGTGGAGGACTGATGCCTGGAAGCCTCGGGGTATGTCCCTGGACCCACACCTTGTCTCCTTGCAGCCTGCTGGCACCCAGCTGTCCCCTCCACTGTGCTCAGGTTGTGCCGAAGCCTTCCCAGAAGTGTTTGCCTTGAGCCTGGGTGGCTGGGATGCTCTGCCATTGCTCGCTTGGTTGCATGTCAGCAAATGTCTTGCAAGTCGCTGAGAGCAACTGGATGATTCTCTGCTGTTCGCTTGGCAAAGGAGGAGCTCCTTGTCCCCTCCATGTCGGAGCCCCTCGCTGGAGACCCACACCACACAGCCAGGCAGCCCCCCCTCCGGCATCTCCCCCACCACCAGGCAGGATTACTGGTGAAACAAAGCAAAGATGGATTTTTGCAGTTCACAGGAGGAGGAGGTAAACCTAACAGTTAACCAGAAAAGCCTGGAAGAATGAACAATTACAAAAACAGAAAACAATGTCTAAATCTGTGAGAATGTTAAGAAACTGAGCTGGAGGGGATTTTAAGCTGATTCCTAGCTCTTCTGGGGTGTTGCTGGTATAGTGGGACTGGGAATGTGCTGCTAATGACCTTGTATCCATGCACGCCCTCATGCGTGCCCCTGGTGCCACCTCAGGGCAGAGCCATTTCTTTCTTTCATTCTCAAAATATTTCTTCTCTGCTTTGTTTCCATGTAAATAAAACATTCCTGCGTGACATAGGAAGTCATAACTTCTGCCATTCACAATGTTTTCTGGATTTTACTACTCTCTGTTTCTCGTTTTACATTCCTTTATATTTTAGTTCTGGTCATTTGCCCCAGGCCCAGATGACTACTGAAGACCTAGAAACACTTTTTAAGAGACTTCATTTCGTAAAAAGTACTAACATGCCATACATTTTGTTAAGCTTTATCGTCTCTAGAGCATTCTCAGCCCCTGACATAAAGTGTGTAGATCATCTCTGGTGACTTTAACTTAGAGGGACACTTGAAAATGAGGGCGTTTGTGCAGACAGACTTTTGGAAATACACTGCACACCCCCCCTTATTCTCCAAATCAAGCCAGGGGCCCCTCCAGCCGTGCTTGGGCCACCAGGCACCTGTGAAGCGGAGCTTGGCACTGTGGGATGTGCTGCTGGGAATGCTGCGGCAGGCCTGGCTCCTGCCTGAGCAGATAAGGATAAGCAGGCCGTTGCAGATTTGTGCCGAAGGGGTTTCGTGACTCAGCCCGGGCTTTTACACCACCGTTCTGTGCAAACCTTGAGGCTGGCCCTAGTGCAGCCCCCGCATCTGGGTGAGTCCTCTCGCTCCTGGGCCTCTGGCTCCCGCCAATCCCTCAGCCAGGCTCCTAGCATCCCTGGGGAGAAGAACAAACCTCCTCTGAGCTGGGGGTGTCGTGGTTTTGGCCGGTTTGGCCAATCGGAATGACAGATGGCCCTCCCCCCCCTCTCTCCTCAGAGAGGAGAGGAAGAGNTCTTATCACTCTGAGAGTGAACAGTTTCTGAACAATATGCTGTTAATTTCAGACTTTAGTCAGTTAGAAGAGGCCCAGCTAAAAAGTAAAATTACAAATCAGAAAATTTGTTCTGTTTTACCTCAAACCAGGACAGGGGGTTAACCCTGTCAGAGCTACTGGCAGCCCGCAGCAGAAGCAGCAGTCGGGAACCTTTCATGCGACACACCTGCAAATCGCCCGCAGAGACTTGCTGGGCCTGTGGCCGTTCCTGGGATTTTCAGGATGCTTCCACTTGGCTGACAACCCCCTGGGCTTGTTCTTCTCTGCAGAGCCCTCTTCTCCCCTCAGCCGGCTTTTCCTTACATGATCTCTGTGAAGGCTGCAGAAGGGTTTGCTCCCTCTGCACCAGGGCTCAGCAGATGTTGGCGGTTGATGCCAGCGAGGTGCTCCTGGGGCAAAGGCAGACGGCAGCACCCAGGGCTGCCTTAGGAAGAGCATCGCCAGCGGTTGAGGGAGGTGACCATCCCTTTTACTCAGCCCTGGTGAGATGATGAGTGCTGTGTCTGGTTCTGGGCTGCCAAATGTAAGAGATAGGGGCATACCGGAGTGAGTCCAGGGAAGAGCTGTGAAGATTGGTGAAGTATTGGAGCATCGGCCGTATGTGGAGAGGCTGGGAGATGTAGCTGATCCTGTTTAGAGCTGGGGCTTGGATGAGGTCATCTCCGTCCTCGCCCCGTCTGTGACTCTGCGGGTGCTCTGTGACCTGCCTGTGCTCACACTCTCCTGCCTGTGCTCACGCTCTCCTGCCTGTTCCCAGGTGTGATCCGGACAGCTGTGGCTGACCTGGACCGTGAGACGCAGGACCGGTATGAGGTGGTGATCCGCGCAACGGACATGGCGGGACAGCTGGGTGGCCTGTCCGGATCCACCACAGTCACCATCGTAGTCACCGATGTCAATGACAACCCACCGCGCTTCCCTCAGAGTAAGTCCTGACAGCGGCGGGGGGTGAGCGCTGGCACTTGTCCTGGTCCTGGTTCCTTGTGGGTGGTGGGGCAGAAGCTCAGCCCCCAGCACAGCCTGGTACGTGTCTGCAGGGTGAGCCAGCCGTGCTGCTCGCGTGGCGGCAGCACCAAGGTACCGTAGCACACGCAGCTCCTTGCCTGGGTCTGAATGTTGACCCTGCCTGGCAGCATGATGGAGGGGCAGCGGCTTTGTCCCAGCCTCTCCAGGGCCCCAGACAAGACCCCTTCTCCTGGTGCTGGGAGCAAGGAGGGCTGTGTGGTGGGGCCCTTTCCTCATCCCTCCCTGAGCAGTGCCGAGGGAGAAGGCAGCCTGGTTTGTCTTGCTGCTGTCTCCTGGGAGCTTGGGCAGGGACTTGGCTGCTGGCCTGGCCCCACCTGGCTGCTGTGTCGGAGCTTGGCACGCTCTGCCCCACCACGAAGCCGCCCGGCTCACAGACAGCAGCCTGGACACAGCACAGCTCTGTTTTCCACGTCGCTGCTAGCGGCCTGTGGCTCAAGCTTGTGTCTTCTCCTCCCCAAAGGAGGATGCTGCTGCGAAGAGCGGGCTGTGCAGTCTCCGCAGCGCACACCAGCTGCCGAGACGGGCAGCGCGTAGCTGGCAGACCAGAAAGGGTGCTGCAGCTGTGGGAGGCTCAGCTCTTTAGCTGCAGCTCCTAGAAATTCGAAATGGTCAAGTTTGCAAAGAATCAGAGAACACTGATTGCGGGGCAGCGTCCATACAGAGAAATCAGCCTTTACTTCACCCGGCACCTTGAAACATCAGCGCTCCCCAATTATCTTCCCTCAGCCCTTGTTTTTGGCTGGGGTTTGTGTTTCTCCTGGTAGGGTGTTCTGGACTATAGATACGGTAGAGTTTGGGCAGCCCTGGTAGCCTAAGGGTGCTGCCAGGGGAGGTATGGGAAGGGCCGAATCAGGCTGGAGGGAGTTCAAAGGGAGAAGCAGTGACCCCAGCACCTTTTTCTCCTCCAGAGATGTATCAGTTCAGCATTGTTGAAACTGCCCCCGTGGGCACTGCCATCGGGAGGGTGAAGGCAGAGGACTCTGACGTCGGGGAGAACACGGACATGACGTATCAGGTGAAGGATGAGGAAGGAGTGGAGATGTTCAAAGTCACCACGGACAGTAATACCCAGGAGGCTGTCATCTCAGTGAAGAAGGTGAGAGATGAGGAAAGCTGGTTGGGTAGGCAGGGCACAGACCTCTAGGAGGGTTCTTTTCTTTGGGGGCTCCTGCTGCTGCATTTGAGTTGAAATAAATGCTCCTCTGAGCAGTAGCTGTTGCATTTTTGTGCCTGCAGGTGCAGGGAGAGACCTGCCTCTGTTCTGCCGGGATGGCAAAACGCTGTGTCTGGGAGGAAAGGCTGGAAAGGAGAAGCAGCTCAGTGCCTGCTGGAGCCTGCACAGGGCTCCCTGGGCAGCAGTGAAGCAGCGAGCCGTGCAGAGGTGAAGCCACGCGTAGGGCTACAGAGACGAGTTCTTACAGCTGTTATTGATAGCACCTGCTTGGGGAGAAATATCCCCACCTAATTCCTGTACCTGACCAACAGCACTTTGACTGCGTCTGCTTTTGGTGGCAAAAACAATCAAGCAAACACTTGATGCAGGCAAGAAAGAATGATTGTTCACCAAGGCTGCTGCATTCTGCTCGCCTCCCCTGTAGAAATAATAGCAGGGTGATTAATGGTCAAAACCCGCTCACTGGCAGCACACAGTCTGCTGTCTTCCCAGTGAATCCTGGCTGCCCGTGCCCTGCGCAGCCTGGACACCCTGTTGGGGGTCCTGGGGAGAGTGGCCTGGAGGCTTCCTCTTCCTCCTGCCCCCCTCCGTGTGGGTGCTGCCAGCGGGAGGGCAGCGCATGAGCATGAGAGGTCCCAGCCTCCCGTGGAGGTGCTGCCTAGGGAGCAGGTGGCTTTAGTGGCATCCCTGATGTCTCCAGTGAAGGAAGGGGCAGGAGGGGGGCTCCGCGGGCTGAGTATGGCTAACCCTCTCCTGTTGTCACAGCCTCTCGACTACGAGTCAAAAAAAGTGCACACTGTCGTGGTGGAGGCCCTCAACAAGTTCGTGGACCCGCGGTTCGTCGACCTGGGCACCTTCCGGGACCAGACCATTGTGCGGGTCTCAGTGCTGGACGTCGATGAGCCCCCTGAGTTCCGGCCCCCCTCCAACCTGATGGAGGTCCAGGAGGATGCGCACATTGGTTCTGTTGTGGGGATTGTCACCGCCCTTGACCCGGACACAGCGAACCATCCTGTCCGGTAAAGCAGCCGCCTAAACCTCGTCTCATCTTCCAATGGCGAGCATGGGGTCACCTGCGAGGGACACATGTGGCCTGGGGGGGGGGGCATGGCCATGCCTGGGGCAGAGGGGAGGTGATGGCAGAGGAGGAGAGGCGGTGCAGGAGGCGGTGACAAGTGCTGCACGCGTGGCCAAGCGTGTGAGGGTGTCCTATGGGACAGGCGGTGGCAGGTGAGTGGCAGCCTGTGCACAAGCAACAGGCAAGCAAAAGAAGCCATCTCACGGGTGACAGATACGTCACTGGCAGGTGATGGGTTTGTGAGTAGCAAGGGAGTGTCGGGGAGGGTGACTGGGTGATGCTTGCATGTCCTTGCTGCTGACAGTGAGGCGTCTGCAATGGTGCCTGACACAGGCCAGGCGAGCCACCAGAAATGACAGGAGGGCAGCGGTGAAGGATGACAAATAAGGTGGGACTCGGGAGGTGCAGAGCCACAGCTTGGCTGTGCGTGTGCGTGCATGAGTGCACAGGGACCAAAGATCAGAGGAGTTTATATTTGGGCAGAGGACGTAATCCAGGCAGCAGCTTATCTGCACAGGACATTTCCCATTTCCATTTAATTTGTGGCGAAAGAGATTGTTACCTTGTTAAATTGTTATTACCTAAGGCACAAAGCAGCTTTCTGGCTCTGCCAACTGGCCTGAGTCACGAGCAGTTGGGATGGAAAGCTGGTGTTCAGAAAACATCCTCAACGTGCGGAAAATTTCCTTGAAATGTGTGTTCTCGTGCCAGGTGACGGCAGGGCTGCAGGCACCTTGTGCACAGCCGCTCGCTTCACATGAGCGGCGGTGGCTTTGCATTTGAGAGCTCTGGAGCGAGCCCGTCCCAGCAGGCAGCAATAAACTGGGATGTAGCACGGTCAGGGATGTGGGATGGAGGAGAATGTGGCCAGGGAGGGCTCAGTTACGGTATTGATCCCATTCGATGATGTCCCTGTGGCTGCTTGGGGTGCTGAGCTCCAGTGCTGTGCAGCCATGGGGAACACAGTGGTTCAAGGTGGGGTGAGGGCTGCCTTCATGGAAATTAAGATTGAGACGTTTAGAAAGCTCAGAAAAGAATTTACACGTGGAAAGCTGCCATCTACAGATGCCTGGCAGCTAGCGGAGAGCGTTGTGTCACAAAGCTGGATGCTGGAAGTTGTCTTTGGGGTGAATGTGAATGAAATCAGCCTTGGCATGCCAGGAACTATCTATGTGAGCGTTGCACTGCTTGCACTAGTCGGTGCTGGTTGTTGGATATATTCTTGAAGTTCCTCTGCTCACATTGTCATGTGGCTACCTTCTCCTTTCAGGCTACGCATCTGATTTCTTTGTGGCCCACCCTGAGCACATGGCTGTTAGCTTGCACTCTTCAGATGCAGGCAGTCTTTCTACACGTGTGTACGTGTGTGCATGTGCTTTTTCACTCGATGGTTTCTAGCAGTGCTACAGAACATAGATTTTATTTTCTGATCTGTAATTGTAGGAAAGGGGCCTTGGGGACAGAACTATTCTTATTCTCATTTTTTTTTCTTGTTCTTTGTGCTGCTTCCCCGTGGAGCTTGTTGCATTGTTTGCAGACAGAACAAAAGAAAGCAGGGGAGGGAGGCTTTCTACTGCTGTGCAGAAGGTGATGGGGACTTGGAGCAGAGAGAAACAGATTCAAGTACTCAGCAGGAGCAAGAGGGTTAGAGCCCAAACTTTGCTATGCGATTGTCTCTCTTATAGCAATCTTAGTGCCAGACAAGGCAATGACTCGTGCTCAGGCACGAGGGCCCAGCCAACAGGACTCCCAGGCATCTGCTGCAGCTTGGGAATTGCCGTGTGTTTTCCCTTGTCAGGCTTGATGCATTCAAATACGTGTCCTCCCTCCAGCTATCCCCGGGCAGGTAGCTCATCCTGCATCCCCGTGCTCCCCTGGGGCATTTGATCTCTATCCGTCCATCTCTCCACTCCCCTCTGTTCTTGCAGTCCCTGCTGTCGTGCGCGGTGGCAGCTCCGTCCCTTTGTGATGCTCCCTTGGCGCTTGCCTGGGGAGTGGGGGTAGGTGAGCCTTCCCTGCCATTTTAACCTGCACCAAGTGGAGATGCAGGTTTGTATCGGTCACGCCGATGTGGCACCAATGCAGAAGGAAGGTGCTGTTGGATCTCCCCTGCTTTCCTGTCCTCTGGCCAGCCAGGTAATTTAATAAAATACTTTGCCACGTAGGCAGCTGTTCACAGTTTCCAAGTGGTGCACAAACATTAATGCAAGCATCCTGCAGCACCCTGCCAGGATGTGACACTAACCTGTCAGCAGGAGACGGCAGTAAGTCACCTCGCACTTCAAGTGTGCTACTCCAAAGTACAGTTACAAGAAGCCAGCGCTTGTACTTCACCTTGGATACGATAGAGAGCAACTGGTCCTGACAGCATGACCGGTATTTGATCTTCAGCTCCTTGAGGTTGGTATGAACCCTTTCAAGTCACTGCAGTTCAGTGGATCCCTTTAACTTCCTGATCCTTGTCTGCTAGAGGTGGGAGCAAAGACGTGGCTGTGTCTGTGGTGGCTGCTGTCTCCTGGACTCTGGTCTGTGTGTTGGATCTGCGCTGTAAATAGGGGAGAGCCACAACCTTCTGTCATGATGAGATGCACTCTCCCCTTGAGGCAGGAAAGAACAAGGATTGCCAGAGACAGCAGAGCAAAAATCAGCTCTGTCAGCGTTTCCAGGTCCTGCTGACACCAGGCTGCCAATAACGAGATTTGGGAAGTATTTTTAGCCAAATGGGAAAGGAGATGCCCTTGGCTCTTTGTTTTCATCCCCAGGCCAGCACAAGCAGGGCTGTGCAGCTCCTGCTGCGCCATCCAGCCTGAAGCAGCTGCTGGAGGCACATTTCAGCCTGGCGTTCCCCTGCCCTCCCGGTGATCCGCTTGTCCCACAAGGATGTGGCCACTTGGTGTTGAGAACAAATCCCTTCCAGATGAGCCGGGCTGGGTCACAAAGTGACCTGTTATGAAGACATGAGGAATGAAGGGGCATCCGACTCCTCTGTTCTTGGGAGGCATCCCTGAGGCACTGCTCACTGTCCCTCTCCCAGCTGCATCTGGATGTAAAGCCCCTGGCAGCCACTTGCCCGGGTGGGAGGAGAGTTGGGGCACAGGGTGCCTGAAGTGCACCCCATCTCTCTGGGTGATCATCCCCAGCTTGTGGCTGCTCAGAGGGACACCCTCGCTCCGGGGCCGAGGCTGCGAAGCCGGGAATCATGCTGAAGTCCATCATGGCAGAGGGGCTGCGCGCATCCTCGGGGGGAACACAAAAACCCACCATGGTACAGGCAGGAAATGCCTTTCTAAAGGACCGGTGTTTTTTTATTTTATTCCATCCTTGTTTGTTGCCTAACAAAAGCTGGAACCACTCTTTTTCAGAAAGAATTAAGTTTCCAGTTGGCTTTTTGGCTTTAGCTGTACGTTTCCTGGGCGTAGTGCGATTTTTCTCATCTGAGCCATTGTATGAGGCAATACAGTGATAGACTGTCTGTGTACGTGAGGCTGTTTGTATGGGAGCCTTTTGTTTTTCTCTCTGCAGTGGGAGCCTGTGCTCTGATTGTGTGCGTTCCAGGCTTTATCAGCACTGGGAAGATGTTGCTTGGGATTTAAGGTTCTCAAAGATATTCTTGTTTGGCATTCACCAAATCTGGAGACAGGTGTTGGACATGGGCATTTTATAGACTCCAACAGCACAGCAAGAACTACAACCTGCTTCAGCACAAAAGGGAGAGGAGGAAAAAACAAACACAACAGAAAGCTTTTCACACAGTGTTTGAAAAGCTCCCTATTAACAAAACACATGGCATAAAATGTGCTCCTTGTTGCATTCGGGGGGAGAAGTGAAACAAACTGCTTGAGAAATGCATTCACGAGAAAGATGAGCACCAAGAAAGCTGTCTAAATTAAACAGTCACTTGTAACATCCAAACCAACAGGCAGTGCCAGCAGGAAGAGAGGAAAATGGATTACAAGGTCCGCATCCCAATCAGAGCTGGGGACTGCAGCTCCAGATACGGAGCGCCAGCCAGCTTTAGGAGGAATGAGCGTGTGTCCTACCTCTGAGTACCTGGAGGACCCGGGGATTAATTGCTACACCTTCCCAGGTGAGAAGCACCGTTTGACTTCGGTGGGACGGATGAATACGAAGCTGGGCTACCTGAGGTGGAGAGGCTTGTGATGGTCAGCACAGACTTTGGTTGGTAAAGATGGTATTGCACAAAATGATGTAAACTGCGCACAGCGGATAGTTTCTCGTTCTGGCTGCAGGGTTAGCCATAAGCTCTTGGAAGGGGAGGTCTGCCGTTGTGCGGAGCAGTGTAGAGCGGGTTGATCTGCAGCTCTGAGTGGGCTATGGCTGTGGCTTTGAGGGGGCAGATGGACATCCCTGTACCCTCTCAGTCCCCAGCTCCAGTGCCAGCCTAGTGCTCCAGAGCCTCCAGATGGAGAGAGCTACAGACCCACCTGGACTGGCCACCTCCAAAATCCCGGTGTGTAGAAGCCGGCTCAGCCCTGCTTTCATGGCAAATGCAGGCAATGCTCGGCGCTTTGTCTCCTTGCCCTGGCACAGTGCTGAGAAGGTGGCAGCTCTCTGCGTAGCGGTGGTGACAAAGGGATCAGATCTCTGGTTTGGTTTGTGCCCTGCCACAGGGTATGGGCAGTCAGTCCTCAGCAGACAATTCAGAAGTGACAGAAGACAACCTTAGCAGCAAAACAATTAGCAGCATAAGAAAAGGTTACCGGTGCCATGAGGCAGAGCACTCCCCTACCAGCCTCCTGCCCTCTGGCCATGCAGGCAGCCGGTATCAGATGTTTCCAGGCTCAGTGATGTCTCCCATCACTAACTGGGTTTTTCTGCATAGCTATTTTTTGAAGACATCTTTGTTTATGCAGCAATGACATGACTGTGAACAAAACAGGCATGTGCTTACCCGAGAAGCAGGGAAGGCATATGGAGAGTGAAGTATCATCTTGAACTCCAACAGTATTCAAAAGTGGGATGGAAGAACAGGACGTGTTCGAGGTCAGGTGGTGTGGGAGAACAATGGAAGCAGTTATGCAAATGCATCAGTTATGCTACTGGGAAGATATTAGTTGTTGTCATCCTGGTTTCTGTTCCTCCTCCCAGCAGTACGTTGGACTGATGTGCACAAGTCAGAGTGGACAGACATCTCCTTTCCCTTTGCAGTGAGCGAGAGCAGAGTGGATGTGAAGCTGCAGTACGTGCCAAGACAGTGTCACTGTCCCTTCTGGAGCTGGCTATGTGCCTGTAGAGGCTCTGTTTCCAGCTGGGAGTTGGGGCAGAAAATGCAGGAAGACTAGGAAGTCCCTGGCAGTTGGTTCAGAGATGCCTAAGCTTGTACCTGGCTTTGTGTGGCAGATCCCCACCGCCTCTAGATGCAAGGAGGGGGGGAGGAAGCCAGCCACATTGCTGCAGAACGTGCTAGATTGTGCATGTGCACAGATGAAATTTAGATAGTGATTTTTGAACATTTTTCCTTAACTACAAGCAAGTGCTGTTGTATTTTTCTCTCTCATCCCCCTGTCTGTCTGAAAGGGAGTGAGCTAGGGAACGTAATCTGGTACTGTATAACACTTTAAACAGCGTAGAAATGCCTTTGTGTGTGCCTCCATCAGAGACAGAGCTGCCAGGCTCTGTGGGTAGGTGTCCCTCAGGAGGCACTCTCGGCTGCAGCTGGTGTCCCCCCGGGGCATGGGACACGAAGGCATGGAGGCCACGGATGCCTCTGTGCAGTGGCCGTCCTTGCGTGCAGAAGGTGAGCTGGAGTTCCACGGCTGTGAGCCATGTGGATGATGGACCCACCCGACCACAGCTGGACTGTGCCAGGAGAGATGCAAGCACTTGGGAAAGCTCCCCTACAGTGTGCGGAGCACCTCCACCATCTGGAATGAGCTTCTAGCCTAGAGCCTGTCCTGCTCTGCTCCTCTTGTTTGACGTGGCCCCTTAGTACTGTCCTGTCTTGTCAGCTTTCCAGCTTGCTTTGTCCCTACATTTATCTTCCTTCTGTTGTTGGGCATGTGACTGAAGGCTTTAATTTATTCACAGCCCTCCTTTCGGTAATTTATCCTTTGTACTCTTTGCTGTCTTGTATTATTTAATTCTGTAAAGCACTCTGGGATGCAGTGTGTATGAAAGATGCTGTACACAATAACATTATGCTGTATTGTTTGTGATTCGTAGGCCTTCTGGATTTCTAATTCTGATTGCAGTGGTGGTGGTTGTTATTTGTGTTACGGCTGCGCTCGAGGGCCTCAGCTGTGTCGGGCTTCCCTTCCAGCCCCTTCCCCAAGGAGCAGATATCTAAATGTGCCCTGGTTTCATGTTAGCTTGGCTTTATTCTGCGTGTGATGGTTGGAAATGCAGGACGTGCCACCAGGACTGATTGCGTGGGCTCGTGGTGTCATGGCTAAGGCACAGGGCTGAACCCGGGTGTCCGACTCTTCTCGTGAGCTGTGGTGTTGCCCTTTGGGAGGAGGTGGGAGTTGTGCTCTCCAGAGGTGGCCCGGGGAGCCGGGGGGGCTGTTGGTGGGATGCCCAGGGAGGGGGCTGTTTTGGGGCAGCGCTGGAGCAGCCAAAGGAGAAGAGTGAGAGCTGCGTGTGAAGGGTCTCTGCTGAGCAGCTGGAGCCGGTCGGAGCTGCAGGAGCTCTTCAACCTGCTCCTGTGGAACTGGGAAGCGCAAATGAGGGCACATCCCAGGGCTGCTGGGGGTGGTGTGCTGTGGTGACTGTGGGGATGTTGGCTGTTGCCCACCTTTGCTGCCAGGGTTCTCGCTCCGGTTTGCTCAGGTTCAGTCCAGATTCAGAAGAGGCTGCGCCTTTTGTAACTGCTGCAGCTGCAGTCGGGTCATCTGCAGGTCCAGCTCCCAGCCTGCCCGATGCTGCTGCACTGGCCCCCGGGTCTCTCGCCTGGGTGGGGGCTGTAGCAGGATCAGGAGAGACGGCAGTAGGTGAGGTGGGCTCCTCGAGCAGGGCTGCCTTCCTTCGGTTTGGGTTGGTGTTTTTCCTGAATCAATAGCTCAGAAGCTTTCCAGGCTCATGAGTGGAGTTACAGCCCATGATTTCTGTATTGCTCTGTCTATCCTCAGCATAAGGTTCCCATCAGAGCAGGTTTTTCCCCTTGTCCACAGTCTGTGCTTAGTTCCACTTTATGCACCAAAAGCCGCACTTTAATTTTACGTGAAGGCCCTGGGCTTGCAGCCTGGTAGAAACATGGCCTTCATGTACTGTGCTGCAGCAGAGGAAAAGCGAGAGCGGTGATAAAGGGCCTGTTGCGTTAGAACCCTACACTCCTGGGGCTGATGGCGAGGCTGGGCTTGGCACATCCAGCTCTTCACAGTTGTCCTCTTTTGCCTGGTCTCAGGTACGCCATCGACCGCAGCACAGACACAGAGAGGATCTTTGACATCGACGCCAACACAGGTGCCATTGTGACAGGAAAGGTCCTGGACCGGGAGACGGCAGGGTGGCACAACATCACTGTCCTGGCGATGGAAGCAGGTGAGATGGAGGGGTGCTGTGTGGAGCAGACAGTGTGCTGGACCGGAGTGGGGCAGGGGGGGAAATGTGGGTGCATTCACTGCAGAGGTGACCAAGATGCAAGTGTTAATTAACACTGAAGTAGTAAAAANNNNTAAAAAGAAAGTAGAAAAAAAAAAAAAAAAAAAAAAAAGAAAAGCAGCAGCACTGAGTCTGACATCTCCCTAGACAACCTAAAAATACTCTTCCTGACTCGAGCATTAATAAGGGAGCATGGTCGAATAGTATATTTGATGAACGCTAATCAAATTTGTTATCTATGCGCCAGCTCTGCCAGTCATCCCCGTGCAGCTCGCTCCCTGCATTCGCACCTGCTGAGCGGCTCTGGGGGTCCCTCGGGGGGGGGGGGGGGGGGGGGGGTCCTGGCCACC
>VYZM01012863.1:207958-274218 GCA_013398915.1 Dromas ardeola | reverse complement strand
GGATTTCCCATCAACTGGAGCCCTGTGGCACAGATGGCTGCCAGCGCTCGCCTCTGCTGGGGGCTGACGGTGGTTGGGGTTTGCAGGCTGTACCCGCACACTGGGTTTGTGGCTCTGGATGCTTCCCGTGCCCTTCTTCCTTGGTCTCCCTGTGGGGCTGCAGGCTTGGCAAGGCACAGCAAGCAGTGGATGGGAGATCGTCGCACTGCAGCAGTGGGAAGGGGCTGCGGGGACAGATTGTCCCTGAGCCCCCCGTGCTGGGGCTGGGGGGAGCAGCAGCGATGCCGGGGTTGGTACCACCAGGCTGCTTCGTCTCTAGCCACAGCGCTTGGCCTCACCCTGCAGCCCACCAGGAAAAGTCCGAAGCAGAGGATGGGGAGAAGCTCTTTTGTTCTATCCTGAAATTAGCTCTTTTTCTGACCCTCCCACGAGAGCCCCGATGATGGTCTCTTCCTTCCCTTATGGCTGTGCTATCCTTTAACCTGTATTTACAGTAACTGCCAAATCTGCTCACACCCAGCTGGGAGAGCCGGGAGGGAACAGCTTAGTGGCTCCGCAGGTTTTGTTAGTTTATCTTCCCTCCATGTGAGGGGGGGGAAGCAGAGCCTGTTGTGGATGCTTCCAGCAGAAGTTCTGTTTGTCTTTTCTTCTGCAGTTCAGAAAGAAAAGAACAAACCTGGGTCCTGCTGCTCAAAGGAGCTCGGAATAAACTCTTGAGGAATGAAAAGAAAATAATAGCGGCAAAGGGCAGGCTTTGCTTCCCTGCAGGTGTTCCGCTGCAGGTAGGAACCTGCCCTGGGCATATATCCTGCTGCCCTCCATCGTGTTTGCACAGTGCCCTGGCTCATGGGCTCCGCCGGTCCCTGTGTGCGATGGTGGATCTGGCCCCGTGGGCCCCAGGGAATGCTCTGTGTTCCTCATTTTTCTGAGCTTGGCAATGGAGAAGGGGCTTCAATGCCAGGCACCGTGCTGGGAAGCAGAAAGACATTGCCATATTCTTCAAAGTTCTCCACATTTTGGATGCGCAAGTCGCCAGGGCAGCCTGGGACCTGCTGTGCTCTGCCACCCCATGGCAGCTGGTACCAGGGAGCTGGTTTGGCTCCAAAGCACCTCCTGACATCTGCAGACCTGTGCCAAGACCTGTCCGTCATGGGCAGGAGCTTTTCCTGGGCTCTGTTCCCAGAGACACCTCAGGAGTTCTGGTTCTCATTTCTTTGCTCGTTCTTGAACAGGAAGATGCCGTTCACATTCAAGGACCCGTGTCGGGGCCTGACTTGGGGCCCAGAGATGGGTTTCTGCTGCGGGGTCACCGCGCCGTGGGGACAGCCATCCGTTCTGGCCGGGCCGGGCCGGGAGAGGAGGGAGCAGCATCCCTGGCCAGACCCGCACTGCCTCGGGGGGACGTCTCTGGCCCCGCTGCGTGTCCCAAGCCCCTCTCTGTGCTGATGCTCTGTGCCTGCCGGCTGGGGTGACCTCTGTGCCATCTGGCTGAGGTGCTGTCACAAGCCCTGCCCGGCATCAGAAAGCGATGGGCAGGCATGCTGGCCACGCCGGAGGGAGGGTAGCCCACTGCCGAGCCGCGGCACGTCCCGGGACTCTGCCAGCAGTGGCCAGGGAGGAGGGGATCACGGCGTTGCAGCACAACTCAGCATCCAGAGGAAACTTGAGGTGACAAGAATCAGAAGGACAATATTTACACGCAGCAGCTAGGATTTCAGAACAAGTCAGTAAATGCTGTGTCTCCCCTCCGGCAGGGAAGCCTGTCAGGCTGGATCGCTTCAAAACCCGGGGAGACTCTTCAGCGCTCTGACTTCTCCCGTGGTGAGCTCTGACTCATCCGTTTTAACTGCCCCGACATTCCTCCCAGTGACATTATCCTTAACGTTTTGTAATCATGAAATATTAATGACTGATATTGAATTTAAAGTACAATTTATGTCTGAATCCTCTGGCGGAAAGGGCAGTTGTAAAGGTACAGCCTTCCAAGTGATCGAGGGGTTTTGAAGCGGGGCTGTGCAGCCTCTGTCACGTTGTGCCTGGCGCAGCGGGATCGGTGTGGAGCACGGGGCGGCTTAGAGCCTCCATGCTGTTGTTGGCATGTCCAGTGTGGCAGTTCCTGGCACGTGGCCGTTCCCGGCACGCCGGAGTCCGGAGCTGGGAGGAGCTGGTGGCACCCTGCGGTGTTCGCCATGGCCATGCAGGTTGCATCTGGCTGCCACGGGGTCTGCTGCGCCACCGGGCAAGACGCTACCAACTCCGATGGAGGCAAGTGGTAAAATATTCTTCCTCTTTCCTCGGTGAGATGTAAACTTTGCGGAAGGAGATGAGCCCACCAGGCATCCTCCTACTGCCCAAGCTCACACCTGGTGCTCATCGGGGCTGGCAGGAAGATGTGCCCCCCCTATTCCCACGGCGTATGGGCATGTGGCCTGGAGTGTGTCACACCAGGGTCTTGCCTCCCTGCATCCTCCTCGAGCTGCCCTCCCTGCCTGCTGGCAGGGACGGTCCTGAGAAGAGTTTAACCAGGAAAGCTTGCCTGCCGACAGCACTTGTTCCCGCAGGCAGCCTGTCTGTCAGGTTTGAGCAGCTCCATACAAAAGCCGTCCCCCCACCTTTGAAAGCCCCATCTGGGACCTGCTGCAGCAGAGACTGTGCCCAGGGGTGCATGTCCCACCTCCGGATAACCAGAGAGAGTGGATTTGCATCTGAGGAGCAGTGAGAAAAGCCGCAGAAGGCGCCTGGCTGCAGCTGATGCTGGCTGGGCTGCGTGCTGCTGGCAGGAGGAGAGGAGGAGCAGGTCTCCCCCCCCAGAACAGGCACTTCCCAACGGGAGCCGCCTCGGCCGGCTGGTGACCAGCAGAATATTTGGCCTCGCAACGTGGCAGCCAGCAGGAACCATGGGGGCTGTTCAGCAAATCTGGCCTGGGACCAGGCCAAGCGTTTCCAGAGATAAATCTTCATCTCGCTCGCAAGCTGTTTACCTTCCTTGGGCTAATATTAGTGATTCTCTTCCTGTTTTCCTCTTTGCTCATGTAAAATGATGAGGCCTTGACTGCTGTGTCCACTGCTGGTAATTGAGATGATAAATCTTCCTGCTGGAGACTGGCTTTAATCAGAGCATTGTGTTTGGATGCGATTTAATGACTCTCATGCTGCTGAGTTCGGGCAGGACTCAGGAGAGGTGAGAGCCATTTATAAGTTACTTGGCTTAACTGCTGCTTCCACTTTGCTTCCCCTCAGCTGGGAGCCACGTTTTCAGCTCCAGCCTATGCTGTAGCTGCCTGTGTCCGACGAGCCGTACCCCTGGCATGGCCCTGCCTTGTCCTTGCCACCAGCGCTCCGCTTTGCCATCGGGCAGCTGCCCTGACATCCACAAAACCACCCTGTGCTTCAAAGCCATGGCGCAAGTGCTGGAAAGCAGTGTCCCATCCCAGTCCTCTAATCTGCATTTTGTTCTCCCAATTCGCTGAGATAGTGAGGATTAAAGTCCACTGTAGACTCTTCTGGCGTCCCTACTAATGTAAAATTTTTGAATTCAGTACTGTACCAATTTGGTTTTGAGGCAGAAGAGGGTGGGTCATACACTGTGCCCAACAGCGTCCGTGAGCTGTGTCTCCCCGGGTGCTGCAGCCACCAAGGGCAGCCCAGGGTCCTCTGGGCTTTCCTCAAACTCTGCTTCAGCCCCCGGGAACGCGGCAGAGCACCTTTCTGCGTGCGGTACCACTGCCTGGCTGTTTGTGCGGGCAGGAGTGCAAATGCTACGTGTGCTTCAGCAACAGTTGGGTTTGGAGCTTCACAGTAGAGGTTTGGGTGTAAAAATGGAAAGTCCTTTATTGTGAGTTTGTCCGAGGGTCTGGCAGGATAAGGACTGGGTCCCGGTGCAGCGGTAACCATGGATCCCCTCCTTTCCTTGGGGAGGGGCTGTTTGCAAGGGCATGTAGCAATAGGATGAGGGGTAATGGTTTTAAACTAGAGCAGGGTGGGTTTAGATTAGACATTAGGAAGAAGTTCTTTACAATGAGGGCGGTGAGACACTAGAACAGGTTCCCCAGAGAGGTGGTGGAGGCCCCATCCCTGGAGACATTCAAGGCCAGGCCTGATGAGGCTCTGAGCAACCTGATCTAGTTAAAGATGTCCCTGCTTATTGCAGGGGGGTTGGACTAGATGGCCTTTAGAGGTCCCTTCCAACCCAACACATTCTATGATTCTATGATTCCTGTCACGGCAGGGGTGGGCAAGCATCTCGGCAATCCCTTCCCATCACTGTGAGCGTCTGCTGCGAACCTTCCAGCCTTTGAGAGAGGTTGCCCAAAGCTTCTCGGTGCCAGTCCTGCAGACAGTCGGCTGTCCAGAACCCAGGGAGAGGGCAAGGTCTTGGCATTCTGCACCTGAATGTTTGAGACAAGAATATAGTACTCTTCAGACTATTTTCATGGTTAATTAAGAACAAATACTTTGGGATGTGGATGAAGATTCAGCTGGAGCATTTGAGGCTTATCCTCAGCGTCGCTGTGCAGCAGGACTGTGGCTTTCTCCTCTTCCTGAGCCAGGGCACTGCCTGTCCCACCCCGTCCCCTCCCTGCCCACCCTGTCCCGTCCCTGCGCTGCCCACCGAGCAGCACCTCGGCACGGTGGGTCCGGGCCACGCTCGCTGCTCATCCCGAGCTGCCCCGTTCGTAGCATTGAGGAAAGCGCAGATGCTGCAGCGTGGAAGCGATGGGCAGAACTCCTGTCTCCCACCCCCGGCAGACTCCAGCGGCTCTGGAATAATTCAGCCCGTGTTGGCAAAGGCAGCTGCCAGTCATCAGCCTGGAGCTGCCGTACTGCACTGCCGTGTTCCCAGCATCTCCCCCTTGTTCTGTGTATTTTCCATGTCTCTTTCCTCAGTCTTTTCAGATTAATAGCATTCCAACTCCTGGAGGAAATGCAGAAAAACGGCATGTTTAATTTTAATTTAGGAAAGCGTTTAGGTAGCAGCCTAGTTTCCTCGCTGCTGTCAATCAGGTTTTCTCAAGGCTGACATCAATTAGTTTAAAAATATTGAATGTAATTTTGCCTGACACAACATATTGCAGCCACTGCAAAATATAATTTATTTTAGAAGAAGAAATAATTAAACTAATTTGCATGTCAGTCAGCTGAGCTGGAATACCGAGGAGAGATGCTGCAATGGAAGATGACTTTTTTTTTTTCCCCCCTCTCCGGTCGCGCTCAGCCTGGCACGTGCCACCCGCCGCCTCGTCCACGGGCCAGGTGCTGCTTGGCAGAGCCCGTCGAGGGCACGTTCCCGTGCCTTCCCGCAGCCCTCATCCCTCCGGGTCCGCTGTACGCACCTGCTGAGCCTTTCCTTCTGCGCGCCGGAGCACGCGCGTACGGCTCTGTGTGTGTGGAGGAAGCACAGGGCAGAGCTTTGGGCCTCACAGGTGCGAAGTCTGCATTAGTTAGGCGCATCGTGCCTTTCGTCACAGATGTACTCCAACAGTCTCATTTGCGCTTCTGCCCGTCATAAATTCAGTTTATGCCACAGAACTTACAGAAAACATATTTCAGAGATGCTTTGGAGATTTTTTTTTTTTTTTTCCCAAATACATCCAACCATTTTTCATATTTCCCACCCATAAATCCAGGTACTGGCTCAAAGGAAGAGGGAGGCTGATGAAGAAAGCATTTGAGGAACCTTCAAATAGATCATGCTACAGCCAAAATAAAAAGAAGCCAATGTGTGCCTCACTGTAAGAGTAGACAGTGATGCAACGGTTGCATTTCTAACCTTGACATTCCTAGAGATGTCAAATTTTAACCCTGTCACTGAGCCAGGAGTAAGCATGAGCCTCAGGCTTCCACAATTTTGGAAGGGGCAAAAGGAGAGATTTTTTGTGCCAGGGTACATTTAGAAAGGACAACTGTGCTTTGAGCTGTGCTCAGGAGAGCGGGATGTTAGTTATGGCTCTGGCAGAGGGGTTGGTGTGGGTCCTCGGTGCTGTGCCACGGTGCGTGGGTGACCCCACTCACGTGCACGGCATAAAACGCTCCTGGCAGCTGCTTGCTGATGCTGTGGAATGGGACAGACCTATGGCGATGCCCAGCCCTAAATACGCTGATCGCGTCCCTCCTGATGAGGCTGAGAGGTGATCTCGAAGGGAAGCTGCTGTGCTCAGGCTCACCCAGGTGTCCCAAACTGGCCCCACAGGGCCACCATGGCACTTGTCGTGCTGACAGGTCCTGGGGAGAGTTCGGCAGCGCTGGGATCGGCTCCTGCTCGCAGCCAGCTGGGGCATCTGGGAAAGGAACCAATCCTCCGTGTCGCAATTAGGAAGGGGAGGAGATGGGGTCCTGGGCTGTTCCTCCTCCTGGGCTCTTCCTCCTCCTGGGCTCTTCTTCCTTTCTTCTTCTTCTCCCTTTCTCTGGCAGTGCTTCCAGGGCAATGCCAGCTTGCTTCAGAGCTGAACAGCAGGGATGGTTATCCATCTTCCTGCAGGCTGAGGAGGGGCAACGAGATGCTGTCATCCTTCTTCTTGCTGGAATTGAACCCTTTTTCCTCCTGTTTGTGGCCCCAGTGGGCAACAAGCGCACCCCTCCACCTGCCCCGGGCTCCCCGCTCTGCTGCCTCCCCCTTCCTCTCTCCCCGAAAGCAATTGCAGTTTATTTCACTTCACCAACATGCCTTTTAAAATAACACATCGTTCTAGGCTTTTAGTCACGACTTCTGCCTCCCTCCCCCGAAAACAACCATCTAATCACCAGAGCAGCTGGTCTGGGTGAGAAGGAGTGATAACGCGAGAACCGGGTGAAGGCAGCTCTGGGGAGGGGGCTTAGGTTCCCAGCTAATTATGGAGCAGCGCTAAATCTCCTCTCCCCTGGGTCCTCCCCCACCTGATCTGCAGGGGCCAGCATTAATTTTATAAACAGGCAGTAGAGCTCCTGCCCGAGCGAGGAGAGAGGCATCGGGTCTGTCACAGTTGCAACCTCTGGGTAAAACAAAGGAGATGGAGTACGAGGGAGTTCTCATTTCTGGAAGCACATGAGGTGCTTCGGAAAACATTAGGCCCTCCAGAGTGATTTGTAATCTTATAGCGAGGGCTCAATGTACCTTTGCGGTGCGTGCCGTGGGGTAGAGCGGCACTGCAGTGAGTGGAGCTGTAAATGCGATCTCCGTCCCATGTGCAGCGCGAGCCCGGAGCAGGACCAGCAGCTCCGTGCACCCCTGAGGGAGGGGAGCGGATGCGAGCCCCCCAGGACCGCTGCCTGTGCGAGGCATGGGCTGGCGAGTTGCGGGGGGGTGATGGGGCTGCTCTAGATCTTCCTGCGTGACCCCGCTGTGCCGGCTGGCAGATGCTGCTGGGTTCAAATTCGAGCTGCTGATGGCAATGCAAAAACGGGCGCCAGCGTGCAAGTCCCGGGTCCCAGGGCAGGAGCCCTGTGCCGTGCCAGGGAGGGTTCAACCCCGGCTCACCTGGGTGCGGTGGAGGTGCAGGGGACAGATTTCTTCACCGCCCTGTGCTCTTAGTTGGCCCCAGCTGTTTCACCTCTGCTCGCTCGCCTCTCAGCTGTGGCTGCTAGCCCCTGGGGTGTAAGGGTCAGGATCCAAGTCAGGGTGGGGTGTTCTTGCATCTGAATTTCCTTGTCCCCTCTTGGTGCTGTCTGGCTGCAGCACGGATGCTCGTTGGTGGTGACTGACCCTTATCATGGGGTCTTGATCGGAGCTGTTCAGCTTGTCCAGGGGTAGATCAGGCCAACAGCAGCGTTTCGGGAGTCCTTGGTACGCAGCCTGGCAGTTGGGTTTCTTTATTGGAAAATGAATGTGGTGAGGCTGAACGATGCTCTGTGGGTGCTGCTGGCCCACAGACGGTGTGTGCCAGGGGCGGGCAGAGATGCGGAGCTGCCATGGCCTCTGGACGGACAGGGACAAGGAGGGTTTGCTCCCTGCTAGCAGCAGATGGCATTTCCTGCTGAAGCTCTGCTTCTTTTTTTTGTTTCAGATAATCACTCACAGGTATCGAGAGCCTCTCTCCGCATCCGTATCCTGGACGTGAACGACAATCCGCCCGAGCTTGCCACCCCCTATGAAGCTGCTGTGTGTGAGGATGCCAAGCCAGGCCAGGTAGCGGATGTCCCCCAGCCCTTCTCGTGAGTCCCCAGCAGCGCCTGCAGCTGTCTCGTGCTGCGAGCAGCGCTCTGGACCAGTGCCAGCCTGCCCCACCTTCCCCTTCTGCCTGAACATCTTCCCGTGCAGGTGCTGTCACACTGGGAGCCGCTTTGCTGGTGTCCTACAGCTAAGTCTGTCTGCAGGGGCAAAGGCTCGTCCCTCACTGGCAGAAGCTGGTGATGCTCTGCTGTGGAGGAGTTGCGGAGGCAGCACTAATTCTCACCTCTTTCTCCCCACAGCTGATCCAGACAATAAGCGTCGTGGACCGTGATGAGCCTCAGAGTGGCCATCGTTTCTACTTCACGCTGGCACCCGAAGCCACCAACAACCACCATTTTTCTCTGCTGGATATTAAGGGTAAGCCCTGCTGCACCCTGCCCAGTCCTGCAGCCTCCGGGCTGAGCGGCACAGCTGGTCCTGGGAAGGGGACGGGGCTGTGGGCTTGTGGGCCATCTGTGCGCAGGATGCTTTGGGCACCCTGCAAGGCTCCTCGCCAACCTGAAATGGTGGGACTGGTCAGCCAGCAGTTTGGATTTCCTCAAGGAGGCTCTGCCAGCTTTCTTCTCTGCTGCAGACAGGTCTAAAGCCCCTCTTGTGCTGGCTGGTTAGCCTTTGATGTTTTCAGGGCTCTCGGTCTCTTTCTTGATGTGAAATCTCCAACCTGCCCGCAGGCAAGGAGATGATGTGGATTTACAGATGAACACGCTCCCATTTTGAGCATTAGGATTTATCCCTCTCCAAGGTAAATCCTGGAGCCACCGTGTGGGTGGGCGGCCCCTGTGCCCCCGACAAACGGAGCAGCTCAGGAGCCCTGGGAGGCAGCGGGGCTGTGCAGCAGCCAGCCCTTGGCCCCTGCGGGCTACCTGGGACATAGCCAGCAGAGCCGAATTCCCCATTCGGTGGTGGCTCAGGAGCGTGGTCCCTCTGTGCTTCCTGAGGCTCATCCTGTCCTTTGGGCAACGCAGCCGGGCAGGGCCCATCTGTTCCTCTGGGGTTCTTTGTGCCTCTGGGCTGAGCGGCTCCCGAGGACTCGGTCCCCGCCTGCTGCGCTAACTGGGGTGCAGGTTTTGCGGTCTGCAAGGTCAGGCTGGGTTTGTGTGGATGACAATAACCCAGAAAGATAGTTATCAGGCTGCTTCCTATTTTTGATTGGTGTTTTGGGTGAATTTAGGTGCTGATCATAGAATCATAGAATCATAGGGTTGGAAGGGACCTCTGGAGATCATCTGATCACAGTGATGTGTACAGCAGGGACCCTTGCAGATACCAGGATCTTCTCCAGCCAGATGTGCGTTTGCTTATCAAAGGGGCCAGCACAGATGGAAGCCAGCAGACCACATTGAAATGCGTCTTTGTTTTGTTTTGTGGGGGGTTTTTTAAACCTTTTTTTTTTCCTCTGCTTTTGCAGTTTCATCTGTCAAAAGTCTGATTTAGTTTGTTCTGAGCTCATCGGAGGAACTCTCTGCTGATGTAAGATCCTGCTTGCTCAGTTTGGTTCGGCATTACTAGGGGTAGTCAAAATGGAGCTTGTAGCAAAAAGCTTCAGGCATAATTGTAGAAGGACGGATATTGCTGTGTGTCCCAAAAAGTGCAGCTGTCCCTGACCCGAGAACCTCCCCCTGCACTGATGGGGCAGCTGTTCACCAGACCTTTGCTTCCTATCATGTAAGCAAGCTTTAATCCTCTGCAAGATTTTGCCCCACACTCAGTGATTAACTTTCTTCACTTTCTCTGAAGGACCTTATGAGAACGTGCTGAGTTACACCCCGGTGTCTGTCCCTGTCCGGACCCCTCCGGAAGCTCCGAGGGGCCCGGCGCCGCGCTCCCTGCTCTGAGCGATGTCTGCCGCGGCTGGGTTGCGATCCCAGAGCCGTCACTGCTCCTCCTGTCTGGCAGGAGGGACCTGGCCAGGGCTGGCTGGAGATCAGGGGGGGCTCCTTCGCTGCCTGGCTCTGTGTGGGGTTCGCCCCCCCCAGTTCGTTCAACCGGGGCTCACCAGCAGCAACCCGAGAGCTGGCGCTGCAGGAGGGTGCAGGACGCAGGCTCGTGCCGCCATCTCCTCCGGAGCTGCTGCTCTCTTGAGTGGGACGAGGCTCTCGTTGCACAGGGTAATCCTTCGTGCTAAACGATCTCACCAACTTCGCGTGTGGTGCAACACTGCATAAAATGAGTAAAAGCTGGCATCACCTCCCGCCTTCTGTTCTCGGGAAAACAAATGCTGCTCCTGCAGGGTTATTCCCAGGGTGTTTGGAGACCCTCCCAATTGCCAAGCAATGCTGTCTTCCACAGCAAGAGGAGGCGGCTGCTTGTGCAGATGGAGGCACCCCTCATTTCTAATGTGTGTGCGTTTTGGTGTCATCTCCCTTCCTTGGATTTCTCCCCTCCAACCGTTTCTCCAGTCCATTGAGCACCCTGGGTGCGCTCACCTTCGCCCCCTGCTCTCCTGGGTTCCCTTGCTGCATCCTCCTTTGTCCCCCCCTTGCCTCCCTCACGTGCCTTCACCCCTCTTGCACTTGTCTCTACTCCTCCACATAAATATCGGTGGTGACAAACTGCTACCACCAGCCCATCTGTTTCTTTGTACAAATTTGTAGCCAGTTTTGAAACGTGATTTATAAATATTGCTTTTGCAGCCAAGGAGTGACACTGATGGATGTCAGCACAGATGGATTCACTAAGCTCTTGCTTAAATCCTTCTTCTCTCTTTTGCTTTGCACCTACTTCCCTCGGCTCCTGCAAGGCAACAGAAAGCCACCTCGGCAGGGTTGACTTGTCCTCAGTATGGCAGGGACCAGCATCTCCTCGGGAATGCTCCCGTTAGAGTTCGTCAGGCAGGACAGGGCCGGTAGCTGGGGAGCCGGGGGGGGCTACAGCCAGCAGTGAGTTAACTACGAGCTGCCGGAGGGGTGTCCAAGGGGTGGGCTGCTTGGGCAGGCACCTCGCTGGCAAAACTGACCCGGCAGGAGGCTGGAGAAGAAGAAGGAGAGTCGTATAAATCATAGAATCATAGAATGGTTCGAGTTGGAAGGGACCTTAAAGATCATTCAGTTCCAACCCCCTGCCCTGGGCAGGGACACCTCCCACTAGACCAGGCTGCTCAAAGTCCCGTCCAACCTGGCCTTGAACCCCTCCAGGGATGGGGCAGCCACAACTTCTCTGTGCAACCTGGGCCAGGGGCTCACCACCCGCACAGGAAAGAATTTCCTCCTGATATCTAATCTAAATCTACCCTCTTTCAGTTTGAGGCCGTTACCCCGTGTCCTATCATTACACTCCCTGATCCAGAGTCCCTCCCCATCCTTCCCGTAGGCCCCCTTTAGGGGCTGGAAGGGGCTCTAAGGTCTCCCTGGAGCCTTCTCTTCTCCAGGCTGAACAGCCCCAACTCTCTCCGCCTGTCCTCATAGCAGAGGGGCTCCAGCCCTCCCAGCATCTTCGTGGCCCTCCTCTGGCCCCGTTCCAACAGGTCCATGTCCTGCTTGTGCTGAGGACTCCAGAGCTGGACGCAGTACAATGTTAAAGCGCAGAGCCCCGCCGCCCGGGTGGGAGCAGAGCCAGGCAGGGGAGCGCAGGAGAGGACGCTGAGCGCTGCCTAGGCTCCTCCCGGGCTCCTGGTGGGCAGCGTGGAGGAAGCCTGCGAGGGGTTTAGGGAAAGCCCAGGGTGATCAATAATGCAGCCTGTCCATCGGATGAAGAGCTTGTGGAGTGAGTACCTGCTGGTAAGCGGGCGTATGGTGGACAGGGCAGGTCTGCTACAGCCTGATGCTGCCAGGACACGGTCAGGACACTGCCGCTTGCCCAAACCCAGCTGGGTCTGGCCCCAGTGCAGCCAGAACTGCACAGAGTGGGGCTGGCCCTTGCAAAGAGCCTGCAGTTCACCCCTGCAGCCCCGCTCGGCAGCTCCCAGCGGCACGCAGAGCTGCCCCGGCTCTGATGCTCTGGGTCAGAGCTACAAGAGCAAAAGGTGACCCTTGCAGGAGACCTGAATCATAGCTGGTTTGCAGGAGTCAGCCTTTTGGAAACAGAGCCGTTTCCTACTGGCATCTCTCTTTTCTTGCTTTTTTTCTGTCCAAGGGAGTGCTCAAGCACTTCCTAATTCCTCAAGACAAGGAATAAATGTCACGTGCGGTAACAATGACCCCAATCCAGAAGGAAGATGCCCAGCAAATGAAGTGCCTAAAGGAAGAGATAGAACTGGAAAAGCTGACCTCACCCAGGTCCAATTGGTGCCATTCCAAAGGCGTTCACCATCCTCTGCCTCCTAACTCACCTTTTGCTGGGTCTTTCTGGCCTGAGAAAATTGATTACAGAAGGATCAAAGGCAATTAAAGCCTGAAATCATGTTCTCCAAGAAATGCTAATTGTGTTGGAAGGGATGATAGAAAGCATCCAAGCCCAGCAACCTGGAAAGGGCGCTCGATAATATGGAGCGACACATGGAGCTACTGACTCCAGAGCTCAAGGGCTAGGCAAGCAGATGTCTGAACTCTCTGCAGGTCTCATTAAGAGCATGTAATGGGTGATAGAAGATCTGAAAATCGTAACAATCAGAAGCAAAATGTTAGGATTTGAGGATTGCCTCAGGATAGAGGAAGTCTCTCCAGCCCCACAGGGATGCTGTTCTCAGCACGAGCAGCATGGATGCTGATCTGATGGGGGGGGGGTTAAAAAGAGCATCAAACCTCCGGCGGGGCTGAGCGCAAGGTAAATGAGCAGCAGTGGTGCTGTGGCCTGGCACCCAGAGAACTTGGGAGAAGGAAGGGTCAGAAGGGAAAAGTGGAATTATTCTCCTGCCAGCTGCACCTGCCTGGGGCTGGAGTGGGGTCTGCTCCTTTTGGGCAGCTCCAGCAGCAGCATGGCCACGGGGCCCGGCTGGGAGCCATCTACACCTCCCCAGAGCTGGTGTGCCCGGGCACCGGAGCTGCAGAACAACTGCCGGAGAAGGGGAAGGCAGATGCTCGTGTGGCCCCGGGAGTGTGGGAGAGGGCAGGGATGTCAAAATCCAAACTGGAGGTAGCTCGCTCCCTTCTGCTCTCCTAGCGCTGTTCAAGATTGAGTTATGAGAAGGATTTATTAGTTCTGTCTTTGAAGCTGCCAAGAGCCTCTTTGGAGAGGGAGTCTGAAAGACTTAATTATTTTTTTATTCCTAGTGATGTTACGCTACCACCAGAGCATATTGCGTTCCAAAACTTTCCTCTTAGAGCAGTATTGTCTGGTCCCTGCACACACTCAGCCCACCTTGGTTTCTGCCTCGTGTGGTGGCTTGCTCCTCAAGCAGACAGAGGTGCCATCTCCTGCCTGTCACACAAGCTGGTATGATACGACACGGAATAACATCACTGAGGGGTCAGGGAGAGGGTGGCACAGGAAACCTGCGGAGGAGATGTCAGTTTGTGTAGCAAGACAGCAATGATAGTAAACGGATTGGCTTGGGGGTTCAGGGAACACATGGCACGACCCTTAGAGCAGTGTGACCATAGCACAAAGTGCGACGTTGCAAGGACTGGGCAGGAAAATGTAAGTGTGGAGATACAAACTCGTCTGTGCAGGAAAGTTGGATTGACGTCTGCTCAAACTTCAGTACCACCTCCTGGGAAATGTTGCTCCTTAACCTCGTGACCCCAAAAACGGACTTAGCAGGAAGCTGCTGCAGAGGAAGAGGCACGAGAGGCTGCAGGGCCAGGCCTGCCTGCCTTCTCTTTGCACCGACTCAGGCCGTGCCGATACAAACACATCTACGCCAAGACACGCATCCTGAAGCAACTGCCTTGGGCCAGCTGCATGTAAAGAAACAACTGTACCAAGAGAAATTAACATCATTTTGTAGGAAGTTGCTTTGGATGCATTTTCCTAGATGCATTTTCCCAGATCTGGGCAAAATTTTCTTCACTTCTGTGGTCAAATAGACTACACTGTGTGGCAGCAGCACTGCTTTTTCTGGAGTATCTCAGAAGGGGACACAGAAGTTTGCAAGTAAGAGGGGTGTCAACACCCGATGGAGGAAAGAGCAGTCCAGGGTGCCTGGGGAGCCGTGGGTGCAGCGGGTGGGCAGCAGGGAGGGGGCTGGAGCCTGGGGGGGGCTGGTCTCTGCCAGAGCCGGGTCTGGCTCTCCAGCCCTGGTGAGGAACGCTGTAGGTGTAGACATGGCATTTCTGTGGATCACCCTCCTGTAGAAAGCGCTCGTGTCACCCTGTTCGGGAGAGAAAATGTAGTTTCGTGATGTTTGAAATAGCATTTTGTAGTTGTGATTTTTGGTTCTCCCTCCGTAGCGCCGGGTTTTGGGTTACAGAGCAAGACCTCAGCCCCTTCCTGAGCTGAGGGTTCTCAGGGCAGAGCTGTCTGTTGTGCTGTTGATATATTTAGGTACTGGCTGCTTTATTTTGACTTTGTGGGTTCAGCAGTGAAAATACTTCTCCTTACCGTACTGGGAGGTGAGGGGGCTCAGTGGTGCAACGTGCTGCCTGAGCAGTCTCCGCTGAGCTGGGGTTAGTGGCCACCTCCCTGCGACTTGGACATGTGTTTCCCCTTGATTTCTAGAGACTGTTTCTAAAAATACAGCGTGCCTTGTGGCAGATCCCTAACAGGAGCTGGAGCTGGCTGTAAACAGGAGGGTGTCACCAGCCTTCTGCTGCATTTCCAGGGAGGCAAGGAGCTGGTGCTGCGCCTGCGTTCACGCAGCGCTGAAGGGATGCTCGCCCGGGCGGCTGGGGGAGCTCCCAAGCACAGCGGTTCATCGGGCCTGGGCCAGAGACGGGCTGAGCAGCACCTGGAGGAACAGGGCTGTGCACAGACATCCTCCGAGCCGGGATCCAACCAGGAGCTCAGGCTGGTTACTCAACTGGTGTGATGGTGCCAGCGAAGGCGACCTTCCCGGGCTGAGGGCCAGAGCCTTGGGTGCTCGCAGCAAGTGGGTCTGTCCCATTTGTCCTGTGGCTTCCTCTCCACTGCATCCAGATGCCCGAGGCTTATGTTTAGCTGGGCTTGCTAGGAGTTAGTCCTGGCCTCTTGCTGAGATGGTGCCATTAACGTTATTTATATCTCCCTGCTATGCTGCAGCAAGCTGAGGGAGCAGCACCAAATGAGATCTTGTTACCTTTGTGCAAATGATTAGCATAACAATATTTTTTTTTCCTAGCTCATCCTTGGTAGGCAATAGGCAGCTTCTCTGCTGCCGGCAGGCTGCTGCACTTGCTTCATCCTCTGTGCCTTCTGTGGGGCTGGTGCTCCCCTGCTCCTCCTGGCAGCTCTGCCGAGTTCCTCTGCGCTGGGGCCACGTCGTGCTCCAGGAGTCTCTGCCGTGCTGGCAGATGTCCTGCAGGACCAGGTAGCTGCCCAGGCAGGGGGTCGGTGGTCCCTGCCTCGCCTGCAGAGAAGCCAGACAATGCGTGTGGGGCAGAAAGATGGTGCTCTCCGCTGTGGGCCGTCCCCTCCACGGGCTGCCGGCGCTGCAGCACTCGGGTCACGTCTGACTCGAAGCATGGGGCGGTGCTGGGCGCTGCAGCCTTGCAGGAGGGGTGCTGGCACCACATGCAGTATCTCCCTTCTGAGGCAAACTGTCCCCACATCGACTCGTACAAGCGTTTGCCTTACTGCTGTCTTCTGCTCTGTGCTCCTGAGGATGTTGCCTGCCTCAAGTCTGCAGCTGTGAGCAGGGATGAGTGAGCTTACCTGGAAAATTCCCTTAATGGATAAAAGATGCTACATACAAAGGACGACCTAGTGACCTGCAGCACAGTTCTGTGTGCATGAATAAGATCTGGTTTTGAATATTGCCTTTGTGGCATTCAGCGCAGCCTCCAACTGTTGGCTGGTGTGGTCTTCTCTCCGATGTCCTTGCCTTTCCCCCCCCAGGCTCTTCAAGGCACACCTGTGCTCTCAGGTGAACTGGAAGAGATGACTTTGTCCCCGTCTTTTTTATGCTGGAATCCCAGCTGTCCCCAGCTAGGGTGCCAAAGGCTCCTCTCTCCCCAGCAACATGGCCGTATTCTGGCAAGGCAGAAAACCCTGGTGGGCTGAGTCCAGAAACCTGATGATAGGAAGCAGCAATCTGGTATCTGAGGGCTGTTCTGGGCAGAAGCCCGAGCACTGCTGCCTCCCTTCTGGGCACAGGCAGCCCATCTTCCTCGCTCTTGCTGCGCCTAGCCATGCTCGGCTCCGGCACATTTGGGTGGGCTTCACCTCTGCACCTTCATGTCAGTGTGGGGGGCACGGATTGCCCCAGCTCCTCTTCCAGACTGCCCCGAAACAGAGACCAGCCTTGCGCTCGCATGGCCTTTGCTGGGGGTGGTTGCAGCAGTCATGAGGTCTGTGCCTCTGCCGTTTGTACTGGCAGAGCTGGGCCAGGGCTCAGCGCTGGGATCCTGGCAGACTCTGCCCAAAATGCGTTGTCCCCAGCCCTGAGCAGCGCGGGGGGAGATGGGTTCTGTGCTCTGCTCTGCTCCGGCTGCTGTGCGGTGCTTCCAGGATCTGCCACGCATCCCGTCTGGCCAGTGGATCTTCCCCGTCCCGCGGCTCGGCGTGTGCCTGCCCCCCTGCTCTGCTCTTGGCTCATCTCCTGTCCCTGCCATGCCCCGGGTGCTCCCGTGCAGCACCCGATCCATACGGCAATTTCCGTGGTGGCAGGCAGCCCGAGAGCCAGAATTAGAATAGATGTCTTTTCCGATCGAAGAGCTGATTGATACAGAAAGGGGCCAGTCCAGCATAAATCAGGTGCAATAAGGAGAGAGTCTGTAGACAGCAGCACCTTGCTGTGAGCGGGCCAATCTACGTTTTATTAGATAAAGACTGCAGACAGTCGGCAGAGACTTCTGACATCTGGCCGCAATAGTTGAGTTCAATCCCTTCCCGGCTCTGCTGCCGGCTGGCAGGGAGCAGCACGCAGGAGCGGGGAGCCGAGCCGATTTCCAGTCCCTGTTCCTACCCTCCCTCCTCCGGGTCGCCTGGGCACAGCTGCTGCTTGGGTTCATCTCTGGCGCCGGGGCCCTGGAGGGGCCCATGAAGTGGCCGTGTTAATGGGATCGTAATGGGTTATGCTGTGCCGGCTGAGCCCCTGGAACAGCAGGGTTTGAGCAGATGGGGAGGAGGATGGCTGGCTGGGCTGGGAGGCTTGGAAGGATCTCTGCTTGCTCCTTCAGAAGTTACAAAGGGTCCTGGGGGTATTTGGCTCTCCGGCTGAGGCAGGACTCTTCACCTGTGTCTCTTGGGTTTGGAAGCAGTGACTGCTCGTGCAGGTTCAGTGCCACCTGCCGACCCCCGTTCACTCTGGGCCCCATTCAGCAACTCATTTTTATTCTGATTCCTGCTCTGTGCCCCTCTCAGGGTGTCTTCTGGAAGTTTTTTTCCCCTCTCTGTGCTCCAACTGCATTGTTTGTCTGCACAGATCAGATACCCACGTGCTGTTGCTCCTGTGTCAGGTTTGCCATGCCCTGACCATGCTGGCAGGGGACACGCTGAGCTGACCCTGGGATGCCCGGCAAAGGGGCACGTGCTAGCATGTATTGGGCCGCCTCCAGGCACTTGGGCTGCTGAGGTGCTGTGGTGCAGGGGAGCCACGAGCTGGGTCCGTGCTCCCCTGTGGTGGAGAGGAGGGAGGCCCCATCCCCTCTTTGGGTGGTTTCTGGAGTTGGCACACGATCAACCCCTGTTTGTCTTGAGTGTGGAGGAGCCCAGGACGAGTCCTGCTGGTTGTGCTATGGGAGTGACTTTGCTGTGGGTTTATTTGTTCCCTGCAGACAACACGGCTGCGGTGCACACGCAGAGGATGGACTTCAATCGCCAGGAGCAGGACGTGTACTTGCTGCCTATTTTGGTGGTGGACAGTGGCCCCCCGGCCCTCAGCAGCACGGGGACTCTGACCATCCGCATCTGCGGCTGTGACAGCAACGGGGCCATCCAGTCCTGCAACAGCACAGCCTACGTCGTGTCAGCCACGCTGAGCCCCGGTGCCCTCATCGCGCTGCTGGTGTGCATCCTCATCCTGGTCGGTGAGTGCCCACCTGTCCCCTGGCCTCCTCCCATCCTGTCCCTTCTCCTCTCCATCCAGCATCGCACCAGCGAGCGCAGGAGGTTGCTGTGGGCATGGTGAAGGCTCCTTTGCCACCTCTTTCCTTGGTAGCTGCAGCGTGCAGGGCAAGAATCATAGAATGGTTTGGGTTGGAAGGAAACATAAAGATCATCTAGTTCCCACCCCCCTGCCCTGGGCAGGGACACCTCCCACCAGACCAGGCTGCTCAAAGCCCCGTCCAACCTGGCCTTGAACACCTCCAGGGATGGGGCAGCCACAGCTTCTCTGGGCAACCTGTTCCAGTGCCTCACCACCCTCACAGGAAAGAATTTCTTCCTAATATCTCATCTAAATCTCCCCACTTTCAGTTTAAAATTGTTACCCCTCATCCTATTGCTACCCTCTCTCATAAAGAGTCCCTCCCCATCTTTCCTATCGGTACTGGAAGGCTGCTATAAGGTCTCCCCCAAGCCTGGCCACCTGCCAGTGGGGGACCATCGGGCAAGCTCTCATGTTTGCCCCAGCTCCTCTGCGCTGGGCTCAGCAGGGCAGCCAGAGCAGGGGTCTCTCTGTGCAGGCCGGGGGGAGCCACTGCCCAGCGGAGGCTGGAGAGCGGCTGGCTTGCTCCCTGCCTCGCTGGGCAGGAGCCGAGAGCTGCTTGCAGGTTGCCGTGCCATACCCACGGCAGACGAGGCACGTGTGCGTCCCAGCACGGTGGCCAAGGATGGCAAGTGTGGGGTGTGCAGTTGTGCTCTTACCTGGGAGCGTGGGGAGGGTCAGGGTTAGAGTGTGCATGGACCAGGACACTGAGCTGGGGTGCTCGCAAACCAGAGTGCTGCCCAGGTCGGGACCTGCGCCCTGGGAATGCTGCTGGCTGCCACTGACACACTGTCACAAGCTTGTGCTGGGCCACCACGGCACAGTGTGAAGGTGCAGGGGAGGTGTGGGCTTCTGCACTGGTGGGAAAGGGCTCTGAGAGAGGGGTGTTGCAGTGCCCTCAGGTTTAGCGTAGGGCAGTTGATGGATGCTGCTGCTGAAAGCCCTCTGGCATCGGTCCGGGCTCACAGCTGGCTCCTGAGGGCTGTCCGGACATCTGCGGAAGCCAGCGCCTTGTTCAGTGAAGTCTCCTTTCCTTGGCTCCCTGTCTCCTGCTGTGTCTCCGTTTAGAAAACCCTTTCCCACAGGGTGCACTTTACACTGGTTTCATTTTCCAACGCAGAGCAAACAAATTTCTGCCTAATTGCCCAAACGAATAAAGTGTACATCAGTGCTTTAAAGGTGATGGGATGAATGGATGATGATCCAGGACACATCTGCGGCTCGTTGCTCAGGCTCTGTGCCATCTGCTCCACATTCACCCTCCCAACATTTGGCCGCTGCTGTGATTCATGCACCCCCTTTTCCTACTCATCTTCTGCAGAATCCATCCGTTTGTCTGTCCAGCCGTGCCTTCATCCATGTGTCCCTCCTGTCTCATTGGTTGTGCTGCATGGGAAAGGAAGGTCCTGGTCTGCACTGGAGCCTGGGCAAACCTCTGTGACACAGCACAGATGCTATTTGATGCCTGATAGGAACCGGCTGACATGCCAGGGGTCTCGGCTGCTGGGGTCCCCGTGCCTCTGTGCCCTGAGGCCGAGCACCAGGCATCCTTGCCCCTGCACCCATCTGACCGTCTCTTCCTTTCCCAGTGCTGGTTCTTCTGATCCTCACGCTGAAGCGACACCACAAAAGCCACCTGACATCCGAGGATGACGAGGACATGAGGGACAATGTCATCAAATACAATGACGAAGGGGGTGGTGAGCAGGACACAGAGGCCTACGACATGTCAGCCCTGCGCAGCCTCTACGACTTCAGTGAGATCAAAGGCGGCGATGGAGGTGGGGGGCCGGGAGAGGGGGTCCCGAATGGAAACCCAGCCTCCGAGCTCCATGCCCTCCCGCAGTGGGTGCAGAGCCCGGACCTGGACTTCTCCGTGTTCAGAGACTATATCTGCAAGAAGGTGGAGCAGGCGGACGAGGACCTCTCCGTGCCACCCTACGACTCGTTCCAGACCTACGCCTTCGAGGGCTCGGACTCCCCCGTGCCCTCCCTGAGCTCCATCAACACCTGGTCCAGCGGCTCAGAGCAGGACTTCTCCTACCTGGGGGTCTGGGGTCCGCGTTTCCGGCAGCTGGCAGCGCTCTACGCGGGGCGCAGGGGTGAGGAGGACAGCGAGGAGTCCTAGCCATCCCACCAACCCCTTGCAAGGCTCCCGGCGCCTCCGGACCAGGGCTCCGTGCCACCAGGTGCCACGCAGGGACAGCGTGTGCCTCCGGCTGGGCTCCGTGGCTGCCAGAGAGGGTCTGCGCCGCGGGGACGGGGAGCACCGGGTGACATGCTCCTGGGCAGCTGCCTCCTGTTCAGGGCACCTCTGCACCCCCACGGCGAGGTCAGGGTGCCCAAAGGAGCCGCTGTGGCCATCGTCATCTCCTTAATACCAGTCTCCATTAAAGCACTACGCATTAATTTAAGAAAGAGAAAATCTAATTCAAGAGAGTTTGGAGGGGGTTTCTCCCCCAGGAATTATCATTTAAATAGATCTGTTCAGTGAGCCCAGTTCAGGAGAGGAAGAGCAAACCGGGAGCCTTTTGTCGTCTAAATTGTTTTTGTCACTTGAGTCAGAGCATTTGAAGTGCTTTGATTTCTTTAAGAGCTTTCCTTGCAGAGGGAAACAAGCTTTTAACTTCTGTTCAGCTTTTTCCCCCTTAGGTTTGCTTGCTCTTTGGAGTCCTCCTCCTCCCTGCACGTGGGCTCCTCAGCAGCATGGGAGGGAGCGTGTGGCGCTGGGGATGCGCCTTCTGGATGCAGGCTCCGGCCTCACATCCTGCACGGAGCGACCGCAGCACTAGAGTTCACTTCAAAACACACTTCGCCTCTAAGCTGCAATTGCTTCACCTCTCAGTTCTTAGACCTTTCTTGGGGTTATCAGAGATGCTTGTGATTTGAAAGGGCTCTCCCTGCACAGCGGAGGTCGTCTGTGAGGTCCTGACGTGCCCCATGGCCCTGGTGATGGATGGTGACATCCCACACGCCGCCGAGGCACGGTGCGGTGGCCAGGGTCGTGGAGCAGCCGCGGTGCTGGGGGGCATTGTCGGAGGGGTGTGGAGTGGCATCCCCTGTGTCGGCTCTGCCAGCCCCTCGGGGCAGGCTGGGCCCGGGGTCTGCAAGGCTCTCAGCCGAGCTCTAGCTTCCCACCAAATGTCATGGGCTGCGCAGGGCAGAAGGCAGGACATCAGCACACCCTGGCCTTGAGTGATGGGGGAGAGCTGCGTCCCAGCTAGAGGACCACGCTGTAGGGCACGAGAGAACCCCAGTCCCCCAGTTCAGAGAGATAATTCCTGCTTGCACTCAACTGTGACAGCAAAGCATCACCATCGGCAATAGAAAAGCCATCCCCAGGACATGTGCACAAGGCCAGATCCTGCTAGCACTGCTGCACAGGCTGGGCAGCGGGTCTGGGACACCTCGGGTCACCCCAGCTGTCCCCACCCCGGCACAGCGCCCTGCAAGAAACCTGCACAAGCTCCCGCAGCGGGGCCGCCTTTCCATGAAATCTCTGGTTTCGAGAAGCAGGTCAGGAGGAGGCCGGCGGGATGTGCCATTGCTCCTGGGGCGGCAGATGATGCTGGAGGTAAGCGCTGGGTGCCCTGCACCTTTCCAGCCTGCTGCCTTCTCCCGGGGTAAATTGAGCAGCACTTTGAGCAACACCCCCGGGCAGCTTCTCAGGCCCTGCTGGCTCGTGCAGCTCCTTATCTGTTCCTGTTGGAAAAAAAAATCAATTATACCATTGATAGGTAACTGATAAGGTCTCCCAAGGCCTGACACATCCTGGGCTTGTCATTGGGTTTGTCCTTTTAGTTTAGCCACAGACAGTCTTTTCTGTGCTTGGAGAAGGTTTAAATGTAAATGTACGCGCGTGTTCATTTTCCACTGTGTTTTGCTTCCCGGCTGCTGGCGTTGGTCCTTTGGCTGCAGCACGAGACCTGACAGCGGAGAAGGGCAGGATGCGTCTTTGCCATGGCTCCTGCCCCGGGCTGCTCCTGGCCGCTGCCGCCACGTCCACCCACGCAGGAGCCGCAGCTCGGCTTTTGCGCTGGGACCAGGAGCTGCTCGCTTCTCAGGGTCTCTCCGGTCTCCCCCCACAAAAAGAGGCGGCAGGCACCCCGCTGCTGGCACCTGCACCCCGGCGTGCTGCTGGTTCACTGTGACGATGCTGGGAAGGCAGCGGGGCCAACGGGCTGCTTCATGCTGGCCCTCGAGTGCCGGCCCTGGCCACTCCGCCTCAGGCAGGTGATGCCCCAAATGCCGGAGCAGGAGAATAGAGAAAGCCCTCTCTTTCCTCAGGAACGTGTTCATGTTTTCCCTCCGGGCTGAAGAGCTGTGCCCTCGCCTCTCCGGAGCTGGCCCTTCCTCTAGCAAAAGTGTTGTGCAATAGCAGGGCTCTGTCCATAGGAGACGGGGTCTGACAGGGTACGTGTTTAGCAACCCTCCCACCGGGTTATTCTCCATCCCCGACCAGCCAGTCCTCCCCAACGCGCATGCACGCACGCTTGCGTTTTAATTTCTATCCCACGTGTAAATACGGGAGGAGCGCGGATGCCGAGCGAGCCGGCTGCTCCACGCGGTGCTGCCCCGCACTCCCTGCCCACCCGCACCCGGCAGGAGGAGCTGGCAGCTGCCACCATGTCTGATGGAGTCACTTTGGTTTCCTTTCTCTACCCAAATGAAATTAGGAGGTTGATTTCCTCACCCTTGTTATTTTTTCAAGGTCTTTCTAGGACCTGGGAATAAATTATTTCCTTGTCGTCTAGCCTGAGTCTTATTTGCTTATTTTTGTCTTGTTTCGTTTCCTCATATTGCACTGTCAACATGGTCCCATCCGTGCCTCCCTGGAGGGACCGGGCAGGTTGTCCCACCGGCAGGATGGTCCACGGCACAGCCTGGCGCATCATCTTCCCTGCCAGGAGCCGGCAGCCAAACGGCCTGCCTCCCGCAGCAAGGTCCCACTGGCAGGACACTGCTTCTCTGGCATCTAAGAATCATAGAATCAGAGAATTGCCTAGGTTGGAAGGGACCTTTAAGATCATCAAGTCCAACCATCAATCTAACACTGACAAAAACCATCATTAGACTGTGTCACTAAGCACTACGTCTACCCGTCTTTTAAATACCTCCAGGGATGACAATTCCACCACTTCCCTGTTTCCTGATTTTCATTGAAATGCTCATCAGAAAAAGCTCTTCAAGAGAAGGGTCAGTTATTCTGTCTGAATTTAAAGGAAATGATGGGGGGGAAAAAAAATGCCTGTGGCTTTCTCCATCTCTTCAGGAGGAGAAAGTCAGGTTGTGCTTTGAGGTACGAGGTACCGCGTGCATGGTCCAGGCTGGCTGTGGCCGTGTCTGCTCCCAGCAGGAGCCACCCCAGCACCGGGGCCCGGGTCCCACAGCCGGGCACAGGCTCACCAGTGCAGTCCTAGAAGCACTGGCCCCCGTGGAGGAGCAGCAGCAGCTCGTCCTGTGAGGGGGTTCGTTCCTTCATCCTGCAGAACAGCAGAAAGAACAAGAGGCAAACTGCACACCAAGCAACAAAAGAAAATCTGATGGTGCGTCTTCGTGATCTTCCTGTTTCAGCCAACAGTTCCTTAGTATACTTCAAAAAGTGCCTCTTCAATGTTGTTCTCTTGAAGTTATGAACGGCCTCGTAGCTGACCAGGTGATCACTCACAAGCTCCGATCCCGGTCATGTACCTCTTCCCAGCTTCAATACAGCTGGGCATTGTCAGCGGGTTTTGTGATCATGACCCATTCTCACATTGGCAATGGCGTGTATTACAGCAGCGTTCAGTTATTGGCTGCAGCAAAAGAATCTCCTTCGTATTCAGTTTTAATACCGAAACGATGCAAATAAATGACACTCTAGCCTTGCAAATAAACGACACTCTAGCCTAACCGCAGATAAATCAATTGCTGGTGGGTTTCTTGATGGCAAGGGACCGGGGAAGGAGCAACGTGTTAATGGAAAACAAGCGTGAACCTCCCTGAGCCCAGGAATCCTGGTCAAGGCATGGAGCTTCGGACGCTCTGTTACCCGTCGGTGGTGGCTGGATGCAGTGACAGCAGCTGGCCGGCACAGAGAGAGGGGGACATGTGCTAAACTCTGTGGTGGCATCAGTGTAGGTCAGCAGATAGCACAGGCAGAATTTAAACTTCTCCATAAAGTGACAGTCATTTAAATAGCATCTTGCAGTCCTCGCTCCGAAAAAGGCTTATTGATCCCTGAGGTCTTTAAGTGTTTCCGTATCCTTCACCGTCCCCGTGCCTCCACTCCCACCCTGCTCCCTTGATCATTCACTAAATGTTATGGAAGAAGCATCTGGTGACCTTTGACGACAGCAGTTAGTGGGATGCTGTAACAGAAGGGAGGAGTCTTGAGGCCAGAGGGTTTTTCAGGCATGCAAGGTTTGCTGCCAGACCCCAACGTACGCGTGGCTTTTCTTGTCACAGTTGCAGCGAGTGCCTCTATAGCTGCCAGCCTTGAGGAGGCCTTTTTGCGACCATCATTGTTAATTGACCCAAACCAGCACGTGTCTCAGCAGCGCGCTCACAGCTGTATGCTCCGGCAGTTCTGGAGACATCGGCCCGTTGCTGTTTGCAGAGGTTCTGATGGTTGCTGTGTGTTTGTACCCCGGGTTTTCAGCCCAGGACCATGGCAACAAGAGCTTGCGTGTTCCAGCTGCAGCCAGCACGGAGATGTGCTGGCTCCACACATCTCCCTGCCTCCTGCTGTCCAACTCCAGGCACGCAAACAAGCAGCTGAGCTACCTTGGGACTCCGGGGATCAGGTGGGCTGGATTGTCCTGGGAACTCCCCATCGGCAGAGGAAGCACCTGCAGTTAATGTGCTCCTAACGAAGGAGGTAACAAGTGCCTAGCATTGAGTGTGGTGAGTCTGGGCCATGCAGAAGGATTTGCTTCTTGATATTGTGGAGGAATGGAGAGAGCTCAAAGCGACAAATTGCCAGCCAGAACCAGACCCTTAACTACAAAAGAGGAGGACTATTGAGAGCTCTGATTGCAGAAGCACCTGTGAAGATGTTTGAAGAGCTCCATGCCCCCCCAACACAGCCCCTTTGGAGGAAATCTTTCTATAGCATCTTTCCTCTCCTCAACAGTTGCACAGCAGCCTCTGGTTCCTTGCAGGGCAAGGTCAGGTTGATCTCCTCCTCCTTCCTTGCTTCTGCAGGAGAGGAAGCCAGTCCTGCTCTGCAAACAGGTGTCCAGGGCCAGGGCTGTCTCCCAGGGGCTGAGCAGGCTGGGCAAAGCCAGGGGCTGCTCTGCTGGCAAGCGTGGAGTGAAGATGCTTCTTCCAGGTCAGTTTTCTCACATCAGAGGCAGCTCTGGGGGTGTGGAATACGCAGCACCGTGGGCCAAGGGCTCCCAGCTCATTAAAGATGCTCCCATTTGCCTGCGTGGAGCGGGGCAGTGGGTGCACAGAGTAGGGAGTCACCCCCTCGCTACCCCCCCTCCGCGGCTGAGGCGCGACCCTCACCGCACGGGATGCAGCCCGAGGCTGTCTGCTGGCAGAGGACGGTGGCATTTGCCACCATCACATTCTGAACGAGTCCTGCAAGGCTGGTGCCCCTGTGCTACGACAGTGGCTGGATACCACGGCTCCGCTCCCGGCCCCAGCATGGGGACGCTGCAGCGGTCACCTCTAACGCCTCCGCTCGGAGGCACCGCGAGCTCCAGAAGGCAAGGTGTCCGAGCCTCCTCCAGAGAGTTATTTACAAAAGATGGATGTGATCTGCTGGGATCATTAAGGGGAAGTGAAAAAAGGGCAGTGATATCTGCACCCTCAGGAGAAAAATACATCTCTGGTAACTGAGTGCAAGCAAGGCCATGTAAGGCTCTGCCTCCCGCTCCCATTGGTAATACGTGGCTCGGGAAGGTGATCGCTTTTCCCCCCTTATCCTCCGAGGAAGCTGCGCTGTCACCAGAAAGCTGACTCTAACCACCTCTGCCACAGCTAATATCGCAGCTCCCTGCATCCTTTCATTTACCAAGCCCTTGAGCTTTCTTTAGGGTTGGTATCAGACTCTCGCTGCTCAGCATAATCTCAATTTTGCATCTCTGCTCTTTGTGCTCGGCGCAAAGACAGCAGCTGTGTCTTGTTAGGGGGTTCTTGCTGTGCTGCGGTGCTCCAGTCTGTGCCCTTTCCTTGCTGTGGCTCCGCTGCTTCCCAGCCCATCCCAGGAGTGTTTCCAGCATCCCGGAGGTGACCTAGGCTTGTGGTCCGCAGCAGCAGGTATTCCTCCCTGCTCACTGCGGGGGGGACGGGAGCTGAGTTTCGAGGCAGGTGTCACCGCTATGTGCTGCCACAGCCGGAGAAGTTAGAGAGAAAAAAAATCATTGAATTTTACTTGGCCTTGGAGTCTTGCTCCCAGGCAGTCAGTGGGGCTGAAATCTCCCCCTCCTCTCACGGAGCACGCTGGGACGGTGCGGTGGAGAATGGGCATTCCTGCTGTTTGCCAGGACTGCATCCCGCTCAGGACACCGGTGCCATGCGGGGTGACCAGGCTGGCTGTCACCTACTCGCACATCCCGGCCTGGGCTTGTTCCCGGCACCGTGGTCCTTTTCCGGATGAGCATGGATTTAATGACTGTTTTTCAGATTCTTAGGGAAAGACCTTGGGCTTCGCAAAGCTGGATCCAACGCAGGCAGGCAGAGCCTGAAGCGGTCGGGATACGCAGCCACGGTACCAACACAGCAAGGAAAAACCAGGACCCTCCGCGCAGTAATCGCACAGCCCCAGCTTTACAGAGGGCCTCAGCCCAGCCTGCCCTCGTCGATGCTGGAACCCAGGGGCGCGGGGGTGGTCAGCATCTGACGTTTAATGTCACAACATTGGGCAGCGAGGAAGGGTAAAATACGGGAGCAGGAGCTGAGTGCCTCAGCGTTTGCCTCTCCTGGGTTGTGCAGCGTGGCACGCTGCCCATCGCCTCTTCTGCCAGTGTCTTTGCCAGTCATAGCATCATAGAATAGGATGCCGAGCGGTTGTTCTTAGACATCCCTCATCTATTGCCAGCGACAGGCAGTGTTTGTGGCTCAGGGATTTTTAACTGCCCTGTCCAGCTACGCTGTGGTTTTATGGACGTATATTTTTCATCTGTCTCCATCGCTGCTGTAGAGGAGCCGCTCAGGTGAGCGTGAATTAGTCCAGCTGTTCGCTGGGGGGCAGAGTGGGGGGAGCAGACGCCATCCATTTCTAAGCAGAATGCATCCCCTTAGCTAGTGTTTTAACCACGGTAATTGGAGAAGTTTTAATCCCTCTTCTGCTGGGGGAAGCACGCATCGCTAACAGAAACGATCCACCCCGACGTATCCCCAGCTGAGTCAGCCTGCAGCAGCTTCCTCCGCGGTCAGAAGAGTCACTCACCTTTAGCCAGGAACCAGGCAGCTGTTGAAATCCCTTCACATTGCACGCAAATTAGGCATTGAAAACACTCATTACAGCCAACATGACACGCCTTCATTATTCCAGAATAATTGTCTGAAAGGCTCAGCTCCGCAGCACAAGCTTCGCTTGGTGCAGAAATGTGATAAAAAGAAAACAGGAAGTGCAATCAATGCTTGTAATCCTTTTAAATAAAAAGGTACTTGCTAGTAGCTGCCAACATCTTTAAAAAGCTGTGATTTCCCTGGAGAGAGCCCTTATCAGCTATGACTGCGTGTCATTCTGGCTGTCTGTCAATCCATCAGACTTCAGTGCCACTGACATTAAGAAGCCAGGCGTTAAGATTATCACATTTAGCCGTAATGTAGCACAGATTGTGTTGACATTTGGAAAGTATTCCGCCACAGGAGCCATTTGACTTCAATACTTTCTTCCCAAAGAAAAAAAAAAATAATACAAAACCACACAATGAAAAAACCCGCTTTGAACCGTTTCAGGGGGGGATCCTGCTCTGGGTCGCCGTGACACCCTGCCATCGTGGTGAGGAGGAGGAGGGTGCGATGGCCGTGAGCAGGAGGGACGCTGGCACATGGACCCTGGCTCCGAGGGGGCTGTCAGCCGGCTGAAAGCTGCCTTCTGGTGCTGGCAGCTTCCTCCGGAGCCCTGCCGTGCAGCTCCACAAGGTCTCCCAGCCCCACGCACACGGAGTCCAGGCAGGGATTGCCGTGGAGGTCCAGCTCCCAGCGCCACTGCCCTGCAGAAACGCGGCTCCCCGCTGCCTTCGCCACACCTGGGTCCTGGTTTGAGCCACACGGGATTAATTTCTCTTTCGGTAATTTTACTTCTCAGTAAGATCTCTTCTAATGCTTGGGAATACTGCATTTTTAGAAGACTCTGGTGTCTGAATTTGTGCAAATATTCACTTTATAGCCAGCTCTGGTGTGTGGGGTTCAAGGTCTCAGTGTTTTCCAGCTCACCAGCTGCGGGGATGAGGAGGAGCGAGACCCGGGCACTGGACCCAAGCCGCCAACAGGATTATTTCGTACCATGAACAGCACATTCAATATAAATTAGAAAGTTTGCTGAGAAGTTCTCTCTCTCCCTTGATGGCTGCCAGCCTGAGAACTCCTTTCCCTGGTTCTGGAGCCCTGAGCCCTTCCCTTCTTCCCGAAGCCGCAGCGCTCACAGTGTCCCATATTGGCTGTCCCCTGCCGGGAGTGTCACAGCTTCCAGCTGAGAGAATGGGCTGAGTATGATCCTTGTATATTTTATATTGGTGTTGGGATCAATACTGGTTCTTTAGTATTATTGATGTTAATTATTTAGACTTATTCTATTAAATCTGTTTATATTTCAACCCTTGTTTTTCCCGATTCCCCCTCCCAGGTGGGGAGGCGTCGTTGGATGATAGAATAATTGTCCTATCTATTGTCTAAACGACAATAAATTGTTGTGGCATCTTCAAACCATAACAACCTGGCGAGAAGCACACTTGTACGTTCATTAGCCGAGGAGATGTCCCCTGTGAACACCCTGGGCAGTGTGATGCAGAACCTTCTCTGCTGGCGGGGACGAGGAGAGCATCACCCTGTGCAGACACCATGGGGACAAGGGCTCCATCCCTCCTCCTGGCACATCTCCTCCCGGGAAGGGCTCTTCCCGCAACGGAGAGGGGGATATTCCAGGCTACGTGCTTAGGGGGAGGCTAGGCCATAGAAACAATGGTAAACGACCTGAAATGAACTGATTAATCTCTTTAAATAACTGTGAAACCATTTTCCAGAAAAAGTTAATCTACTCTAAATGGCTCTGGTGCTTTTCCTGGGCTCCAATCAATATGTGGTCGCTTGCTTTTCATGTGTGATTCACAGTAATTGCAAAAGAGCATTTTCTGAAGAAAATTACATTCTGCAAGCAGAAATGCAAAGAGACGCTAGGAACAATTAGCATTAAATCCCAGAAGAAGGCATGCTGTCGGGCGCAGGGGCGAGCTGGAGATGCTGCAGCACCACAGCTCAGTGTCCCGGATTCCTCTCCAGGAAGCCACCGGAGATGTTGGAGCGTGTTATGTCCATCTGGCTTGTTTGGGAGCCTCTGCTGCTTCTAGGTCTGGCTGGGGGAACCCTGGCCTGTGGACCTACCAGCTGAAGAAAGAAGGTGGCCGCAGGACTACAAGGTTAGGCAGAGACACATCCCTTTCCTGCCACCACGGGAACAGACATGTGCAGAGCCGATGTAGCCCAGCCACAGGTCAGATCCCCAGGTCTCTCCCATCCCCTTCATCTCCTGCTTAGGTTTCTATGTGCCGGGTTTGCCCCATCCTTGCCCAGCCTGCTGGCACATGCCCACACAACCGGCTCCTGGTTTGCCCAGGAGGGCTGGCACGGGGCGGGCAGGGAGGCAGAGGGGCAGATGGGTGGATGGGCAGATGTCCCCAGCAGGGCAGAGCTTCCCCGAGGCTGCCCAAGACGGCGTGCGGGGGTCCTGCCCAGCCTCCGGCCGTGGCTGCCTGCGGGGAGGACAGGCACCTCCTCCCAAGGAGTCCATTGCTTCTCCGTCATCTGCTGTAAAACCGGAGCATAATTTTCCAGGATGTCATTCTCATTCTAGGGGGAAAGCTTATTACTTGTGATTTACCCATAAAAATGCCTGGTGAGTTATGAGTGTGTGTCTGTGGGTTTGCCCATCAATCCATCACGGGGGCTGCGGGCGGGCTCTCCGCAGGGCAGGGGGAGCACGATACGGGGACTAAGGTGAGCATGCCACTGTGATTGACACGCTGCTTTTACCATCCGTAAAGCTTCTGACATATTCCTTTTGGCTCGGTGCAGATCCGCGCTGCTGAGCTCCAGCACAAATGTCATTAAAACATGTTCTACCCATGGTACCTATAAATAATTGAGGCGGCGGGTCTGCACTGAGCTCTGTGCTGCAGCTTTCTGCTCCTCCGGTGAGGGGGCCCAGGAAGATGATGACCTTTCCTTCTCCCAGCTACCATCTTTAAAATGAAGGGGTGCCTGGCACTTTGTCCCCACGCTCACTTCTCTGCTGGATCCCTCAGGCCGTGCAGGATGCTCCCAGGGCTTGGGGGTGGATGTCTGGTGTGCTCCCTGCAGTGACTTGAGCAGGGAGATCCATGGCTGAGAGCGTTTCTCGCTGCAGTGGCCTTGGTAGTGCCTGATTGGAAGCAATCGGTCCATGAGCACAGTTTTCCTTGCCTGGCTGAGGCTGGTGGGAGCATCCCAGCTCTGTGCGAGACCCACCATGCTGTTGGCACTGTGGGATGGTGCGGTTCCTGCCACCCGTCCCGTTCACGGTATGGACTGTCCCGGCCCTTCTGCACGTCCTGGCACAAAGGGCAAGTGCCGTCCTTGATCCGGGCTCCTGCAGGCCAGCAGGCAGAGACCATGGGCTGGCAGATGAGCTTTCAGGCAAGGCAGCAGCGTGGGCCAGCAGCGTGGGCTAGCAGCGGGCTGCACAGCCCCTGCAAGCCTGTCTCCGGTGAGAGGGGCAAGATCACACCTTCAGCATCAGCCCCCGTCACGCAGGTGCTGGCTCCCTCCGTGCCCACGGGCAAGTCACTGCTTTTCTCCCTTCTCATGACAGCCACCAGCTCCCCCGTGTCAGTGGGAGTCATTAGCAAGCCTGACGCTGGGAACATGCAGTATAAATACTGAGTGCTAATATCTCCGCTTCGCGATGCCGGTAGCAGTAATCCCTGCGTGACGCCGTCTCCCCCCAGCAGCCTGTGCCCCGCCGCCCCTCGGCTCTGCCAGCCTGCAGCCAGGCTTCTTCCAGCCGTCTCACGGCTCCCTGGGGTCCGGGTGGGCACATGTGGGAGAGAGCAGTGTCACCCACTGCCCAGAGAGCCATAGCCGGGTGTTCTGGTGATGGAGGAACACCCTTCTGCCCCAGCGCCGCACCTCTGCCACCACGTCCCGGGCCAGGCTGGCGGCGCCGGGCAGCAGGGCTGAGCGTGGCCGTCCTGTCCCCCGCACACAAGCCCGCACAGCCGTGGGCACGTGCGGAGGCAGGTGCTGGTGTCTGTCTGCGTGTGGAGGCGTGCAGCCATGCAGAAGCGTGTGTGCGTGTGTGTGTGTGTGTGTGCCGAGGCACAGACGCCGCGCTGTGCAGGATGCATATGCCCTGACAGATCATGAAGGTATATTAAATAGCAGCTGTCGGGCTCTTTCTGAGCACAGCGGTAACACAGTTGGGACCATTGTGATGTCTTCTTAATTTAAACTCGTGTTGTCTTTCAGCCACGTGCTAATAAGGGCTAATGGGGAGATCAGCCTGCTGTTTGCCATCGTCGCTGTGTGCTTTGCCATGGCCCTGTCACTCCTGCAACCTGGCTGTCCTCACTCGCTGGTTCCTTTCCCTGCCTTGCTGCTCCAGTGGGGAGGGGGACTTGAGGTCTGCTCCCCAGGGAGCGAGCTCCAGCTCGGTGTGTCAAAACCTGCTCCGCCGAGCTGTCTTCTCCGACCATGGAGCAGCAGGACTCATTCGGGGGGGTAAGCCTCCTCGTGCTGTTCGTGGGCAGCCCCTGCGGTCTCTGGGGCTCCCTTGTGTCTCAGCATCAACAGCCCCAGGAGCCCTGACCAGACCCTGTGGCTGGGATGCCTGCGGTGCTGGTGTGGCCCCTCCTGCCCCCAGAGCACCAGGACAGACGTACCCTTGGGACCCTCCTCACAGAGAGGGGGCAGCTGAATGTGCAGCTCGTGTCAGCCCCTCGTACTGCCCCACCGTGCCTCGGGGTCTACACAGGGCGCAGCACTCTCTGGTAACCAGGGGAGTGACAGCCCTGGCTGGTTTGGCCACGGCTCTTTGTCACCTGCATGCCCATCCTGGCTTGCGTGGCTGCGGTGCCGGTGCTCGGCGATGGAGCAGCTCTGCATGGGAAGTCTCTCCTTCACAGGGCTGCTGTAGGCTTCCCAGGAAAGATGGAGCTCTGGGAGCAGCCCCAGGGGGGCCGTCGCCCCTCTCCTTGCCTGTCCCACGCTCCAGGGCTGCCTGCTCTCTCCTCTCCACAGCCACGGGTGCCGGGTACACAGCAAGACCTTGTCCCAGGGCTGTAGCAGGGACCTGGCAGGGCCGTCGGGCACGGCTGGTGGTCGGGCAGCCCGATGGGTGCCAGCGCTGGCCAGCGGGAGCGGGAACAGGGCGCTGGAAGCTCGGTGCTGCCAGCATCCTTGGAGCCACTCTTCTCCCAGCCCAGTCTCCCCAGCCCTGCGTAGCACTAATCCACATATTTATCAGGATTAATGAAGCATGCAACAAATGTATAGGCGAGCCAAAGCAAGCAGCAGAAAGACAGAGACAATGGATGACAGCAGGCGAGGAGGAAGATAAGGCAGTGCATTGTGCAGACCCAGGGAGCGGTACGAAGCCACTCGTGCACTCGCTGGCCACGGCTGCATGGGGAACGCACGCTCCCCGTGTGCATGCTCCCAAATACCTGCACGGGCACGCAGAAATTCTCCTGCTTGCTCACCATCATGTCTCTGTGCACACAGGTGTAAAGAAAAAGACAGAGAGTCTTACCAGAGATCAGCCATCAATGTTTAAAAAAAAGCCGTCGAATACTAACGCAGCCACTTACGCCATATTTGCATACTTGCTTAATAAAAAATTATGGCTGTTCAAAGCCCAATCATTAATTACCCAGCATATTTTCTTTTAACTCCCTCCCTTTTTTATTACGGACTAAGCTGTTTTCCTGCTTATTCAGCAAAAGCTCCTCACTATTCCACCAGGACGAGACGTGCAATAAATATGTACTTATTAAGTGTGCGTTACAACTACACAAGCTGAGAGAAGTAATAACAGGCCCAACATAAAGCTGAAGTATTTATGCATGTACCTAGGGCCACTTTAGCTATTTATTTTCACAAAGAAATTAAATTAGATAGTTTGATAGCTCTCAGAGTGATTATGGTGGGAATTTACATAGGGCCCGGCCTGTCAGGTGGAGATGTGCGTGAAGGAACAAGCCTGCGCTGAAGGACGGGCTGCGGACGTCCTGCCGAGCCCCGGCTGCGGGGCAGGACCCTCTGCCAAGACAGCACGATGTCCCGCGGCCCCCGTCCGCCCTGCCCTGCCTCCCACACCGGGCATCCAGCGGGGACACCGGGCAGGGAGGGTGCAGCCCCCCTGCACGTTCATCGCTGCAACAGGACAGCCACACTGCGCGGGAAGCGCGGCCCTTGGAGAAAAACTCTTGGGACATGGGAGAAGGGCGAGTTTTCTCAGAAAAATCGCCTTTTAAAAGCATTTTCGCTTGAAAGAATCGCAGCACCTTTGTGAGTTTTTAACTCTCATCCCTTTTAAATGCTTCTAGACCGAAAACATGACACCTGCCCTGGTCGAGGATGCGCGGGAGGGGCCGCCGGAGCCGCCCGCCCTCCAGCCATCACCGCCCTGCGGGAGGCCCGGCAATTAGTGAGCTACCTGATTAGTGCTGATTGCTCACCTCGCCGCCCCCTCCCTCCGCCCCTCCGAGCCCGGTGCTGCCTGCGGTGCTGCCTGCTCCGCCCCGCCGCGACCCCGCACCGGCCCCGGGGTGACACCGGGGCACCGAGCCCGGGGGGCACCGAGCCCCGGGAGCCACCTGCAGCCCCCGCCCCTGCTCTCCAGGCAGCGTCCTCCCCTTGCGCTTGTCCCCGTGGTGCCTGATGTCCCCCTGTGCCTGTCCTGCAGGTTCCTGATGCCTCTGAGTTATTAAAGATGGGATTTTTAAATAGCACTGAGGATGTTCAAGTTTTGCGGTGTCAGCACAGGGGAGTGACAGGGAGCTGCTGGGAACCAGCCCAGCCCCTCCAGTGACAGTGTCCTTTCATTACAATTGATAACCTGCCATCTCCCTCCCTCAGTGCTCACTAGCTCATCGTCTTGCAGGGAGGGAGTGGGCACCCCACACCCCGTCCTGCCGGTGCCCCGGACTCAGGCACAGTCTGCTCTGCTCCTCCCTTTGCACAAATTTTATCTAATCGAAATGAAACATTGGCAACATGCCTTCCAAGGAGGCAGAGGCGTCTCTTGGAGAAGTGCCCTGCACCTGCCCATCCGGGCATCCCATGGCGTGGCAGTACCTGGTCACCCTGTGCCCTTTGGCAACTGCTTCCAGCGGGGGCTCCTAGGGAGACCAGCCGCTTCCAGGCACGGGAGATAGTGTTTGCTGGCAGAGGGAGTGAAAAGAAAACTGCCTCTGCTTGGGGGCACGGCTGGAGTGGGAGCAAGTGGGCTGAGCGATGGGGACGATGGAGGGATGTGCCAGCTTGCCAAGAAGAGTGTGAGAACCACTGCTCTCTGGTGAAACAGGAGGGAACACAGCTCAGCAATTACAGCACAATTAGCTCAAACAGCAGGTTGATTGTAAATTGCAGCTCTGTGCCAGCTACAAGTACGGAGCGAAAGGCAGGCGGGAGCTCTCCCGCAGCCCTGCTGGCTCTGCCCGCAGCCCGAGCCAAGCTGGAGGTGTAGGGCCACGGCCCCCAGCATCCCCTATGGGGTCTCCTGGCACCCAGCCCCGCTCCCCCACCCCATCCGGCGCTGTGGACGCAGGAGAGGTGGTGAGGAATGCCATGGGCTTGCTGCGGCACGGTCCCTCTGTGGGAGGGTTGCCAGGAATGGCTCCGCAGGCACCCGGTGCAGCCGCAGTAGTGGGTGTTGTCGACCTTTCCCGGGGAACAGGAGACACCCCAAGGCCCGGGCAGAGCTCCTGGGAAGCCTCACTCCTTGCTGGGGCTCTGGGGCTTGGCCCATGGCGCCAGGACTGCTGTTGGCTCGAGGCCCAGGATGAGCAGTGCCATCGACCGCCTCTGTCACGGAGCCCCAGACCAGGTCTCCAGGGAGCGGCAGCCTTGCTGGAAAGCCAGTAGGTTTTCCTCTCCTCCTGCAGCCAGCGTGGGGAGCAGCTGCGGCGGGGGGAGAGCACCTTGAATGGAGGGTACCCCCTCTGCCCGGTCCCTGTGGTGGCAGGGAGGGACAGGGCTGAGCGTGGGCTCGCTTTGCGGGAGCTGCTGATGCCGAGCAGAGGAGCGTGGGTGTTCGGCTGCCAAGGGGATGAGTGGCAATTAACGTTTGCTCTTTTCCTGGGAATGACCCTGCTTCAAAGCAGCCTGTTCCCTGGAGCTGTGGGTCTGCAGGGTGCCAACGCTGATCTGCCTGGAGCAACCAGGACAGCCACCACCAGGTGAGAGGGAGAGGACCCCGTGCTGGAGCCCAGCTGTGCTGGGGGGAAGCCATGGTACGTACAGGTGCGGGAGGGCACAGCGTTGCCCACGGGGCTTGTGGCACCCCCGTCCCCAGGGACGGCACCCCTCTGAGGGATGGCCAGGGCGCTGCTCCCAGCCAGCTCGGGGGATGGCTGTGCCCTCAGTGGGGTGTCCCGCAGATCATGCCGGTGGTGGGACCAGTGCACGTGGAGCCACGTGCTCGGCAGGAGTCAGCAGAATGTCACCAAGTCCGTGCCGGGGAGGGGCAGGAGGGGCCTCTGTACCCTGTCTGTCCCTTCTGCGTGGGACATGGAGGGGCCTGGGGCTGGCGGGGGCAGCGCCTGTCAGCCTGCTGAGGCTGATGCCTTTCATCTCCGAGTTACTGGCTCGTGTCAGGGCAGAGCTGGAAATGTCAGGGACTGCTGCAGGGTGACCGTGCAGAGTGGCAGATGGTCAATGATGGATTTGTCACTTCAGATTCAGGCGGTTTTTAAATATTCAGCAGAATCGGAGGTGACAGCTCATGGCAGCAGGCAGAATTTCTGTACGTCTCAGTAAGACCTCCCGGCCCCCTGGGAGGGGGAGCACAGCAGGACAAACCCTGGCACCTCCAGGCAGTGGCTGGGGACGGTGCAGCCTGGGACTGTGCCGCTCTTGGCCGGGCTCTCAGTGCTCCCCGTTGCTGGTGACCCGGTGGCTGTGCGGGCACGAGGCCGGCGCTGCGCCTGCTCTGCCCCTGGCTGCTCCCTGAGAGCCCGAGGGCTGGAGCATCCATGCAGCACCTGTGCTGCCCATGGCTACCACACTTCGTGAGCACCAGCCGGGCCTGGGTGTGCCTTGTGGGTGCCGGAGGCTCTGCCGGCTCAGTGCCCAGGGTTGGCACTCCCCAGCCCTTTGGTGATGGCCATGCAGCCATGTCCCCAGGAGAGGTCCAGCGAGCAGAGGGTCCTGCATCCATAGGAATGGGGGTCCCAGGGAGGCCAGCAGTGCTGGGGACATGGGCAGAAACCAGCCGTGGGCTCGGCTGGGGATGCAGAGTAGCCTGGTCAGCAGAGAAGAGAGATGTGTCAGATCCGCCCTCCGGAGACATGCGCCTCCGGACGAGGAACCTGGCGGCCTGTCAGGGGGCGCACAGATGCTCTGCGAATTCACAGTGGCAGCAGCATTAAGGCAGGAGCTGGCGCTGCCGCGGTATTGTGCAGCAGTCGGCAGAGCTGCTCGGGGCCAGCGAGGAGCGGGCTGTCAAGAGAGATTCTCCTTCCAGAGCTGCCGGCAGCAGCCCCGATTGCACTGACGGTTATGGGGGAGCAGTCACCAGCCAGTTCTCCCATGAGCTGAGAGCCCAGCGGCACATGCTGTCCTGCAAATACTGCTTCTGACTGGCCGTGGCCCTTGCGGGATGTGGGGAAGGACACAGCCCTGCAAAAGGACACACAAGCCACCATGGAAAATATCTCCTGTTGCAGGAGGAGCAGAGCCAGGACAGAGAGTGGCCCCTGGCTGATGTGAGGGATGTGGGGCTTCCCCTTGCTGGGGAGATGTGTGGCTGTGGCTGCGTTAGAGATGCCGGCAGGGGAGGGAGGCAGTGAGGTCAATGCACTAACGAACACACCAGCCTTTGAGGGCAGGCAATGTATTATTCACTCTGCATCCCGCGTGCCTGCCGCCTGGCAGAGAGCTCCTGCCCGTGCCAGCTTGATTGGCTCAGTGTCCTTGTGCCGCAGCTCGTCAGGTGGAGGCCCTGACCGCAGGGCACAGCCGAGCCTGCACATTTTCATCAAACTTCGGGAACGGTGTGAGTCCTCCTCCCGTGCTCACGTGCACCACGTGCGCAGCGGTGCCTGCGCGGCACAGCCTGGCTGGGGGAGATGAGCGGGGAGGGACGGCATGCTCTCCCCGGCATTCCCCTGCTGCAGGCGGGACCGTGGTGCATGGGGGGGAGACACCGCCACTGCGGCGGCCAAAGTCTGGTGCAAGAAGTGACCTCAACCAGGCAGGATGCGGGGCACAGGAGAGTCGGCACCCCCGTGACGCAGCCTAGCCAGCCCCGGTGGGCTTTTCCAAGGGTGGCAGCTCAGTCCAGGCACAACACAGGCTTGTCCTCGTCCACAGCAGGCTGGGTTTAAGCTTCCTCAGCTGCTTGGTGCTGAGCAGCCATCCTATGTGGCTGGCTGTGTTCTCTGTGTAACGCAGCACCCTGCCCCGGTAAGGCAACGCTGGGAACGCGGCCATCCTTCCCCCAGCCTGGTCCCAGGAGAGCCGGGCACCATGGGAGCACCTCGGGTCGGGAATGTGCTGCCGAGCCCTCCAGACCCAACTCTGCTGCCAGTGGCAGAACTGCAGCCCCTTCCTACCGCTGCCTCTTCCCTGCCAGGATGGTGATGGACAGTCAGCGATTAATGCTAAAGTAAGCGGTACCAGCAGTACCAGCCCTTCCCAGCTCCAACCTTGAGAGCAGCAGCCAGTGACCACCCAGGAGCCGGCATATTCACAGATCCCCCCCAGTGCACGCCGCTGGATGTAGCTTTGCAGAGCTGACTCCTCTTCGTTGCTGTTGTCTGTTGTCAGCAGCTTGCACCTGTCTTCTGCACGGCCTGCGTGACCGCAGCAGCTTCCAGCAGGGCCAGTTCTCTGCAGCCCAGCCCAGTGCCAAACTCTTCTCCCTCCATTAGGTGTTTCTCTGATCAGCAAGCCGAAGGCAACTTGCCGGCCAGCCTCTCCTGGAAGAGCTGAGCTTGGCTCTGGCTCTAGCCCGTGCTTAGAGCAATTTAATATCAGCAGCAGGAGGGGATGGGGAATTAATTTTGGTTGCTGCCACCCCTTCAGGCCACACCTGCGGGTGCACGCGTGGTGTCACGCACAGCGATGTGCTGGCTCTCTCCTTCCTCTGCTCTCACAGCTGCTTGAATTTCCACACCCTGACTTCATCACTCCTCGAATTAACTGTTTCTCGGCCATCAGACACTGAAAGTACTGCAGTCTGCTCTGCCCAGCAGGCTTTTCCCTTCTGGTGATGGAAAAAGCATGAAGCTGTCAAGGAAACCAAAGGCTATAGATCAAGGGCAGAGGCAGCATCAGGCAGCCCTTGGCTCTGAAGAGGCAGTGCAGGACTCACTAGCAAAGCTCAGGTGCTTGCTGGTAACCGTCCACCCTGGGGCACTCGTGGTCCTGAGGGATAACAGGAGGAAATTGCTGTGGGACCCTTGCTAGGGTGCAAAGTCAAGGTTTTACTGCAGATCCAGAATGGCTGGCCAGCGGTTTGTTCAGCCCACACATGTGCCAGCATCCCTCGGAGAGGATGGAGTGTGCCAGCATCCCTCAGGAGAGGATGGAGTGTACCAGCATCCCTCAGGAGAGGATGGAGTGTACCAGCATCCCTCAGGAGAGGCTCGAGCAGGGAGGGCTGCCCCAAGAGCGTGCTTTGGGCAGGCTGACCTCACCGGCGGGGCAGCTCCGTGCAGCAGCAGAGTGTCAGACTGGCGTCCCACCTCATGCTGTGTCCCCCTCCCCAAGTGGCAGCGCAGGACGTGCCCCAGCCAGGGGCCATAGGGGAGGTGCTGCCCAAGGCAGTGGGGCTGAGCACTCGCCCCGCAGAGGGGCACGCGGCTCCAGCTGGGTCTGAAGACGTTAAATCTTTCTAATCACTCGGTAAGACCTTCTCTAAGAATTTATCTACTTTCTGCCTTCCAAGAACATATGGATAAAATCCCCCTGAGCGGGACTTACATTTATAGCATCTATTACTGAGATCAAGGTTAATCCAGAGTAATCTAACGGGGTGAAAAGGACTTTATATAAATCTGTTTTAATCTACAGGACATGATAGCCTGACAAGGCCATCAGAAAACTCGTGCACCGCGGGCTGGGGCAGGGAGAGGTGCCAGGGTTGCTTGAGGGATGCACGAGGGTGAGTTGGCTCATCGAGCACCCGCATCTCCATAGCACAGCAGGGCAGCGTCAGGCTGAGACGTGGCTCTCCAGGCCGGAGCCATACTGGCTGTCCTGGTGTGCAGCTGCTGCTGGTGGCTTCCGAGAGATTTAGTGGCTCTGTCCCTGTTGGGATGCTGTGCCATGAGACAGGGAGGCTGTAAATGCTCTTCCCACTAAGTTATGAGCCGTCCCTGGTAGGTGTGATTTATCCGCACATAGAGAAAGGGGATGTTCAGCAAGGAGAGGCAGAAGGTGAACTTCACACGGCTCCCAGCGCTGTGGCCGCATCCTGCGCGCGTGCCCCGTGTTGAGAACTGGTGGTCCACCGGGGTCCTGCGCCTGCAGCCCCGTGCGCGGGGTCCTGCCAGGCAGGGTGGAAGGACTTCCCCCGCCGGGATGTCACGCTGTGGTCCTTGCCGCACCCCTTCCATGTGAGTCCCGCAGCACCGTGCCGGGCGCCTGGGGATGCGCTGAGCCCCACGGAGCCCAGCGCCGGCGGGCAGCCCCGCATGGCACCGCCTGTCCCGGCCAGCGAGGAGCAGGAGCGAGTCCTGCAGACACAGGAGGCCAAATAAGACGGTTCTCCAGAGCATGGCATGTCGTTCTACATCTGCTCAGATGGAGACTGAGTTATACAGGTCCCTGAGTCCCAGACCCGCCAGAAGACAGTATCTCAGCTAAACGATGCAAAAATGATTTAATGGAGGGAACTAATCAAGGAATCCAAGAGAGACTGCTCACCAAGGGCTGATGCAAGATTCAATTAAACTGCAGCCTTTGTGGGCTCACCATTTTAATTTTCCACAAATTAGCTTAAAAAAGGTATGGAAATGAAGATATTAGATTTTTTTTTTAAGTCAAAAGGAAAAATCCTTTGAGGATTATATTAGCTATTCTGCTTTAACAAACATCATTTCTATACTCATTTTCTTGTGTTAATCTCAGCTGTTTCCATTTCAGCTCCAGTGTCAGTGTTTCCAGAACAAGATGGGGAAGGCTGTTAACCCTTCCAGGAGCAGGCCCTGCAGCCCGGCTGCCGCAGCTCCCCGTGCTCCCACTGCAGTGAGAGGGAATGCTACGGCATGGGCATCCCCCTGCCCGTCCCCTCCTGGGGCGACTGGGTGCCGATGCGGGAGCCCTTGCTCTGCTCCACCCCTGCCTGCATCCAGCTGCCTGGTGATGAGCAAGCCCAGTGCTGGGGCAAGACCACGGATCCGCTGGGGGCTGTGGCAGCTCTCATCTCCAGCAGTCCCACATCTCCTGTAACTTCACCTGCTCTTGCCCTCAGGCAGCTGGAGATAAACACGGAGCAACAGTGTTGTGTGTCGGCTGCGATTTGTCTTCTGCGAGAGCATGTCTTGCGCTAAGGATCTCCCCGGAATAATAACAGCTGCCGTTACCGCCGTGCCTCCACTGGGATGCACTGGGCTGGCATGGCCGTCCTCCCCCTGCTCCGTGCAGCACAGCCCTTTGCTTCGGCTCCCGCTCTGCCGGGTGGCTGCAGCACCGGGCTCGGCTGGAGGTTGCTCTCTGGCAGGAATGGTGCGTGGAAAACAGTGGGATTGGTTCACCGGGCTTTGCCTGGGCGGATAGCCTGCTTCCCACCTCAGGGAAGCATCCCTGGGTTCACTGCGCATCAGTGGGAAATGAGACCCCGGCAGCATCACTTACCAGCGCGGGGGCTTGGGCAGAACCACGGCCCCAGGCACTTACCACAGTGCTCACGGGCATCATCCGCAGGACCCTGCTCCCTGCCCGTCCTCTCCCGGGATGGGGATGGCTCCTACTACTCCTCTCCTCCCACCGCTGCCTGCACCTCTGGCACTGCCCATCTGGGTCCTGCACCCCCCGTCCCACCTGCTCGCACCCTCCCGTCCCACAGCATCCCCTCCCAGCCCCCCTCGCCCCGTGGCAGCATCGTCCAGCTCCTGGGTGACCTTCAGCTCACGGCTTCTGGAAGCGTCTCCCTGCCCCCTTCCTCCGCGCCTCGAGCTGGAAGGGAGCTTCATTTGTCACTGTCTCTTTTAAAAGGTCCAATCTCTTCCGCGGGGTCACCTGGCTGCTCTGCCAGCAGCTCCTCGTGCTGGCACGGCTCTGCTGCAGCCACCGCAGCTGCCAGCCTGGGACGCGTCATCCCTGTCCCCTCGTCCTTGGGGTCCTGCTGCGGTCCCCCTCGCCCCATGGGAAGAGGCATGCTCAGAGCCAGGTCAGAGCCCGTGGTCGGGGCCTGGAGCACCCTCTTCCCTCTGCGAGGGGGCTTGTGGAGCCGGCACAGCCCAGGCCATGAGACCACAAGCAGACCCTCCGTGCAGCAGGAGCCCCTGGCCGGGGCCAGGTTTCAGCCATTGCAGTGGGTGGCTCTGGGGTGTCAGAGCCATTCCCGTTGGGGCACTCGCCACTCTGCGAGCCCCACTGCTGGCCGGGGGCTTCCACCAGCCGCGGAGAGGGGCTGCAGAACAGGGGGCCCTCCAGGAGACGCTCCCGGAGCAACAGGCTGTGAGTTCCCGGCTTCGCCCCACGGCACAGATCTGGTGGCGGAGGCTGTGGCCAGGGACTCTGCCACTCCACTAGCCCCTCCCCACCCTGCACACGCTGAATGGAGCTCAATGCAGAATTAATTTGTCATATTGACACTGATCGTTTATTACGGAGCAGAGTGGAGCCCATTCATTTGAACAGAAAACATTTCATCTTATCTCCTGCCTTTTCATGCCTCAGCTCTCACTCTTTAACCTTGGACAACGAGACATTCATAATTTCCTCACTGGCTCTATGGCTCCTTTAGATAAGAAACTTATTTTTTAATCTTTCTTTCTCTTGAATTTTAAACATGTTCCATTACAAAACCTGATGCACATAACAACATGTTTGGCCCAGCATTAATGTAGCCACATTATGCCCCAGCCTCCACTCTGAGCCAGGCTCCCAGCCCTGCCCTTGGGGTCCGAGGGCTGGGGACCAGTGCTGCTTGCCCAGATGGCCACAGGGGCTGCCTGCAGCGGTGCTGGGGCCCATTGAGCACCCGGTCCGGGTGACAATGTGTGCGTGGGGATGCTGTCAGCTTCCCACCCCCCAGAGTGGCTGCATGGGAGCGGGCGGCCAGAACCGCCACAAGAGGAAGATGCTGTCACCAGCTGTTTCCAGCGGTTCCTGTTTGCTCTAACACCATCTGAGTTTAGGGGAGGGGAGGGGGGTGGTTATTTGTTGTTCAGGAGAGCTGCTGCGTGACCAGGAGGCTTTTCAGACCCACGCACAAGCCCTGCTGCACCCTGTGGCTTGGCCCGGGCACCGACGGCATCTCCAGTCCGCGCAGCCACTGCTCCGACAGTAAATAGCCCCATCAGGGCCCCTACAAGGAGAGGCCACGGAAAGCCGTGCGCAGGAGAACCGCGTAGATAAGGCTTTCACCTCCAAGGCTCTGCTGAAAAATTAGAGATGGGAGGTGGGAGGGAGCAAATTGAGATAAATGAGTGTGCCGCATGGCATCCTGCCCACAGGATGCTGAAATAAAAAAATCAGTAAATAAAAAATCACCAGCCTTTATCTGGTCAGAGCCTGAATGGGCTGTGTGATAACTATAACGGATGAGCCTGCCGTTAAGGGCCTCAGAGAGGGACCTGCCGTCCCTCACCGCCGCGCCGGGAGGCACCTGCCGGTGCTGGTTTGCCGGGAAAACGGCTGCTGCGTGCGCCAAGGGCCAGGGCATGCGGCTCTGCCGTGGCACACTGGGTCCCGTCCCTCCCAGCACCCCCGCACCGCCCGCTGTGCTGGTCCCAGGCGGCTCTGGAAAGGGCTTGGCTCCTTCCTCATGGAAAAGTGAAATGCACTTTTCCAAGTCGTCCTTCACAGAGAGGGAAAAGGCAGATCAGATGCCGAATTAGCCTGTGAGAGCCGTGTTCCCGTCTCTCTTATCTAACTCCCTGTAACAAGCTCTTTGCATTTATTCTACCAAATGTGCTGCAGAATTGCGTTACAGCTCATGGCTGCGAGCCATCTGTGGAGAGAAATCCAGTTATACCTTGTATAATAAGTTCCTGACAATCTTACAGAGGACTCCGGGTCATAAAAGTCTCCCAGTTTTATCGCCAGTAACAGACACGGAGAGAAATTAAGTTGTCTTATCAAATTTAGATAATATATATCCCTCTGGAGTGGAAGGTTTCTGATGGATCTTTTACAGCATTAGAACATTTAGAGGGGTGAATAGAAATGCACGGCAAAGGGTGGGAGAGCACCGGGGAGGAGAAAGCCCTGGTCGCCCCCGGGCAGAGACGGGCCTCGGGGAGCCCTTGGAATGCAAGAGGAGGTGAAGGCTGTTCGCAGGCAGGAGCTGTGCTGAGACACGGGCTCTCCTCCTGTCTCGCTTACCTCGAGCGCTTTCACGCCGTCTATTTATGAATGCAATAACCTCCAGCAGTCCTGATATGCAAACTCCTTCCCCACCGCCTCCTGCGCTAGTCCTTGCGGGAAGAAGGAGCCACGGGACGTTTGCTGAGTTTCTAGGTCCTGGGGTCTGCTGGATATCAGCAGCCAAACCCCGCAGAGAGGCTGGACATGGGATGTCTCTACCACATATCCTCCATCCCTGGGGTGCATCTGCTTTGGGAGAGTGCAATGAGCAGCTTCCCCGCTGCGGGCAGGCACGGCAAAACGCAGGGGAGGGGGATCCCCGATGCCGGGAAGTGTCCCGCAGCCTTTGCAGGGATGGTCGGCTCATGGTGAGGTCCCGGCAGGGCTCTCCCTACCGCTACTGGCAGGGAAAGGAGCTCTGCTCCACTCAGCCAGCAATTCTAAGCTCCCCGGAGAAGAGTCTCCTGCTGATCCCGTTGCCCAGGGCTTGGCCTGTTCCCTGCTCCGCTGTCTCAGGTGTGAAGGTTCCCATGGCCGGGCACGCAGGACGGGGACGCTGACCACCTCGCCTGGCCCGCAGCCCCCGCGGCCGAGCGCTCCCTCCCGGGGGACGCGGCTGCCTGCAGAGACGGCGCTGATGGCTTGGGAGGGCTGGGTTCCTCCGCGCACCTGCTCTCTGTTCAATATTTAGTTTTCTGTAAAAGCAGAGTGCAGTAGTCATGGTAATGAAGCGGGCAGGCCCAGCATCGCTGGCGTGCCATTTATTAAGAGCTGTGCAGTCTCAGGCACTGGGGATGCAGACACATGCCTCCCCGGAGATCCCTGTGCTAATAAAAAAATGAATCCTCACTTACTGATCTCTGTATTTTTAAAGACCGGTTATTCCGTCTTTTCATTTTTTTTTTTATTCACTTTTTAAAAATCTATCTTGCCCTTCAGTGCAGAATTATCTGTTTAGCGCCATCGTTACCTTAATCACAATTAGCTTTCCCACTCCATTAATAAGACTGTAAATGGTGTTAGATCATGGGAATGGGCCTTCACAGCCATCCCAGAGTTTTGCCGGGTCCAATACCCAGGGTCTGTTCTCTTGCCAGAGCCGGCGGCCGATGCTCCCTATGCCATGCTCTGCGATCCCCCCCGACCCCTCTGGTCTCCAAGAGGTGCCGAGCCTCGTGGCCGGGTGGCTCCGGGGCTCCGGGGATGGGCAAGCGCTGGTAGCGTTTCCCTGGCAGGCTGCACGGCTGGGCTGGAGTCGTTCCCGCTCATCGCGGCAAGAGCAGAGAGGCTGGGAATTAGGATTTAACCAGAAGAGTGGGTCAAGAGCCTGCCTCGCCTCCCCACATCTTTTCTTCAGAGCATTTGGTGAACAATGCATGCAGAAGGCTTTTTATTTTTGTGTAGAAACGTGTGTCTAATGAATTAGCCACGGATTGGAGCCTAACATGGGTAATTTACACTGAACATTCGCTCGCTCAGAATCATCCATCAATTTCTTACCACATTAAAAATGACGTCCCGCTCTGGGAGTGCCTGGCCGCTGCTGCACACCCCCCACACCCCGACTCCCACTTTTTACATCCCTCGGTGCGGTGCGACCGCAGGGGTTTCCCTCTGCAGAGTCGGGGGCCGGTGTGTCACAGGCTACGGTCCCTGCGCAGCTCCATGGGTGACAGGCTGTGCCATGCCATGCCATGCCATGTCTGGGACCTGTCGGCACAAGATGGGCAGACGCGAGGATGGGCACAGGCTCCCCATCCTGCGGCCTCTGGCCATGGGGTGCTGGCGGGGTGCAGGGAGAAGGGGGATTTACCGCGTCCCACCGGCTGCTCCAGCCATCTGGGAGCTGCGCCAGTGGTGCGGCAGGGTCCTGGGCAGCCGACACGGCCCTCGGCACCCCCTGCCCAGTCATGGGAGAGGGCCATGGAGGGCTGGCCACGGGAAGCAAAGCCCCGAGTCTGGGCACCGAGCGTGGGGGCCGGCGGGGAGCCCCACCATGTGCCGAGCCTCCCCCAAAGACCTGCGTCCTCTCGGTGTGACATGAGCCTAAATGGCTTTCCTGGAGACCGGCACCAGACCCATGGGAGGACACCAACACCAGAAGGCACGGGAGCATGGAGGCACCTGCAGCGGGGCAGGCGGCGGGTGGGGGGAGCGCACCCCTGCGGTGGGGCTGGTGCATGGCCGTGCCCGGGGGGGNGGGGGAGCAGCGGGGCAGCTCATCCCTCCGCTCGGCAGCACTGAGCCCCCTCCTCCCGCTGGCCTGCCCGCCGCTGCGGGGACACCCCCGGGGGAGGCATTACACGGGGGAAATGTTGGTGCAGACATAATTGCTGAGATAACTGCTGATTGTGGAGTTTGCAGACAAAAAATAGAGCGGCCGGGGTCAGTCATAATTGGTAAATATTTGTCTATCTAATCAAAAGACCTTTTCATTAACAATTTTGTTCTTGCAACTGGTTTAATTTTTTTTAAGAACTTCTGCAGGAAGTCAATTAGACCCAACAGATGGTGAAGAACATTCCGGCATCAGCACATCCTACCATCTGCCACCGCTGGAGAGCGGGGCGGCCCTGCCAGACCCACACGCCCCATGGCAGCCCCCTCCCCGGGACAGGGCACGGCAGACCCTTTGCCCTCCCATGGGGCAGCTCTCCAGATCCCCGGCGCCGGGTGAGCGGCAGGCAGAAAGCTCAGCTCTGCGCCATGCCGTGCCTCGGGGCTGGCTCCCCGGCAGCACCAGCAGCTGGCCCAGCACGGGGCTGGCAGGGCTCGCTGTGCCCGCAGGCGCTGCCCGCCCAGCTGGAGCCCGTCACCCGCTGCCCCTGCCCTCTTCTCCCTGCGGGGCTGCCCGGCATGTGGTCCCCAGGCGGCCGATCCCTGCGAGGCTGGAGCAGAGCTGCCCGGCCCTCAGGAGAGAAATGCCTGCAGGGATGCAGGGCACTGCCGTGCGGGAACACAGGGCACCGCTGTGCGGGGACACAGGGCACACGATTTGCGGGGACACGGGACACATGCTGTGTGGGGATGTAGGGCAATGCGGTGCAGGGACAGAGGGCACTGCGGTGCAGGGGCACAGGGCACATGCTGTGTGGGGATGCAGGGCACTGCTGTGAGGGGACGCAGGGCACTGCCATGCGGGGACACAGGACACATGCTGTGGGGGACACAGGGCACTGCTGTGCGGGGACACAGGGCACATGCTGTGTGGGGACATAGGGCACTGCTGTGCAGGGACACAGGGCACATGCTGTGTGGGGATGCAGGGCATGCAGTGCAGGGAACAGAGGGCACCACGGTGCAGGGATGCAGGGCACACGCTGTGCGGGGACGCAGGGCACTGCTCTGTGGAGATGCAGGGCACTGCTATGTGGGGACACAGGACACATGCCATGTGGGGACACAGGGCACTGCTGTGTGAGGACGCAGGGCACACGCTCTGCAGGGACAGAAGGCACACGCTGTGCAGGGACGCAGGGCACACGCTGTGCGGGGATGCAGGGCACTGCTCTGTGGGGACGCAGGGCACTGCCATGCGGGGACACAGGACACATGCCGTGTGGGGACACAGGGCGCTGTGGTACAGGGACACAGGGCACACGCTGTGTGGGGATGCATGGCACTGCCACACAGGGACACAGGGCACTGCTGTGTGAGGACGCAGGGCACACGCTCTGCAGGGACAGAAGGCACACGCTGTGCAGGGACGCAGGGCACACACTGTGCAGGGACAGAAGGCACACGCTGTGCAGGGACGCAGGGCACACGCTGTGCAGGGACAGAAGGCAAACGCTGTGCAGGGACGCAGGGCACACGCTGTCCCACGTCCCCCCTGCCCTCGCACTGCCCTTCCCTCCCTCTCTGCGCCTCCGTCTCCGCAGGTGAGCTGGCAGCGCCCGCACCTGCTGCTCTCCACAATCAGGAGATTGCTTTGCACAAGAGGCATCTGACGCGTCTCTTCCTCAATCAGCTGCTCTTCACGCCCAGCTCCGTGCCACTCGCTGCTGATTGCCCTTTGTCTCCTGCAAGGCCACGCTCTGCGGCGGTGCCGGCAGCGGGGCCATGGCACTCCGGCGGCAGGCACAGCGCTGCTCCCAGCGCAGCTCTGCCCTCCTCTCATCATGTTCCCTGTGTCCCCTGCAGCTCCCAGCAGGGAAAGACGCTGGGGCTCCCCCAGCTCCAGGGGCTTATCCCAGCATGGGCTGGACGGGAGCCCCTGGGACGAGCTGCGGGTGGTGGCTTTGGCTCCACGTGGGTGCAGGGTCCTGCTGCTCCTGCCCTGGTCCCTGCTCATGGGAAGGTGGCCAGAGAACACATGGCCGGCTGGGTGTCCGGATCTGTATGGAGACCAGGTGTGGGGTAAGTGGCCGGTCCTGCAGCTGGCAGGGCAGGGGGAGACATGGGCAAGCAGAGGGCTCGGCTGGGCACAGGACAGAGCGCCCGTGCCCCAGGGCTGAGCTGGCAGCAGGGCAGGAGGCGGCACGGCCACCCCGAGCATCACTCCTGAGCCACGCCGCTGGAACACATCCAAGGCGGCAGGGAGCAAAGCACCTAAATCTCTCCTGCCAGGCCCTCCAGAGATGTCCCCCTTTATTCACAACTGCTTTTTAATTGCCTTTTGTCAATTAAAGCGAGATGGATCGGGTTCCTCGGGGAGGCAGTAATTAGCGCGGGGATGAATGCCGAGGCAGCCAAGCTCCCTCTTCACACAGCAATGGTGATTTGTAAACCTGTCACCGAGACACTGAGCTCGGCTCCCTCACGCCGCCGCGCAGCCTCGCAGGGGCAGCGGGAGCGCCGTGCGCAGCATGGGGAGGCACCCGCGTCCACCCGAACCCCCCCAGAGTGAGCAGGACCTGGATACCCATCCCAGCAAAGACCCTCGCCATGCTCCCCGAGCACGCAGGGCTCAGAGCATGGCTCTGTGGAGAGGGGGCTTGGTGGCCAACATCTGTGCAGCGTGCACCCTGCTGATGGGGAATGGCCACTCATGTGGGGCAAGAAGGGTGAGGACCAGGGCAGGCACAGTCCCTGCGGGAGCTGCTCCGGGCAGGCTGGGGTGCAGGAGCCCCTCTGGACGGGACACCGCTCCCGCCAGAAAGAATTAACACCTACAGTTTCCAGCTGGCTGTGGCCAGCCTCCTAATTAGGTTTGGTGACAATGGCAATTAGTCATCCAGGTTGCTGGTGCGGTGCCTGGGTCCTGCAGGGAGCTCTGACCAAGTCACCGCTCTCCACGCAGCATCTCCAGGCGTCCTGCCAGCGGCTCAGCCTGCGCAGATGCTGCGCCTGCTGCTGCCTGGCCTCTATGGCCGACTGTCCTTGGGCTTGGGATGGTCTCACTCATGTTGCCAAAATTCATCCCTCCAGGTAACCTGGTCAGTCATGGGACAGCCTAGGCAGTGGTCAGCTTGGCTGCACCCAGAGCCACAGCCTGACAGAGGCTTGCTCTTGCTCAGCCCTGTCTCCTCCTGGCACTCACTGATGTCCCCCCTGCACACGGGCAGCACAATCCTGGTCCCAGCTCTGCAGGGCTTTGGGCATCGGGGAGGGATGCGGCCACCAGCCACGGGCCATGGCCAGGCTGCAAGGACAAGCCAGCGTGCCAGCCCGGCCCAGCTTGGATGAGCCCAAAGGATGCTGCAGACGGCGGCATCACTCGGCCAGTGCTGGGATGGGTCCAACCTGTGGCCATGCTCCCTGTGGGAGGGAGCTGTGTGACCCCCGCCATGCTCGGTGGCACCGCCTGCTCTCCCGACTCCCCCCCAACCCTCCCTCTCTGCTTCGTGGCTTTTGTCTAATTCCCTACGCCCCTTTCCTATTTTTCTTCTTGACAGAAGAAGCAGGCTCATGCATCTAGAGACTCCACGGCCCTTTCTTGTAGCTGTAGATTAAATTTCCCAGCGCGGTGCCTGCTGGCCCCTGGCTGAGTCGGTGTGCACGCGTGTCCTCCCTGTCCCCAGGGTGGTGCCGGGTCCTTGGGAGGGGGTCTGTGCAGCGGCATGGGGCAACCCCTGCCAGCAGAGCCAAGCCGAGCCCCCACAGCCCTCTGGGCCACAGTTGTGGGCAAAGAGAAGGGGTAAATCTTCCACGAGCCCAGCAGCCAAACTCTGCCGAGCGTCCCCCAGCTCCTGCTTCCCTTGCTCTGCTCTGTCCTTGACCCCGGGGAGGGCGCAGCGTGTGGAGGGAGCCCGGCTGCTCTAATTAAACCATGTTTGCAAACTCCCATGGTAAGCATCACTAATTATAATTAGGGAGAGCAGATCTGCCTTCCCTGCCTCTGGGAGACGTGAACAAGCTCCCTGCATGCCGACCAGGCTTGGAGAGCACTGAGGGCTGGCACGTGGCACTGCTTGGTGTCCCCTGGGCTGGGCACATGCCCCAGAACAGTCCCTGTGGGGTGATGGCCCCATCAGGGGCCCTTGGGCTGGGGGTGCCAGGCCAGGGGCAGGGTGCCGTGATGCAGCTGGCATCAAGCCCTCCATCCTCCATCCGTGCATGGCGTGACTGCCGCCCCGCTCCCTCAGCACGTTTTCTTCATGCTTGAACCATTGGCCTAACGATATCAGGTTTTTCCCCATTTTCCTGTATTATTATTTGTCGTTGTTCCTGTTGCAGTTCAGTGACCATGAATTATTGAACGTCTGCTTGCTCAGTAACTCTTTTACTTCCACCTCGGCACACTGCTGCCTTGCTGCCTGCGCGGGACGGCCGCCAGCTCCTGCCCCCAGCCTCGCCGCCTGCTGCCACGGGACCCCTCGCCGCGCTGCGGCACACGCGTCCCGGCCCCGCTCGCTGGCAAGGCTGCGGGCGAGGGGCTGCGCCGGCTTCTGCGTCCAGCAAAGCGGCCACGGGGGCTGGGAAAGGCCAGGAGCCGCTCAGCCATGGGAGCCCTGGGTGAGGTGTGGGCAGCACTGGGATGCGCTGGGAGCCGTGCAAGCAGCAGGGGCTGCCAGCTGGAGCTCGCTTGCTCCCTCAGTGGATGCGACCCAGGCCGTTAGGTGCACATGGGGCTGATTCAGGGCACTGCCCATCACGTCCCTCCTGGTGATAAGAGGAGGAGACGGGGCCCTGCCTCCCTGCCCAGCCTGGGGAGGTGTGGTGGGAGGAAGCCCAACCTGCTTTTTCAGGGAAGAGATTTTTAATGGGAGGGAGCGATGCTCTGCAGGCTAGGGAGAGCAGGCGGGTATGGTCTGGCTCTGGGATGCGATGGGTCTGCACTGCAGCTGAGGGCTGCCATGGGTGCCCAGACCACCGGCTCCCTGCAGCTGCCTGTGCGTTGCCGTGTTGATGCCGTGTGCTGCAGGTGAGTCTATTCCGCTTGCCAGGGCCAGCAGGGCTGGATCTCCCAGGGCCCCTGTAGTGCTTGCCTTTGCCCCTCCATCCTGTCTCTCCCAGGGCTGCGCTGGGGAAGGGGCTGGTTTCTGTAGCTGCTGCAAACACAGCGCCTCTCCCTGAGCCGCAGAGACCCCAGGTGCTGGGACACCCCTTCCTGACAGCCTCGCCAGCTTCTCTGCAGCCAGTGCTCTCTGGGCAGCGTGGGTGGGCATGAGGAGGACTTGTCTGGAGTCCCATCCCTGCTCTGGGGAGTTTTGTGCCCGTCAGTGTTCAGGGATGTGCTGGCTCTCACCGAGCTGCCCCGGTGCTGGTGCAGGAGCTGGGGGGCTGGAACTGGGGCTGCACCATGGTGTCTGCAAAAGCGAGGAGGCTCTTAGCAGGTGATAGTGTCTGGCCAGGACACCAAAGCATGGGGGAGGCTCAGGCAGAGCCTGCTGATGCCCTGGGGCTCCCCAGGGCAGTGGCACAAGTGGCTCTGGATGAGTCAGGGAGGCTGTTGCCAGCGCCCAGCCCTGCCTGGGAGGACGGGGCTTTCCCGGGGCCAGGGAAACATTTCCTTCCCCTGCGCAGTGCTCAGGGTGTGTTTGCTGGGGGCGGAGGGGAGCCCCCAGGTTTAAGCAAGGATGTGCATGTGCTCGGTGCCAACGGGAGCCGGTCCTGCCAGTGCTGGGGGGGCCAGGATGCGCCGTGGCTGGAAGCTGGCTGGCATCCCGGCCCTGCAAAGCCGCTGCTTTCTCCACGCTGCTTTTGTGCTTAGGGCAGAGCTGAGAAATCTCTTCTGGTATTGTGGGATTTCACAGAAGTGAAGAATAAAGTCTCCCAACTCCCTACAGCTGCATTTTCTGAGCACTGCAACACTCTGATACCTCTGAAACACTATTAAGCACCTGGTGCTGGGTTGTCTTTGCAACCATGTGTCCTAAATAAATCCCTTCCCCATGCTGAGCCGTGCTAATGGCCCATTGTTAAATGGCCAGCCAACACAGTATAAAATGAAGTCATTATTTTTTCCAATCACCCCAGAAAAAGATGAGACTGAAACTGGGAAGCTGCAAATCCCTGCTCGGCTGTGCCCCCCCGGCCCTTAAGTATCGGATGTGGGGGGTTGCTGGTCGCTCCGGGCTTTCCTCGAAGGGCTTGTCATGGGAAGTGATTGCTGGTGTTGAGCTGAGCCAGGCACCCTCCGCTGTGGGGCAGGGCTCTGGGTCTTTGCCTTCATGGGTGGAAGGTGCTGCATCCATCCCGTGTCCCGGGGGCTGCTCTCTTGCACCCGCACGCTTGTCTCTGTCTGCCGCCGTCTCGCACGTAAGTGGGTTCCCTGGGAGACTCGCTCCATTTTTTTCCTTTAACCTTGAAATGCAATTTCCTCCCCAAAATACCCTTTTTCCTGTAAACAACATCTCTTTAGTGAGATTACAGCAAAAAATCCCTGAGCTACCGGGTCCCGGGCGCTTTATCACCCGGTGAGCCCCATCCGTCACGGCTGCGCGTGTGTTCCCGGTGCCCCGCCCTTGCCGCCGGGTGATGGTCTTTCCATCATTTTTACAGATTTATTTTACAATAATTTAATTTCATCCTCAGCCCCGGGAAGACGAATAGGCCCCTGATGTGACTGGGGATTCGAAGCCAGTCTCATAAATTTGCTGCCTCTACACAAAAGCTCTTTCTGGAGTCCCCGCCGCAGCCGTGAGCGAGAGTCTTTAAACAACGGGGGACGGGCTGTAAATCTCACGCGGTGGCGGAGGGGTGCTGCCGGTGCTGCCGCTTCTCCCTGAGCCTCAGCTGTGCTTGGTGGCCCCAGGTGGCCCTGGGTGGCTGGCAGGGGCGTGGGGCAGGCAGGGCTCTGAGGGCGGCCCTGGCGGATCCCCTGCGGGACTGGGAGCTGCCGGTGGCCATGTGCCGGGACACGCTGGCACCTGCCGCTGGGGTTCCAGGAGCGGCCGGTGCCCGGGATCCACCTCTGCGGGCATGTGCTTCGCTTTCCTGACTCGGCGGAACCGGTGCTGTTCCGGGCACGGGCTCCGGGGCAGTGCCGCGGCGCTGCGCCCGCTCCCGTGCATCTGCGCTCTCCGCATGTGGGACTCGCCACGCTTCCGCTGCAAGAGGCTTGCCAGTGTAATTAAACTCGAGTGACTCCCCTGCCCCCAGGCACAGCCCCTCATTTCCCTTTGATTTATTATGTCTTCTTAATTTATTTAAATGAGTCTCGGTGTTTGCACAGGCTGGGAGGGTGCTGGCTGGAGCTCTAATTGCTGGAGCGAAGGGAAGGCAGCAGGAGGGGCTCTGTGGGAGCTCAGCCCGGGCCAGGCAGCCATGTGTTGTCGTCCCCCGGGCACCCGCTGGGCTCCGCTGCCTCTGGGCACAGCTGGGGCTGCAGGGGCGAGCACGGTGGGGACTACACATGGAAAACGCCTTCGGAGCAAAGCTGGTGGGGGCCGTTTGGCTCCCAGCGCTGGGGCTCTGCCTCCGTGGGGCTACGACGGGAAAGGCTGAGCAGCTTTTGGGGCACCACAAGGCAGCAGCTGCCCGGGCTCTGAGCTGGCGATGGCAGAACCCGGGGGGGGACCGCTGCTCGTCCCCGCTCCCAGTGGGCGCAGGGGCTGGGCTCCAGCCGGACCTCACCATGGCTCCTCCTGGCTGGTATGGGAGAGGTGTGTGGGACCCCGGGAGAGCCCGTGGCACGGCTCTGAGGGGTCACTCTGTGCGTGGGGCTGGAGACTGTTCCTCACCTCTCACTCCCTCCATCCGTTCCTCCTGCTTTCCCGTGGGCCCTGCTCCTCTGGTTCCCAAAGGGGCACCATGCGGAGCCGGCAGCGTGCCTCCTGCCTGCCCCGCTCCTGCCCGAGTGCCTGCGCCGTCTCATGCCCGGCTGGGCTCCGTGCCGCCGGCCTTGCCATCCCCAGCCTGTGTTTGCACAGCTGATTGTTCCCAGCTCAGCGTACTGCCTTGCGCTTGTCCCTGTTGAATTTCATCCTATTTTTTCCAGTCCATTTCTCCAATTTGTCAAGATCATTTTGAATTCTAATCCTGTCCTCCAAGATACTTGTAGTCCCTCCCAGCTTCGTGTCATCTGCAAATTTAATAAGCGCTTTCTCTATTCCATCTTCCAGGTCCTTAATGAAAACATTGAGCAAACCAGAACCAGGGCGACCCCTTGGCCATCCAAGCAGCCCGACACTCGCGCTGCACTCGCCATACTTGCCGCCCAAATGTGATGGGAGATGGTGCCGGAGCTTTGCCATGTCCGTTGTGCCTTGCTGTGTCCCTCAATTCACGTGGGAACTGTCTGCTTCGCTGCCCCAGAGCGGTGCTGGGACCATGGGGCTCTGCAGTCCCCCCGGTGCCTGCCGGAGGATGGGGGTGCGGGTGTTGGGGTGCAGAGGGGAGCAGGCGTCCAGCAGCAGGAGGGCGAGGGCCCTTCACCCAGGTAATCGGTGTGGGCGTGGGGACCACAGAGCAGCCCCTGATGAGGCCGTCCTCCCTCCTCATGGCACGGCGGTGGAGGGCAGCAGCCCACGTCCTTTTCCATCGGGTGCAGGCTCTCCCCAGCCCCACGGTCTCCCCGTGCCAAGGCTGCTCCCCTGGGGGACCAAGACTGCTCCTCTGGGCTGCACGGCAGGGATCTGGAGTCAGCCCAAAGAGGAGCCATCCTGCATGCCCCTCGGGCCATCAGCCATCTCTTCTCTTTAATTGATTGTAGAAAGCAATTTACAAAACACAAACGGCTGCCTATGCCAAGCTCTGCGTGTCCAGGCATAGCTTAATTTCACAGTAAAATTTCAAATGCAGTGAATGGCTTTTCCCAGCACCAGTCCATGTCCAAGCCAAGAGCTTTGTTAGCTGCATGGGCTGCGCTGAGCAGCCCAGAAATGGCTCTTGCACTGCCCTGCAGAGCAGGCAGCTCCCCGGGCTGGCTGTCACAATGGCTGTGACAGCCCTGCCGAGGTTGACGTGGCTGATGCTGCCCTGGTGGGCTCGGCTGTGCGGAACGGACCATGGCTGCAGCCCAGCCTGCAGGGAGCCATGGGTCCTGGCTCTCCGTGCAGCCAGCTGGATGTGGACCTTGCCGCAGGTGATGTCCCATGCGATGTCCCCTCTCCACGAGGCCATCAGGGAGGTGTCCCAGCAGGGCTGGCTGGTGCTGCGGTGGCAGGGGCTCAGCTGAGAGCTGGTGCTCCCACTCTGGCTCCTTTCATGTCAGAGTTATAATTTCATGGTCAGGGTCTAGGAGGTTTGTACACACAGATGCATTAGTTCTGCATTTAGTGATACTTGAATAATTGGTGTCACATCAATTAGATCGGTTCTTGGATACTGCAGTGATAAGTGCTGTGCAAAAGCCTCTGGGATGCTGGATGTGAGGAACCCCAACGGCTGGCGGGGGGGTGTTGAGTGTCAAGAGAGTGGCAGGGGTACACGGCTCCTTTGTCCCTTGCAGGAAAGCTGTGAGACCTGGGGCTCTTGAGGTGGTCGGTGCCTGGGGCTGCTGTGCTGGGGGCACGCTGCCCTGGCTGCGCAGCATGGGGGTGCAGGTGTGCGCTCGGGGGGGTCCTGCCAACACTGCAGACCTCTGAGCTCCTCAATACCCCAGTTGTCCCATCATGGTGCTCTTCTGCGTCAAGCCGGTTTCTGGGCACCTAGTTCAGCATCATCTGCCGCTTCCCTCATCCCTTTGGGCTGCCGTTGCAGCCTGTGGCATGGATTTGCACGCACGGTGGATTTCCTGCCACCCTGCCAGCTGGCGGGGAGGAGGCTCAGGTGGGCCTGGGGCAGCGTGGAGCACCCCAGGGCTCACGTGCCTGCAATACAGAGCAGCGCTGTCGGTCCTATCCCCGCTGCGGATGGTAGGCAGAGGTAATTTGCAGATGACAAATATCCCCGACAGTAAATATTTTTCGCACCCTCATCTTTCTACAAGCAGATAAGGTGGCAGCACTGTGGCAATACGGTTGCTGGAGGGAGACAAACTCTTTGCCAGTCTTAAAAGTCTATTGTGTCCCTGCAATTATTTATAGATAAACAGAAGAAAGCCAATAAGCACAGAATGGAGCTGCACAGCTGCATTTGTTATGATGATGATGATGTTATCTCTCCCTCACACCCACACACGCACATCTCCAGTGCATGAAAACTCGCTGCCGGCAACAATCAAATCCCCATCCCGTACGAGGCAGGGCAGGCTGGAGGTTTTTCCCTCTCCTTGATGACTTACTGCTCATCTGTTTTCCCCACAGTGACCTGATGGTACAACTTCTCCAGCAGCTTCTCGCCCCCCCAGCTGAGTGGGGGAGCCATGGCACCCGGAGAGCCGCAGGGTCCTGGGGCGCCCACGCAGCAGCACGGTCCCTCCTTGGGGCGCCCTGGGGCTGCTGCATCTCTGTTCCTGGTGGCAGCAAGATGTGGATACCGGGTGGCCTTCATCCCAGTAAACCAGACCCCAGGGTGCTGGGTGCCTCGCGATGAGGGGGGGTCCCAGTGTTGCTTGCAGGGAGTGTGGGACTGACTGTGTCCTCACCAGCTCGTGCAGCAGGACGCCAGTGTGCGGGTGCTCCCCACCACAGGGAAGGGTGCAGGGGGGAGCCTGTTGGCTTTCCCTGCTCCACGTGGCCATGACCACCTGTCCCATCCCACCTGGCTGCCGAGGACAGAAACGGACGTGTTTGGAGGAAACTGTGTGAGGGATCTGGGATTAAACGATGTGGCAGGGAAGAGCGATGGACATCACTGCTAATGAGTGTGTTTCTCCAGCCTGTGGAGCGGAGATGCCAGGGAGTGAGAAACGCTGACTCTGGCATGGGCAGGGGTCAGGAAGCACCGTGCTCTCCCTGTTCGGTAAGTGCTTGCAGAGGTCCCTGAGCTCTGCGGGATCCTGCAGAGAGGGGCCAGGGGGGTCTGGCAGGGCTGGACCCGCCGAAGGGGAGGGCAGGGAAGTTGCAGGCACAAGGCACGGGGGTGCCTCTGCACCAGGTGCATCCGTGTGACATTGGGGTCCTCCTCCAGCCCAAGTCCCCCCGTCTTCCGGGATGCTGCACGGCATCGCCTGGCTCCCGCTGGGGCAGGAGCCACGCAGCTCCCTGGGGGACGTGCAGTCACTGTCCCCCCCCAGCCAGGATCAGGGGTGTAGGAGTGGTGTGCATCCCTGGCAAACACTCAGCCTTGTCTCTGTAGGACATCTGCCCAGGGAAAGGATGGGGACGAGCTCTCCAGCTGCGGGCAGCATCCGAGGCAGCGACTGGGAGCCTGTAACCGGACAGGAGAGTGGGATGATTTTTCATTGCTTCCTCATAATAAGAGGACAGGAGTAAGTGACTAGTACAGTTTGTTCACTCGGTAAAGATTTATACAATCACTTCATCTGGTAATTGGTATTCTGGGGAGAGAGGGAGCTGCAGCTCCAGCATCCGCCTCTATTTGTTTTCTCTCTGTCTTTCTCTCTTTCTCTCCCCTTTTCAGAATGAGTAATTCTGTCCCTCACAATCCCATTTAAACAGAGCATTTGCAGAGTGAATAATTAGTTACATTCAATTAGGTCTCACGCACTCTCCCTTTCTCACTTTGGGGGACAGTCGCGCTAATGAGATGGCACATGTCTGACATGCGGGAGCAGGCATTAAACACTCTGCGTGTTGGCAGGGAGAGGTCAGCACCGGGGGAGACAGGGAGCCAGAGGGGCCATCCCGCTGACGTGGGGCAGCCATGCAGGACAGTCTTTTGGGGGCCGTTTGGGGCCAAAGGCTCCGTGTCTGCGGCCCACATGATGCCAGCTGTCTCGGACAGCAGGAATCGGGGTCATGTCTGTCCCCAGGGCAGGGTGTTTGCTGGGCTGGTGACAGCGGGACGCTCCCCAGCCCTGGGACCATCCTGCCAGCACTGCTGGGAGCATCAAGCCCTGAAAGGGAGAGCTGCTGACATGCTTTTATCTCCCTTATTAAACCTAACATTAGGTTTTAAGAGGAGCCTTAAATAATGTGCCACTGCCTTTACAGTAAAAGTCGCTGTGTATCCCACCTGCTCCTGGCTCTGGGATTCACGGCCTTTCTTACGCCACGCTGCATGCGCTTGGGTGGTGGCAGGTTAGGGGCTGCAGCTGCTCTCTGTACCTGGAGCCTGCGCTGGGCTCAGTGCCAGCCCCGTGCCAGCCCCATGCCAGCGAGTGAGGGCCCACAACAGTTCTGCTGCTCCCCCCAGCACTGCCCTGCAGTGAGACAGACCCCTCACGGTGCGCGTGGTGATGGAGTGGCAAGGCGAGGCGTGCTTGAAGCTGCCTGCTGCGGGCAGCCCTGCCTGTCCCCTGCCATGCAGGGTTGAGGTCAGGGCAGGGGTGGTGGGGATGCCCATGGGCCCTCTCCTCGCAGGCAGGGGTCGGGGCGGGGGGAAGCCGTCACGCTGCCCGGCAGCTTCGGGGGATGCTGACTGCGGATGCGGGGTGGGGGGGACGCTGACTGTGGATGCAGGGGGGGGCCCACCCAGGCTCAGGGTGCGCTGGCGGCTGGGGGGGCTGCGTAGGGAGGGTCTGGGGCCATGGCAGGGATGGAGCACAGCCGATGGTGTCTTTCCTTCCCTTCTCTGGTGGGAACATCTGTCCTGGGACCACCCATCCCCAGAGCATCCCTCCCAGGAGCATCCCAGTGGGGTCCCAGAAGTCAGCGAAGCCCGAGGAGGGGCGGGCAGGCCGCGCAGCTCACGCACGTGGGGAGAAGAATTAAAGTTTTAATTACAGCTTCTTGCCAGCGGTGCGGTGGAGAATAACCGAGCCCGGGTTCCCGGCAGCTCCCCCCGTCGGTGGCTGCGGGCAGCGGGGCCGAGCTGCGCCCAGGCGTGCCCTCGGTGCGGGAGTGGGTGTTGCGGGGGGGGATGGAAGTCCTCCGAGCCCGGCGGAGAACCTCCCCCACCCCACCCCACCCACCGGCGGAGGGTCCGCGGCCCAGGAGAGCCGGGACACCCCCCCCGCGGCGAGGCGGGGCCGCGCTCCGCTGCTACCGGAGGCGGACGGTCCCGCCCCGCGCAGCCCCGCGCCGGTCCCGCAGCACCATCTCCCGGCCGCCGCGCGTCGGTGCCCGGGGGTCTCGTCCCCGGTGGTCCCGGTCCCCCCACCCCGTCCCGGAGAAGGGCGCTGCAGGCGCTGCCGGGACAGCGAGTCCTGCCTTTATTTGTCCCCACAGAGCCCGGTGGCCGGGGCGACAAGGGGGCTACTGCCCTGCCCCAGGTTGCCACAGGGTCAGCAGCCACCCGGCCTCCATCACCAGGTGGACCCAGCTCCAGCACAGGGACCTTGTGCAGGTGGCCCAGCTGGGTGCTATCGTAGCCCCCCTGGGCAGGTGGCTGAACTGGGCTCTGCCATGGTGGTCCCGCATCAGCAGCCCGCGCTCTCCACCCTGGCAACCCCAGGGGTCAGGCAGACCAGGCTCTGCCATGGGGTCTCCAAATGGGTAGCCATGCCCTGCTCTGCCATGGCAACCCCAGCCCGGTGGCTGCAGCAGGCTCTGCCAGGAGGTCAGCACCGGACCAGCCACACTGCGCTCTGTGGTGGCCCCCCAGGTGGGCGGTGGGACCGGGCTCTGCTCTTGCATCCCCATGCAGGCAGCTGAGTTTTGCTCCGCCGTGGCAGCCCTGGGCAGGTAGCCAGATCTGTGGTATCCCCATGGGGGTGGTCGTGCCATGGTCCACTGCAGCATCACGTTCGTTTGCAGCCAGGCCAGATGCTAGATTTTCTCCCCAGCTGGAGAGGGGACAGAGGAGACGGTGCTGGCCCCAGTCTGTGCTCCTGTTGGCGGCAGTGCCCTCACAGCCTCTCCTGCTCTGAGATGCGGCTCTCCTTGCCATCCTCCTGGGCCACAGGCTGGCCCTTGAGCAGGGTCTCCTGCATATGGGGCATGTCCTCCCCATCCTCCGTGGGCTGCTGGTTCTCTACGGGCTTCCCAGCCTCCATCTGCAGAGGGGCAGGGGTCAGGGGCAGGCAGCTACATCCCCCACCTCTGCAGCACGCCTTTCCACAGCTCCTGCTACGCTCCCATGCAGGGCAGGGCCTCACCCTGTGCAGTTCCCCTCCTGTCTCAGCATTTGCCAGCAGCATCCCAGCATTGTCCCAGCCCTTGCTGTGTCCCAGCCGGGCAGCCCTAGGACAGCCCCCACCCCTCCTGCCCTGCAGAGCCACAACCCCCTGCTCTGTGACTCTCTGTTGCTGGCATATCCCAGGCTGCGCCCAGGAGGGACCCCAACCCACTGCTGGAGGAGGGCTCTGGGCAGACTCACCTGCTTCTGCACCCGTCGCCTGGGACCTGGATGGAAAGAGGGACAAAGAAGGCAACAGTCAGGGGAATGCTCCTGCTCTGCCCAGCAGTGAGCTCTCAGGGGTCAGAGCTGGAGCCGCTGCACCGCAGGTCCTGCGGCTCACGTTGTGCCTGCTGCCATTTCCAGGCTGGGGCTACGGTGGGGCAGCCACGCTGGACCCACAGGGCACCGGTGCTTTCCTCCAAGAGCTGGCCCAGCTTGGGCTGTGGCAGTGCAAACATGCCTGCTCCCAGGGACAGAGCCCACTGACCCAGCAGGACGATGGGCTCCGGGAGCCATGCCCTGGCAGTGTCTCCAGAAGGGCTGCCCCAGTCTCGGCAGAGCTGCTGCCACCCTCCCTGCTCGGCTCCTCAGCCTTGTAAGGCCCCTCTGGCCAAGGCATCACTTCTCGCGTCCCAGCCCCTTACCTGTGTGGAGCAGGCAGTAGATGCAGATGCCCACGAGGCACGTGACGACCGCAGCCGTGATGGGGATCAGCACCGACAGCGAGGAGCGCCTGCCTGACTCTGTGGAGAGAGATGGGGTCGTTAAGGCACCTGCATGACACTCCCACCGTGACGCCAAGGTCCCCAATCTGCCTGGGCTCCAGGCCCGGTCTCTTAGGGATCCCTCATGGGGACAGAGAGGAGCAGGAAGGCATCATGCCAGCAGGGTGGTACTCCTCTCCCTAAAACACACAGGGACCAGGCCAGCTTCTCCAAGTGCTGTGAGAGCCGGAGCACCAGGAGATCTCTGCTCTGCACCAGACCAGCCCTGGACACCAGGCACTTACCACAGATCACATCTGAGGTGTTCGTCCCTTTCACCTTCACCACCAGCCCCTTTTCCTCACAGCTGCAGGAAAGAACGAGACCATGTAACCACAGCCCAAGCACACGGAAAGCCCCCGAGGAGGAACAGCCAGGGCTGTGCAGCCACCAGAGATGCATGAGAAAGTGACCTGTGCTGAGCCAGCTGGGCTCTGGGGGGGGCAAGTGGCTGGGGACCCAGGGACAACAGGTACCTAGCAGGGCCCCACCCCAGGGTCCTGGTCTGGAGTCGCTGAAACTGCTGAAGATGGGGGACAAGTCTGGGGACAAGGCACAGGAGGGAACAGATATTTGAGACCTGCCCAGTCAGGGAGACCCTGGGGCTTGGGCACCGCAGCTACTGCAGAACAGCTCAGAGATGACTCGATGACAGGCTACAAGTGGCTCCGTGGGGAGGTAATTTCTGGGCACAGATAAAAGCAAAGTGAAATCCAATGGCTGGCAGCTGAAGCGAGACTAATTCAGCCTGGAAATAAGGCTCACGTTTCTACCAGGGAGTGCAATTAACCCTCAAGCAGCTTTCTAAAGACAGGGATGACCTGCCAGCCCATGGCATTCTCAAAGCCAGACTCCCCATGGAGAGGGCTGGTGCCTTGGCTGATGACTACATCCAAGGAGCGTGCTGGGAGGGAGAGCCTGGATAGGGCATGGGGGGATGCCCGTAGCCCCTCACCCATTGCTCCCCAGTGCAGACAACAGTGTGAACGTCCCTGGAGGGGACAGTACTCTGCGCACGTGCTGAGGGACAGTGACAAGGGCCTGGATGTCTGCCTCTTGCTCAGCCACACCACCCTGGACCTCACCAGCCTCATAGCTCTGCTTCTCTCGCTCCTGCCCTACGCTACCCTGATGCTGTGTCCCTCAGAGATCATCCCGGACGCCCGATCCCCAAGGTCCCTAAGGAGGCTGGCAGCAGAGGATGTGCTCACAGGCACTGGGCACAGGTGAAGGATGTGGTCAGCACTCAGACAATACCTTGTCCAGGGATAGCACGGCTCGGTTTTAGATGAGACATTGGAGAAAGTGCCTTCTGCACAGGGCTCGCAGGGGGATGACATCCGGGCCATGGCCTTGGCTGGAGAGAAACAGAGGTTGCAGGAAGGTCAGTACGGGCTGTGGGGGTCAATGCTCAATGCTGCCAGGGCACAGCAGCAGGCACAGCTCACCCGAAGCCCTGCTAGGGGCACCTTGCTGGGGGAGACACCCTTTCCCTGGAGGACCTGAGGTCGATGCCACCAGGGCATCGCTCCCGCTGAGAGGGAGGAGGTGGACAGACTCACCTTCCACGAAGCCGAAGCCTCGCTGGCAGGGCTGGTTCTCCACGCAGGTCTGGCAGCTGGTGTCAGAGCAGTGCATGCCGGCCCGGCACTGGCACACCACGTTGTGCGTTGCATTTCCTTGCGTCTTCACGATGAGGCCAGCGTCTGGGCAAAGGGAGCAGGGGCGAGGTGAGGCACCAGGCAGGTGAGCCTGGGGGGGACACCAGCCCCTCCAGCCCCTGCAGGCTGGGGCTGGTGGGCACAGGGAGCACTTACTGTCTTCACAGATATCGTGGGGGGTACAGTGCCTCTCCTTGGTCCAGCCCTGCTGATAGTGTCCGCTCTCACAGCGGGCGCAGACAGAGTCTTCCGTCACACTGCATTCGGAGACCAGCTTTTCCCCTGCAATAGAGGCTGGTGAGGAAGGGGCGAGGGGGCTTTCCCCCTCTCCAGGCAGCAGCTCCGTCAGCAGGACAGGGGAGCACTGGCAGCTGTGGATGCCAAGGCCACTACCAAGCAGCATCTTGGCAGCCTGATGCCACTCCGGTGGCTACACACGCTGCACGGGGCCGGGTGTGGAGGGCTGCTGGGTGCTGGGGCAGGAGAGCAGGGGTGGCCGTTCCCTGCCTCCAGCACTCCAAGGACTGGGAAATGATCTGGGAGTGACAGCAGGAGCTGGCAAATACCATCACGATCGGGTAGTGCCAGTGGCAGCATTCCCCCACAAGCTGCCTGTGCCATGGTGTCCTGAGGCTACAGGAGCACAGACAGCACCAAGAGAACTGTGGCAGATTTGGTGAGGTCCAGGGGGTCTCTCCCAGAGCTCCCATGAGGTCTCCAGTTGCTCTAGCACTGCGGTGACACAGGGAAGTGAAGCTATCAGCCCTACTGGCAATGGGGCGCAGTATGGCTCGGTGACACAGAGCTGGGCTTGCTCCGCTGTTGGCCCTGGCATAGCCAGACCCTGGGACGCCAGGAAGCGGAAGGGGTCTCCATACCTGGCTGACACCGGTTGCAGCACCTGCCCTTGTGTTCATACTGCTTATCAAAGCATCTTACAGCATCACCAGGCTCCCAGCACTGGAAGAAACAAGACCTTGTGAATTCATGCCACTCCCCAGCGCTCCGGCATCACCTCGCTTCTGCAAGCACGCGTGTGCTAACCTGCACACTAACCCACGTCCCGAGGCGAGGGCTTCCTCGCACCGCTTTTCCCATGCCTGTGCTAACCACAGACCGCAGCAGAGCCGCCCGCGCTGCCTGATGCCATCAGTGCTCGCTTTGAAGTGGGGTGGCAGTGATTCCGGCAGGGTAGCCCCACGTTTCCTAACAGATTCTAATCTCACATCGTCCCGTGTCCCTGCCAACAGCGCTGCGGTCCTGGGCAGGGGGAGCCTGAGCCTCCCATGCCCACTCAGAGCACCGCCAGCCTGTCCCAGAGCTGATCCACAGGCCCTGTGGGGCAGGAAAGCCCCTGGCAAGTATACCAAGTTGCAGACCTCTGCAGGCCCCCTCGGGCAGCCCTGGCTCGACGGCGCAGCCATAGGGCTCTAGGGCACCCCGAGGTCTGACCTGGGGACGCCTGACCCAGTAGAAGGGAACTGTCCCCGCCATCATGCACGTCTGACACAGGGCTGAAAGGGAAGTGTAAGGGCCTGTCCCTGCACCCCCGCAGCCTCCCAGCGCCCAATCTGTGTCCCGGAGCGGGGGGGCCCCAGCCGAGGGCCCAGGCTGTGCCCAGGGCTGCAGAGCCCCGGGGATCGACGGCGCCCGTCCGCGCCCGCGGGGACCCGAGCCCCGTCCCCGGGCTGGGCTGCGGACCCCGCCGCGCCCCGCTCCCCCGGGTGGAAAGTGAAAGCGCGATGTGGGGCTGAAGGACCGCGGGCAGAAACCTCCCCGCCCTCTCCACCTCCCCACACCCACGGTCGGGGGCGCCGGTGGCGGAGGGGAGGGTGTCCCGGACCCGGTTGGCTCGGGCTGTGCGGGGCGGGGGCGCGACCGGGGCTTCCGCCGCCGCCGCCGCCTGGGACCGCGCCGAGGGGACGGGCCAGAGCGGCCGGACCGTGCCCTTTCCCGGAAAGCTCGGCGGATCTGTCCCGAAGGAGGGAAAGAAGGAAGGAAAGAGGGAGAACAGCCCCAGCCCCACTCACGCCCAGCAGCACCGCGCCGAGGAGCCCCAACAGTCCGAGCCTCTTCATGTCGCCGCGCCCCGCCACCGCGGCCGCCCGCTCTATAACGCCAGTGCCCGTTCCCGCCCAGGAAGGGGGCGTTGGGCCGCCCGCCACCGGCCGCCACCGCCCCCGGGGCTTCCCCGAGCGGGGCCGGGCTCGGGGAGGCGAGAGCGGGGCGTTGGCGGGGGGAAAGACCGACGCCGCCAGCCATCCCTGCTGGGACATCCGCCCCCCCGGGGGTCTCGGTGGGGCCGCTGGGGCTGGGGGACCCTGCGGGGTGGCTGGGTGTGGATGCCTCGCTGCAGCTGGAGGTGGGATGGCGGCTCCCGCCCCCTCCCTGCCAGCCCCACCGAGCCGCTGCCCCGTCTGCGCCTTCCCAGGGTGAAGGGGGTGCAGGCAGTGGCGGGAGTCAGTGGTGGGCCATGGCGAGGAAAACATTTGTGCCGTCCCCCGCCAGCTCATTCCTAAAGCAGAAGTTCGAGGTTTTGCGTCGTTTGCTCAACAATAACCCAGGGCTGTGGCCCTGGAGAGCCCCTCATGGCTGCCCGCAGGCCCTGGACTTGCCATGGACTCCCCACAAATGCGTTAGCCCAGAAACGGAAAGGGGCAAAAGCGCCGGAGGCCTGGCTGCGCCTCTGGCCGGCCACCCCCCTCTGGCTCAGTTCCCTCGGAAGAATCCCCGAGCGGTGCCCAGGGAAGTTCCAAGCCCCCCCTGCCCGCTCTGGAGACTTTCCCTGGGTTCTCCTTTCCAGCCCGGTGTGTGGCCGGGCAGGGAGTGGCGGCTTCTCAGCATCCCTGTCACACGCTGCGCTGCCGCCATGGCCGCACTGCGGTGATGCCTGCGTGGCCGCGCTCCATGACAGCCGTCCCGGCCACAGTCACGGCCTCGGTGACGGCCTCAGCCCTGGCTCGGAGGCTGCCGGCCACACGCTGCCAGTGGCCTTGGCCCGATGGCAGCGGCGGGAGGGGGGGCAGCGTGCTTCCCCAAGGGCCACGGCGGGGCTGGAGGCGGCAGCAGGAGCCGCGTGCTCTGGATTCCCCGTCCTGCCGTCACTTCCCAAAACTGACGCACTCAAGAGCGCAAAGGGTCCCGGGGGAGACTCGAGGGCAGAACGGGTAGGGAAAGGTGGGGAGGGGATTTCTGGGCCCCGCTCCCGTGGGACCGGCCCGGGAAGTCCCCAGAGCCCCCAGGCACCGGCCGTTTGCGGCTCTGGGCTGTGAGCGCTCCCCGCTCCCGGCCCCAAGCGGCAGGGG